>VXAC01002374.1:265094-307398 GCA_013399225.1 Rhipidura dahli
TTTTTTTTTTTTTTGAAGTGCATTGTAAATAGCAAATTTTTGTAATAGCAGTAAGAAATACTAGAACTCAAAAGGCTCAAACTCTTGACCAGGTTCTTCTGGCAATAAATTTTTAAAACTTTTTAGAATTTTTTAAATTGTGTCACTGTTCTGGTGTGATCCAGGGAGGCTCTCACTTGCTCAGAATAGCCAGTGTTTACTCACTCTTACTGTGCTTGTACCAGCGAAGACTGGAGGCCATAGTTTAGCTCAGAGTGGGAAAAGGTGGTTTTGAGGAAAACGTAGACTGTTGGAATAAAACATTTTTAGTCATAAATATCTAGAACAGTTCCAGCACTAGGTTAAAAGAAAAGTTCAAGTTGGAGCAACAGGGTCTGAGAAGTCATGGTCTTCCCACACCTTGCTTCTAGTGAGAGGTTCTTGCATAAAGGTCTGTGTTGGTGTCTTGTCAGATTCAAAGGTATTTTGTTTGTTTCTACTTTGAATTTTGACAGGTAGAACTTGTATATTGGTCCAAGGCTTCTGAGGATTGGGTTGGCAAGGCATAACTTTCTGCCTCAAGGTCAAACAGACCTGTAGCCTGTATGTAAACCAGTCAGGTTGTACCATTCAGAGCTTGTGCGTGTTGGGCTGGCCAGCCATTGCATCCCCATGGGAGAGAAGCTGGGAATTCTCTCTCTTTCTGACTTCTTGTGCTGACACAAAGCACCTAATCCATGCAGTTAATCAGTGGAAGCAAATGTTAAGTTCAGAAGAGCTTGTCCAGCCTTAGGAGGTCTTGCAGTTCTGAACAGAGCCCTTGGAAGTTAGCATTAGTCAAGACTGAGCT
The DNA here is from genome assembly GCA_013399225.1 of Rhipidura dahli. Classification (NCBI taxonomy): domain Eukaryota; kingdom Metazoa; phylum Chordata; class Aves; order Passeriformes; family Rhipiduridae; genus Rhipidura; species Rhipidura dahli. The sequence continues at coordinate 265,924 of VXAC01002374.1, forward strand.
TGTATGGACACAGCCCTCCTGGGTAAGAAGGTGAGAAATGCATGGAGTTTATCCTTGCCAAGCTATGGTGCATGGTGCCAATCAATAAGGCTTGACTATAAAAAGAATTTGAACTTGGTTGTTGCTTTATGTCTGTTCTTATTCTTCAATGTCGGCTGGCTCTCAGTGCTATTCTGTAAACCCAGGTATAGAATAACAGAAGTTTGCCCATGTTGGTCCTTGCTGTTGTGCAGTTCATAATGTGACAGGCAAGGATCCTACAGCAGGACAAAGCATGAGAAACCATCAATTCTCTTCCTTCTCTTGGCTTTGATTTGTGAAGGATGATGACAGAAATATAAGTGTATATTCCAGACTGAAAGGTCTGTTTGAGACACTCCTCTTTTCAGGGACTCCTAAAGGGCGGGTAGCACTTGTATCTTCTCTTAGTGGCATTTCTTAGAAGACATTTCTTAGAAGTCATTTCTCTTAAGTATGGTCTTGATTTTTGAGAGGTTTGTACAGTCCTGGGATGCAGTATCTTTATTTGAATTGAATAGAGCCAGTCAAGCACTGTTTGGCACTAGGCAATGAGGTACATAGGAGATGCAAAGAAGAGACTCTGCTGAGCCCCAGATGCTTTGCATTCCAGACCTGTTACCTTGCAAGTGTAGTATTTACTGAGTTTCATTTCAGCTGGAGGTGAAGAGCAAGCCTGTGAAGGAGAAGGGAGTTAGGGGGATTTTAAGCTTGCAGAACAGAAGCTTGACTGAACTGGTACAGCAGGCTAAATTCTCCCTGGGTAATTGACTTACATGAAGACATGTAAAGAACAGTCACCCAGGGGCAGTTTGCTCAGGCTAAAACCAACATGCATTGCAGTAAGAGAAAGAAAAGAGGAAAAAAAAGAAAGGCTTACTCTAGCTGTGAATGAAAAGCACCAAGCTTTTGTGTTTGCAAACATGAATGGATTCATGAAAGGGCACAAGAGTGGTTCCAACACTTCTGCTCCTCTGCACACTTTGATTGATTCTTAGATGGCTTTATCAACTCAGAGTACTTCTCCTGTAGAGGAGATCGTGGTCCATGGTTCAATTGGTGCCTGAAATCTTGTTTATAAACAGAGTTAATGAATGAGCAAAGCTTAGAAACTGAAAATCATAATGCTTTTCTAATTTTAATCATAAAATCCAAAGACTAAGCAAGGAAGCTTTGCAAAATCACCCTGATATTGCATGTTTCAGTCCCACAGGACTGCTGCTGGAAAATTATTTCAGATTTTTGTCTACCAAATTAATTATCAAGGAGAACTTGGATCTAGTTCAGTTGGATTTTATTGGATTATGCCTTCATGGTATTGTAGCTGAAAAAAAAGGCTGTGCTTCCAAATATGATGTGTAACAATTGTGCAAATTCTTTAATCCTGTTTTCCATTCATTTATGTAGTAATTAAAACCATAAACCTGGAAACTATTTTCACAGGCAACTTTCATTTGCAGAGACCTATTTAATTTCCTATGGTTTATTGGCTGTATATTCTGTTTTAGACTCTTCCCCTTCTAGAAGAGGGTGAAACCTGATGGTGTTACCTTCATTATCGGTCTGTGCCTTGGCTTGGGTTCTTACAAGTTGTTCAGAACATGACAGTGTAATTGTGGAGGGAAAGAGATTTGTTTCATTTTGCTCTCCTTAGAGAGCACCACAAAATGCACTAATGAAAGAATAATCATAAGGTTAAAGAGGAAGTAAAGTTTTAAGGGACTAATTGAAGAGGGAAAATGCCTGAGTGGTTTAAAGGAATGAAATGGTGGGAGATGCTCCAAGTGAGATGAGGCAGCAAAAGTAAAAGAGCTACCACCAGCTGTGATGAATGACAGATGTGCACCTAAAAACTGTGGTTGTGGGGCTGCATAAATGCGCAGATAGAAGGAGGAAAAGGAGAGGTCACGGTCTGTTCAGGATACAGCAGTTCAAAGGTGCCTTACCCTACGTGCAGGTAGCAGGCAGGACTTGGTGCTCCTGACCTTTGGCAGGAGGACACTGCTCTTCCTAGTTCCATCCTAAAAGGAGAAGCAACCTAGGACAGCTTGGTTTATGGTAAATTATTACTCAGTAGTCATCCATGACGGAGCAAAGACTGCTGCCCTGTTGGGTTCTGTGGGATGCACTGTTTAATTTAATCTCTGTGCAATTCAGTCTCTGCCTTGACCGTCTCCTGTCAGTTGAAACTGTACTCTCTTCCCATGTTAAAACCAAAAAAAAGTCTGGGGAGACTGGATGACAATGTAGCCTGGAATGTAACCCGGGCCAGAGGGGCCTGGAGAGTGTTAGTAGGAGGTGACTGTCCACAGGCCAGCTTGAGAAGAGCAGAATGAGCAATCTCTGCAGAAGGTTGATGCTCCTTTTCACCTCTCTCACCAGGAGTGTGAAATGCAAGGCCACCAACAGCATAGGCAGGAAAGCTATCACCTACTCCTGGTCCTGCTCCTGCTGAGAGAAGGCCTTTCCAAAACACAGGTTCAGCGGGTTGGGAAAGCAGTAACAAAAATCACATTCCAAGTGTGAGCTGCATGGAGGATTTGGTCCTGTAGGCTCTCCTCAGTCTGAAGAGCATCACGAAGACTGGGTTCACCCTGTGCTCCCTCACTGCTACAGGCTCTGAGGCAGGAAATCTTTTAAGCACATGGCTGCATAAAAAGCTCACAGGATGACTTTGACAGGACTGTGTTTAAACCTATACTCTTTCTCTGAAGCAGTGGTAGGCTTCTTGCCCTATTACTCAGCTAAGTACTCAGGCTGGTTTTAGCACTTATATCACATTCATTCAATTCCAGCTGATTGAATTGCCCTGCAGATGCATAAGAGGAGAAATAAAACATTGAACTTGAGAATAAGAGGAGTGATATTTGGATTATTCTGTGCTAAGGTAGAGAGGCACATAAACACAGCAGCTTAAACTGAATTGTGAAATAGCCTGAGAATATCTTTTTGCAGCCATTTCCTTGATTTCAACACCACTGAGTTTGTCATGTATGACGGCTTTGTGGTTGTTGTGACACTGTTGGAGAAAATTGGATTTGGGGAAAGTTTTCTTAGTTCTTTAAATAATTCAGAATATTTTCCAGTTCTGTTTTTTTTTTTTTCTCTCCAGTGCAGCTTTGTTCTGCAGCAGTACGTTTTTTGTAAAGCATATTTTTGTATATTTGCTTTACCCTGGCATAATATAATGCTTAGGACATACCCAAGAGATTTCCAGCCATCCTCGTGGATTTCGTAACAATGCTTGTTTGATTAGAAGCTCTTCTACACAGAAGATTAAAATGGAGATGGCATTCCCAGGCTCAAAAGGCAGCTCAAGTCATCCAGCACTAAAGGCACAGGTTGGAGCCTGTGGGGAGCGTGTTTGCTGTCAGAGTGCAGCAGCCTGATTCTCAGACAGGGACAGACACTGGGTAACCACAGCTCACCTTTAAGGCAGCGCTCAGTCCCTCTCCTTGGAGAGCTTCAGCTTGGAAACGCTGGCCTCTGGCATGGAGAGTAGATGCCTGTGCTTCTGTGCAAGCATCATGCCTCACCACGTCCCTCCTCACTAGAGCTTCTTGCAGGGGTCCCCAAAAACCCCCCTGGCCCCCAGGTTTGGGGGCACCTGACTGGGCTGGCCCTGCAGGACCAATGTCCCTTGGCTCTTGTGAGCAGCCTGACCCTGAGGGCTGGCTGACCTCTCTGCCTTGGGCACTGCTGAGGGAGTGCAGGTTTCCTACCTTACCATGATGGCAGGTCCCCCCAGGGCAGCAGGATGCTGCTGCCTTGGCCCCGTGCCTGTGGAAACCCTGGAGCTGGGAGGAGGGAGAGAGGCAGAGCGTGCAGAGCTGCGTGCAGGCATGCCAAGCTCCTCTTGCAGACTGACAGGGAAGATGGATTTATAACAGAAGTAATTTTTCGTGTGAATCTGGGGGATTCAATAAAAGTATGTCTAAACAAAACATATTTTTCAAATATAGTTCATTAGTAAAATGGCACTGTGATAACACTGTGAAGCCAGCTTTAATCCTGCTGGCTGGGCTTTGAGTGCAAGTGAAATTCATCGGAAAGGTGCCAGGAAGAGGAAGGATTTTAAAAAAAATAATAAACATATATAGACTTTCTCAAACACACACACACACAAATCTAATCTTCCACCTAATCTGCTGCTGAGAAGGTAAAATGTTTTTCTTAGATAAAAATTATTCAAGGTGAGTTGGTTTTGGGGGGAGGGTGGGGTACTGATGGCTGCTTAGGGAGTTTTGGGCACTGCAGTCAGCATCCCCATGTCGTGTAAAGCAGGGGGATGCACAGCAGTGCAGCTGGGCTTGTGACCACATCTGCCTCCTCAGCCTGCCAGCAGAGAGGTCTCTTGGTGAAGGTTGCTTTTGGAGGTATCACTTCAGCAGCCTGCAAGCAGAATGAGATTGGGAAATGAAAGAGCAAAAAGGTCTTTGTTACAGGGAAGACTGCTGGTCAGTCTTGTGAACGGCAGAAGGTTGGTTTGCTGTTTTCACTCGCTGAGGTCATTGCAGCCATAAAACCTCAGCTGAACTGTGCCAGCAAGTCAAGTCTTACTTTGCCTGTGAGAAAGGTTTGTGTTCCCTGGTGAGGTTTTTCTTTTTGCCCCACCCTTCTTTTTCTTTTTCTTTTTTTTTTTTTTAAGATGAGATAGGCAATTGTACTTGCAATTCTTCCTTATGATTCCTAGCTGAAAGAGGAGCAGCCTTTCATGGAGAGAGATGAAAGACACTAGGAGTATTTTTCTTACATTCCAGTGTAAGTAGAATAGCGAAGTACATACCTGAGACGTTTCCAAACACAACACAAATCTATTTACATATTTGATTTCAGTGGTGATACATGATAACCTGGGATTTCATTCAAAGGATCCTGATGGGGATTTGAAAGGAGTTCTTCTTCCCTGAATGTTCACAAAATAACTGCCGAAAGCTGAAGGGCCTTTTGTTGGCAGATAAATTCACTGAGAGGCTGGAGACAGTTTCCTTGTGCTGAAAATTCCCTCTGTGCATGCAATTGTGGGGGTAAATTCCTGGCCCTTTTGAAAGTGTTGGGAATATTTGGTCAGTGGCTTCAGTGGGACCAAAACTTTACTCAGGTTTTGGAGAGGCTTTGGTATCTTTGTAACTTGTTCTAATGCCAGTTGACCGACACAGCAGCTTTCCTGTTAGCTTGTCGTGCACCTTCCCTGCAGAAAAGGATCAGTCAGCTTCTCTTGGGAATGCATGGCCATGGGCTTGCTGTGATGGCAGCCAGTGCAGCAGTGAGGCACACATCTGAGGATGTGTTTTTCTCTCTCACTATTAAAATTGCAGTGTTGTATACGTGGCAGTGAGATCAGAGGGGGTTTATGTGTGAGAGAGCGAGTGGTTGTGCTGTTCCTTTACCCCATATGTTTTAATTTGCCACAAGATTAAGACTTCTTTGTTGAGAAACAAAGATAGCAGTAGGGTTTGTGTTTACATTCCCTCTCTGGCTCCTCTGCATGACAGGTGACGTATAAAGAGGACTTTGAGAAGAGGAGAATTGAGGTCAGGCCTTTCAGACTTCCTAAAACGCCTGGATATTTGTATATGTGAAAGATGGTCTGGAACAGAAAATTCATTTGCTGTTCTCCAGAATAATCCCAAATAATTAAGCTACCCCAATTAAGCATTACTCAAATGGCTCAAAATTTAGACCTGGGGACAGCTCTAATGTGGTGGGTCGGTGCTGTTCTCATTAGCCAGCCCCTGTGCTTCAGCATGGACAAGGGAAAGCAAGCCAGCAGCCTGGAGAGCTTTGAAGTCAGGCAGAGACAGGAGGCTCTGGTGAGTTCACATGGTGGAATTGTTCTTCAGGAAATTCACATTCAAGCAGTCATAAAGGCAGGGGCAGAAAGGGTCTGTTGAGCACCGTACAGATATTGTCTTGTGAGGTTTACCCTGTTTCCACGTGCTCCAGCTTTTGCAAATAGGGGAAGGAGACACCAGGTGTGAGGCAGTGCTGGTGTGCTGCTTTTTCTCTAGAGGGTCTGTCACTGGGCAGGGACTCTGTGCTCCCTTTTAAGAAATAAGAGTATTTGGCAGTGGTCATGCCAAGTATGCCTGGGTTGGAGGTCTGGTCTTGTGTTCCTGAAAGGGACTGGACACTTTCCCCTCTCATCTTAGCCAGAGGTTTCAGTGATTTCAACAGGCTTTTGATTTTCCTCCAGCTTCAGAAGTTTGGATTCAGGCAGTTGATTCGAGGCTCAATGTTTAGTCAGATTCTTCTATGAGTTAATGCTCAGTTTGTTTTATAGCAGAAGTGGTCTTCTGGGCAGCCTTTGCTTTCTTCAGAGCTGCAGAAAAAAGTGCACTTTCCTAAAAGAATTCACTCAACAGAACCAACTCTCAGAACAGGGGGCTTTGTAAAGGACCAGGACTGTGTCTCAGAGTGCCTCATAGTGCCTCACAGGTCTGCCCTGTGGTGGTAAAGTAGTTACAAGTTTTTGCAATCTCTGTGCTGATTTACATCCCCATACATCTGAAGATGTAAACTCATACATGCAGTCTGTGGTCCTTAGTTCCAGGTGTCTTCCTGTGTGTGTTCCACAGGTGTTACCTTTTTGCTCCACACATCCCGCACAAACAACTGATTTCCTCCAGAATAAATTGTCTAGCTATGTATGTTTTCCTTAAGGATTTTTCTCCCATTGCTGAAACACATTCTGGTTTTCTAATCTTCTCTGCAATGAGCAGTGATAGGAGATAGGTTTTTTTCTGTGGGAGGCTGTAGCCACCTGAACTCTCCGTGCCCTTGCAGCAGGAGTGTGTGAGGCAGCAACGCCTCCCTGTCCTTCACAGGAGAATGATCCTGGGCACTTGGTCTGATGCTTTTGCTTGTCTTCTCAGAGAAAGCACAAGGCTCCTGCAGCTTTTCTCTTTGGTAATAAATTTGACTCTCCTTTGCCTTTTGGGTGATGGAATAGCTGGGAACCTTTCTCAGAAGGGGTTCATTTTGGGCATGTGCTGTAGCCCAGACTCTTGGTGTTGCACCTTGTAGGAGGTGAACAAGCAAACCTACATGATGTTGGCCTGGTTTTTATTTTTGTGTAAGAGAAGGAGGAGAGAAGAAGCCCTCATTGATTGTTCAGGATAGATATTTTCTCTTCCTTCTTTCTGGCTGGTGAGTAGTACGGATTTTTTCATGCTAAGTGTTGTTTTGGACTGAATGTACAAAGACTAGTAGCTTGAAAATAGTTGTGAAAGGGTGGCAGAGAGAGAAAGTCCAGTGGAAAAAAGGATCTAAATAATGGCTTTCTGGCTGATAAGGAATGCTTACATCAGACAATTCAGTGATACAGGAAAATGATGGCACTTCTTACAACTCTCTGCATACCAAATTAACATCCAAAGCAGTCAGTTTGCTTCTTCTAGGCAAAGTTTGTTGCCCTCTTTAAGACTCACATCCAGTTCAATGTGCCAGTAGGGATGAAATGACACAAATTAGGAACATGTAATAAGATGCCCTTCTCTTTGCATCTCTGTGGTGACCCGCAAAGCCAGGACTTAAACCTGTTTTGTACAAGAGTCCTATGCAGCAGCTTTGCTACAGCACTAACAATCACTTGAGTTTTATTTTACTACTTGTCTTTGAGAACTTTAAAGCTAAACCTAAACTTAATTCTCCAGGGGATAATTACAGTGTCTCAGAATCCTTACTATGCTAGTTGCATTTTGACTCAAAGATGACTGCAGGATGTTTTTCACCATTACAGAATTTGAAAGTACAAAAGACAATTATGTAAGAGTGTTGTCAGAGTCCTTCAAACTCCAGAGCAATAGGAGTACCTTGAGGGAATGAATTATTTGGGTAACTGGAAACCAGACTACCAGATCACTTTGCTGTTGAGGTCATTGCTTTGGCTAGTCATCTTTTGATTCAGGCTTGGTGAAGCAATGAGGAAGTAGCAGCAGAACCGGAAGGCTCTTGTCAGATTTTAAGTAAGGAACACACAGTTTCACAAATGTGTCTTCTGAAAATTCCCTCTTTGCATTATTGTGCCTGCGTTTTCAATCTGGAATGTCCTGGGGTTGTTTACTTTTCATATATTGTCATGCATCTTAAGTGTGTTTCAGAAGAGGAATAGCACATGGTTTGACAGTGGAAAACATGTCACAAAATCTGGTAATTAGGTAGTTATTGTTCTCTAAACCCACTGTGTTCCCACTGGGTTTTTTCTGACTTTGAGTGCACTGTGCCTCCTCAGTAGCAAATGGCCGATGACAGATGAAGGTAATACCTCAGAGGCAGCTTTGTAGATAAAAACTGGAATATTGGAGCAAGTCCCTTACACTTCTTTTGCACTGTCTGACTTTGAAGCCTTGCTGCAAGAGCCTGGAAGCGATGCCTGAGGGAAGAATGGCACAAGTCTTGTGTCCAAGAGTACTGACCAGCTCGTGGTTGTGCTCACAGCTTAGTGTCACAGTGGACAGAGTTTCACAGCTAATGGCAAGCTGATGTATGACTGATTTACCTTTGAGGGGCCAGTCCCAATTCCTGGATGTGACCTGTGGCTTCCATTATTTGGTCTCCTTTGATTGCAGAGAGGCTGTTTCCAGCAGGATTTTGCAGTCAGGGTCAGGAGGGGTGAGCAGAGTGATTATTATGGGCTTTGGGAGCCCAGATGCATTAAACAAGCTTTTAATTTCTTGGAGAGACTTTCCCTGGAAAAGAGGAGAGGATTTGTGACCCAAGTGTGCCTGACAGGAAGGATGGGATCCTGCTGGAAAGCTGTGCCGTCACAGCTGACAAGCTGTTCATCCTCCCAGTGCATGCTGCTTCACTTACTGTGTCTGCATGTCCTTGGAGGCAGCCTGACCCAGCTCCTGGCAGGGACCCCAAAGCTGAGCAGGGAGAGAAATTCACACAGAGGGAGAAACGATGTCACGTTATGCTGCTCATTAGGAAAAAAAAAAAAACCCATAGATTTTGCTATCTGTGAGCTGAAATCTAAACAGCCTAAATGGTCCTAATAGTTAGAGAGGTTAGGGAAGCTTGCCAGAGCGTGGAAAGCATAACAACTGCATTTAATAACAATCAAGCTACTCTTATAAATATTTGCATGTGCTGCTTCAAAGCCTACTACATGGTCATTCATGTACTGCAGTTAGAAAGATGAGGAGGGGAGAAAAAAACAGAGTGAAAAGGGCACTTCGTGTTTTGTCGCTGCCATAATAAAGAATGGGCAAAGCACCAGAAATAAAAGAAAAAGGAAAAGAAACCCTCCAAAGTTTAATAAACACAAAAGGGAATAAAAATAAATCTTTAGAGCATTTATTACAAGCGCTTGATGGAAGGATTAGATTGAAGCTCTCAGCCTTTCCAGTGTGGGTGTATGTGTGAAGGCGGCCTGTCTGGCCTCTTCCAACGAGAAAAGAAAAGTTGTTTACATTTCCTAACTTGGGCTGTGCATGTAATTGATTTCTTTTTGTTTCAATAGCAGAAATGAAAATTCAGAGGGGAAAAAAAGCCTCATTTGGATACAATTGAATTTAGGTCTTTTTCCTCGCCAGAACGAAAGCACAACTCTCAGAAGAGCTGTGTCAAACAGAGTGTTTTGTTTCTCCTGAAATGTCAGTACATGCAGTACTTGTGAGGAAAGCTGTGGAAATGCAGGGCTTAGTTCATCAAACACAACTGCGCAAGGCAGAAGTGTCATCCTTCTGTGCAGGTTGTTCCCGCTTTGGGGAATATCTCCAGCATGAAACAAACTTTCTGTCCCCTCTTTCAGTTTCAGGGTGCTTGGCTACGGCTTGCTCTCCTCCCAGGTGCTGCTGGGGGCCTGTGTGCTGTTTTGGATGGTTGGTCTCTCCCGTTGGCAGTGTTCCAGCCTGGAGCCATACTGGAGGCTGTGTTGGGATAGGTCTCCTGCACCCCTCCCATCGGTGCTTTTCTGCTTCGTCAGAGCAGGGCTGCTTTCTGCCCAGGTTGCTGGCACAGAAGCCTGGAGGATGCTGGACATGAAACAAAGTCAGTAGGAGGCACAGAAACCACAGTGTCCTTATGCACTTCATCACTCACATACCAGAGTACATTTTAACCTAGCAGCTCGGACTGCCCCGTGTAGAGCAGCTGATGAAGTTTCAGCTTGTTCGAGGCAGAAAAAAAAACAAAAACAAAAAAGGGTAAACTTGTGATGCTCGGCGTTTAGCAGCCTAAAGGGAGGGAGGAGGATGGATGCTGCCTTCACCTTCTCCAACTGTGTTGTGTAACTCTTGCCTCAGCTGTGATGATTGTGATTTTTACAGCTGGAAGTCTTCAGGTTTTTTTGAGCGTTGATTTAGTGGGTAATTTAAAAATGATAAAAATGGAACCTTTCATTGCATTTACTATTCTCTCTCCCGCCAAAACAAAAGAAACCTGTGTTTTCCTAGCTACAGGAAACATACTGATTTAATTCCACTCATTAATGATAATAGTTCAAAGAATACTTCAGGAGTCTAGTCTGCAGCAGGGTAACTCTGTTTGCAGACTAGCTTGGTCAGAGTCATCCTGGCGTCTGCTGGAGTCATGGGGCCAAAACCAGAGGGGAGTGCAGAGGTATCCAGCTGAGTCTGAATTGATACAACTGTCAGGTTAAGGTGGAGTCACAAAGAGAGATGAATTGCAGCATCTGAAATCACTTAAAGGCTAATCCAAAACCTTGTAGACTCCATAGGGTTCTTACCATTCCTTTAAAGAGAGCTGCAAGTCTCATTTCTCAGTCTTAATGTTGATTTTCACATAAACCCCAGTTCTGCAGTCAGCCATTCCTTCTTTTTTTTCATCTGCCCATGAATAATGCCTTTTCCTCAATTGACTTCCTGTGGATACTGTCATGAATGATAGAGTAAAGAAATCAAATTTCTTGTGTGGGTTTTTGCATATAAAGATATCAAACTAACAAGAGAGATGAAACTTCTGCAAGACAGGAATTCCTTTTTTACTCGTAGAGGGTGTCCCATGCCTGCCTTCCAGTGGAAGGGAAATACTTGTTTGCAGAGCATGCAAATGCCCATATGCAAAGACAATAACAGGCACACTGAAAGAGTATTCATTCTCTGTCTTCTTTACATATGAGAGAGAGAAAAAAATGTAAATGCAGGAATGTCTCAGGAATATCCACTCAGACACATACGTAGAGATTTGTATTATGCAGTGCCTAAAATAAAGAAACTGGAAAGAAGGCCTACAAACACAGCACAAGAAAGTTCTAGGAATGAGAAGCTAAATATAAAACAAACTGATGGTTAAACAGGACTTTTCAATCTAAAATAAAGTCAGGATGGACAGGGTTTGTCTGTGCCAGGGCAAGTGAATGCTGCTGGTTTGGCTTGTCCACAGTGAGCAAAATGGTAGGTTGATGCCTCAAACAAATGACAGGGAAGGACAGCTTACAACTCATCCTGGAAGCATCAATCTTATATATACATCTTATGATGCCAAATTATATTCCTAGTAGGATTAGGTTTGGCTGCAGAGCAAGTAGTAGTCTCGGAGTTTCCTACAGCAGGAAAAATAAATTGAAGATAGTGTTTCTCTCTTAGAGGAGCATATAATCTCTGAACCAAGCAGCTTTTATAAGAATTTGCAGAATGTATCAAGCTCACAGTTGCTATAGAGCAAAGCTTTTCTCAGAAGGCCTTCGTTTGGTATTTTGAGAGGCTCTAGCACTGGTGTGTTGCTGATGGGAGAGAGGAGCAGCTTTGGTGTAGGAGTGATTTGAATCTGTTTGCCTTTGAGTTCTCACTGTGAGATTGTAGCTGTTTCCTGTCAATAAGCATGGTAGCCAAGAACAGTGATTATAGTGCCTGGGGGTTTATTTTCAAGCACTGCAGATGTGAAAATCTGAGAACTTTTTTGTTGTTTCTTTAATTAAGTGGAATCATAAGGAAGTATGGCGTTTCCTGTTCATAGTTGCACCTGTTTGATCATACCGAGGGTCTGCTTTGGGAAGTACTCTTTCAGAAGATTTTTTTGAAATGTTTTGAGAACTTGTCATCTCTCACTTGTAATGCATCTACAGTCGAGGCTGAGATTATTTCTTTATCATCAAAGGTTTTCTCATAGCTACATTTATTAAGTAGTTAGTTTGAACTTACTCAAAGAGATACAAGTGGGTTATTAAATGTGTAAATGTGAGAACACCTGTGCTTCCTCAGCTGAAAATGCCTCCCCAATCCCCAAATACAATTTTCCTCTTTCTTTTTTTTTAATTTATCCACTTCAGTTTTCACACTGTGAGAGAAGAAACGATTCCCTCAGTTTGAACAAAGATTTTTATGAGGGCTTAAAGTAATTTCATCTCCTCTCTGAGGAGTGGGAGCTTCCTCTCTGAGGAGTTTGGGTGTCAGGCATAGGCAAATATGCCTGTGAGGCAAATTTCTCCTGGTGCTGCTGCTCTGGACAGTGTGGAAGGGCCTCAGATGATGACTGAAGCCCTTAGGGTTACCTGAGTTGTGCAAAAGTACCTTTCTACTTACCCTTAGTCAGGGTTTACCACTGGGAAGGAAAAACATTGTTTTGAAACCTAAACTGAGACATCTAATACTTGAGTCCATTTTTCTGGGGTTTTTCTGCTTTTCCCCTAATATATGGTAAAGGGTGGTTATGTTTATGGCTTTTAGTGTTTCCAAGCGGTCAAAATTCATGTAATCCTGTTTATAATGTCTGCTGTCTGCTTGCCTTTTCCCTTTGTTTTTTCTTCCTCTTCTTTTCCAGCCCTCATCACTATAATCAGAATGCCTATTTTGTTCCAAAAATATCCTTTAATAACTAGGTATGGAACAGAATCTGAAGCTGGCTAATTCATGCTCCCTGTTCTGGGGGGAAGTGGGTTTCAGAGAACATATAGCTCAGATGAGCTGCTGTTATTTGTTGTCTTAGCAGATCCCTGTGAACACTCTGCAAACCCAAAGGCATTTACCATATACCAACTGCTGGGTTTTTTTCTCAGTTCATATGTACTCATGATTTTCCACCGGTAGGCTACAAGAGGGGAGGTTTAAATGCATGACCTGAAATAGAGTTGAAAGTAGTTGCTAATCTCTATTAATATGGCAGTCTTACAAAAAACACGTGGGGCTGATTTTTAAAAAAAAAATTATTAAATTGTTAATGGTACTAAATTGACCACTGGAAACTGAATCAGATATTTCCCTGACTGAGGCTGTCTTGTATTAAGATGTTCGAGGGAACAGCATTATTTTATAACCAAGACAAGTAATAAAACCACACTGCTTTCTTGCAGACGCCATCCCGCCGAGCTATTACAGCCTTTACTTCCGAATTGTCCGCTTTGACGTCTCGGCGATGGAGAAGAACGCCTCCAACCTGGTGAAGGCTGAGTTCAGGGTCTTCCGCCTGCAGAACTCCAAGGCGCGCGTCTCGGAGCAGCGGATAGAGCTGTACCAGGTACGGCGGCTCTCCGGGCGCGTCAGCTCCCCCCCAGCTGCTGCCAGCCCATCCAGCGGGCAGAACAAGCTGTGGGGAGAAGCAGCAGTGTCCCCTCTCTCTCCAAAGCAGCCTTTCATTTCAGTGCTTTCCTTAGAAAGGACTTCATTCAAAATCAAACAATGATGAGATGTGCAAACTTTCTCTGGCAGTTGAGCCTCGGGACTCCAGAGTTTTGAGCCAGCATTGTGCCAAGAGCACCACTGGCATCATGGCTCTTATCAGCAATAGTGTGGCCAGCAGGACCAGGGCAGGGATTGTCCCTCTCTGCTCAGCCCTGGTGAGACCACATCTCAAATCCTGTGTCCAGTTTTGAGTCCCTCACTGCAAGGAAGAAATTGAGGTGCTGGAGCGTGTCCAGAGAAGGGCAGCAAAGCTGGGCAAGAGTTTATAGAGAGAGAGTCCTATGAGGAGCAGCTGAGGAAACTGGGGATGTTTCTCCTGGAGAAAAGGAGGCTCAGGGCAGACCCCTCACCCTCTACAACTCCCTGAGAGGAGGGTGCACCAAGGTGGAGATTGGCCTCTCCTCCTGTGCAACCAGCAACAGGACAAGAGGAAACAGTCTCAAGCTGCAGCACAGGAGGTTCAGGTTGGACATCAGGAAGAATTCCTTCAGAGAAAGGGTTGTCAAGTATTGGAAGAGGCTGCCCAGGGAAGTGGTAGAGTCACCACCCCTGGAAGAGTTCAAGAAATGACTGGACATGGCACTTAGTGCCATGGATCAGTTGACATGGTGGTGTTTGGTCAAAGGTTGGACTCCGTGATCTCGGAGGTCTTTTCCAACCTGAGTGATTCTGTGATTCTGTGATTCTGTGTTTCAGTACATAAAAAGAAGGTGAGAGAACAAGGCGTCAAAAAAGTTATCCCCAGGATGTCTGTCTCCCAACACCTGACCTGAACTGTAGCTTACATAAAAGTCAAGTTCCTCTCTCAGGCCCATGTTCAGGAGAAGCTTGTAAAGCTTTCCTTGTAGAAATGGCATTAATAAATGAATTGCAAAGCTTAGCAGTTTCAAACCTGGCTTCTGTATAGTAGTCCAGGGGTCGAGGCAAGGGAGTGGACAATTCAGGGATTGTGGAGTGAGTAAGAAAATGCCCCATGATTCTTTCCCTCTTGAGTCTTGACAAGATTTATGTTATTTAATCTTTAAGTAGTTTAGAGCCTTTAACCTCACTTAGCACGGAGTCTGTGCATTTGTGCAAATGCTGTCTAGAGCATATTTCACCTAAAGCTCAGTTCAGTTTGTTGAGAAACACAGAAACTAAAAGGGGCCCAGCTCCCGGCAGCTTTATACTGAGTAAAACTCATGGTTGTTCCAGCAACCTGTGACGTGCTCTGCTGAAAACCCTGATGGATAGGATGCTGCCTTCTAAGAGGGTATGGAGCCCCTCTTTAGCTCTGTCCTTGCTGCCTGCATTAGCTGTGCTTGGGTGCTGTCCTGGGCTTGCAGCACTGTAGGGTCCCACTCAGATCCAGTGGGTGCACATTTGAGGGAGTCTTCTCCCTCACTTTGAATGTTCACCTTTTCCTGCCTGGTCTGGTCAAGTGGAAGCCAAACGTGGAGCAGAGAGAGGGGGCAGTTTGGGTTCATGTGCTCACTGACATGACAGTAAAATCCAATCATGGAGGCTGACAGCAGGAAAAATGCATTGGTCTGTTTAGATGTTGTTTAAATGTAGGGAGAGCTTAATTCCCATTTGAATGTGGTTTGGGTGCACAGGTGTTCACTGAGGGCTGCGACCTGGCTGCCTTCCTTTCCAAGAACAGGATGGCAGAAAAGTTGAGCAAATAATGTGTTATTTGTTAAAAGGGAAAGCTAGGAATGTTTATTGAGAATCACTGGTGTTGCCTGTGTAGAACAGCCACCCCAGAGAAATACACGATGAGTCCCAGTGATGCTGCCACAGCAGCCTGCTGAAACAGTTGTATATTCTGGCTTGGCCTCACTGTTCAGACATCCTAAAAGGAGTTGATGGCGTCTCTGGGCTTTCTGCTGTTCTATTTCTGAGAGCTGTTAGTCAGCCACTGAAAAGAATACAGCTGTGATTGCCTGAGTTCAGTTCATTGCCTTTCCATGTTTGAGGAATATGGGGCATAAAGGGTTCCACAGAGGTAGGGAAGAAAGGGCCTTTGCTTGGCTGGGATTTTGCCTTGTGATGAGAAACAGCTGGGGCTTACTTGAAAGAGCCTGGCTCCAGCAAGCCTGTGCCCATGGAAATGACTGACACCTGCATCCAGGGCAGGTACTTGGGTCCCTGGATAAATATATGGCTGGTGAGTAAGGCACTTCCTTTTTTAGGCTGGGTGGAGCATTCTAAGTGAAGTGTTAGGTGAGCAGTGAGTGCAGGTTATTGTAGGATTAGATCTTTTCTCCAAGTAAGAAGCAAGCCAAAGGCAGTGTGCCCTGTGTGTTTGTGCCAGGCATATTTTAGGCATGTTACTTTGTTCCTTTGCTTGTAGAGAGGCAAGCTGTCTCTGGATCATTTCCCTTTGGTCATGTTTATTTCTTGCAATCTTGAATGCAGCTCTTCCTAAAACCTTGTATGGGGGTATTACAGCTCTGTGGTGGGCTGTCTGAAGTGCATGGGTTGCTTGGCAGCAGCTCTTCTGCAGGAGCATGAGAATCCCCAAATGTTGCTGCAACTGGCCTCCATCACAGCACGTGAGGTTTGGATGCAGTGTTTAACAGGAAAAGCAAAAGCAGGGAGAAATTGGAGAGAGGGGACCGAAGATGCTTTTGGGTCCCTTCCAGCTTGAGATATTCTGTGACTCTGTGGTGTACTGTACAACAGTGCTATAGAAAGCATCCTAAGCTTACCATATGGATTCTGGAGATTAGAAAGAAGAAAGTCTATGCAGATGAAGGTGAAGAAGGATGGGTAGAAGGCATTGGTGCCACAGTGGTGCTGGAGGAGCTTCAGGGCTGTGTATTGAGGTATTGAGAATGCAGATAGAGTTGTCTAGCGGCGAATGAAGGTACAAGCAGGGGAGGTAAAAGGGGAGAGTGAGGAAGATCTTCCTCTCGGTGAGAGAGGCAGATATGTTCTGTAAGGGCTGTAGACTTAGTCAGATATCTGACTCCAGCATGAAAAGCCATGCATGGAGAGTGAGCCTTGCAGAAGAGATTGCTGGTGGAGTTGGCATGAGGAGCTGCTGCTCCTCCTTTGTGCATGAGCTTTGCTTCCTGTCTTGTGACATACATGCTGGGCTTGCCAGGGCTGTTGTGCCCAGAAGGAACAGTGTGGTTTTTCATCTTGCATAAGCAATGTTTAATTATTAGGGGTTTTTTTCTCCTCCAACCAAGTTTCAGGTTGCCTAGTGTTCTGCTTTGTTGTGGAGTTCTTCTTGATGAGGGTTTTTGAAATTCCTCTCATACCTGCAGTTTCAAAGAATGGTTGTTCCTCTGCCCCTTTGTCTTCCTCAGTCAAACAGGAGGAGAGGGGAAGAAGTCTTCTGGAGAGTATTGGAGCTCTCTTGCAGTTCACCGAGGTAGTGGCTGTCCCTGAACATGTGCACATCTCCTAACTGCCCTGCAAGAGCTTTCTGAGGTAGTCCAGTTGCAGTTCAGTAGTAGCATATATACCACTGGTGCAGAAGGGACCACACTACTCTAAAGGACTATTTTAGGAACAGCTAGAGACAGATGTGCAGGGTAAATTGAAAAAATAAGCAAGCAGAATATAAATATTTTGTTTCTCTGCCTGATTCTTTCTTTGTGTGGTCCTCTGACCTTACAGATCTACCCCTTAAAATGAAAGAAGAAATGCAAAACTGCACCTTTTCAGCTAAGCTTTCCTCAGGCTGTACTTGGCTCCCTTTTCCAAACCACATCAGAAGGGGACTTTGTGTTTTCCTACAGCCCTTGTTTGCACTGACTCCGGGAAGGCAGTCTGGGGCTGCTTGGCATGGTGAGCCTGGGCTGTGGCCCCTTGTTCCCGGCCCCTGGCACAGCAGCAGCAGCAGGACCCTGTTCTCACCTCAGAGGCTGAGCTGGAGCAGAGAGTTCCCCATTGTATTCATGCTGGGAGTGAGTGGTTATGAATCTGTTTGCCAGGTTTTCTGCCATCTGAATTTCTCCAGGCAGCGAGTCCTAGAGATTAATTCTCATGGAACTGCCCTGGATGCATCCACAAAGCCGATGGGCAAGTAGTAATCCCTGTGTGCAGAAAATGTCTGTTTTCACCCAGGATACTTCTCTTGGTATTTAAGGATTAGTCAGCCACATCTGTGTGTTCCTGCACAGCTGGGAAGTGCCGTGCACATACTAAGTAGTCTTAGGATGGAAAACAATAAAACTCACAGAAGCAGGAGTTAAGTTACTTTTATAAGACTGGTATAAAAGCTGCTGTCTCTTCTTGGCTCCGGTTAAGCAAAGCTGCAGAGAATTAAATTCTTTAAAGGCACTATCTTTTCTGCTGTTTCTTCTGCCTGAAAGGGAGGCTTAATCTGGTGGTTATACTGCTGATCATCAGCACGCTGGCGAGTGGGAAGCCGGAGGGGAGGAAGGAAGCGGTGTGACCTCAGACAAGGCGCGCTTCTCCCGTCCTTCCACCGCGCTGTGCTCGCTCGGTGCGCTTCCCAACGCGCACCAGAACTTCAGAAAATATTAAGAGGATAAAGTGCTTTTGGGGAAGGGAGGAGGAATAATATTAAATAAACAAGTTTAAGCATCCTCCAGTGGCCCTTGCTATGTTTTTAAAGATTTATGCCAAATGCAGGCTTTATTGGAATTTGATCAGATAAAGCTCAGTTGTTATGGGAATGTCTTTGTTCATCAGTCTTCTTGCCTGCTTTGAAGACTTCATTGCATCTTTCTTTTATTAAGGTGCTTCTAAATTTATGAATAAAGTCCCTGCACCCTTCAAAAAAAAAACCATAAAAAACCCTTGTCTTTTATGAATAAGCATTCCAAAAAATAAATAGGCACCACTGCAAAGCAGAACTAGTGGAAACCTGTACAGGGTGAAGAGACATCCTTCAGAGAGTATTGTGGTATTGGGTTTAAGGTATTTTTATTATGTACAGGCAGTCAAACAATAACAAGCAATAATTACTTCCTATGGAAGCAGTGCCGTGTTTTGTTAACACATCGTAAAGCGTCACAAAAAATGCAGCTGAAGTGCTGTGTTGTACTGTCATCCTTATCTGAGGCTGCTCTGGGTGGGGGTACCTGAGAGGCTGTGGGTGGGAGGGATGTCCCACAGGATGTATCAGAGCACAGGGTTGGGGCTAATGAACAGTGCCAGGTCAAAGCTGGGGGAACATGTCATCTTACAGTGAAGAACTTGAAGCAAACAGGAGCAGACCTTTGGTCATCCCATGCTGGGGAGAGCCCAGTCCATGTCAAGAGCTCCTGTGGAGCTTGTTTGGGGTCTAGGAAGAGCTGTTTGTCCTCTAGGTGGTGGTAACCCCTGCTTACTCCAGGGCCTCTATCCCTGCTTGGAGGTACGAGGAGGAAGATGCTGTGGAACATATTACCCCATTATGAGTCAGATTTAAATTTAAACCACAGTCGGTTGTTCAAATACTTTCAATTCAGACAGTGTTTTGTCTTGTTTTTCAGTTGGGGAATACGTTTAGAGTGAGCTACTATAGATTTGGGCCAAATCTCTGTGGTGCAAATCTGAGGCAATTTACACTGGCTGCAACAGAGATCCTTCAGGCTGATCTCCATATAATCAGGAGCAGAGGGGCCTTGCTCTCTTTTCTTGCCAAAAAGTGCCGTCTCTAATGCCACGGAAGAAAATACCATGAAGCAGGATTTGTGGCTGTGAGCTGGCGCAGGATGTCTGTATTACAGATAGCACCTGGGGCACTTGGTTATGATTGCCTGCCATCGCTGTGACCCACATCTGAAGTAGTGCATTTGGATCTCACAGTCCATGTATTGCTGTCCTGAAACCAGACTCCTGCATTCTGAAAGGTTACAAGGGTTTGTTGAATGGCAAATGTACAGTGTTCTCTGAGATGCCAAAATCAGTATAAAGAGTGGTTAAAGTAACTTTCTACTCTACCAACCTCCTTCTCTTTCCCCCAGCAACTGCTCAGGGTCAGAGGAAGTTAATTTGCAGTACGTTTCAGTTGAATTGCTGTTTTCTCCTTGTTCCGGTATTCCTTTCTCTGGTTCCAAATACTGTATGCCCTGCAAAAAGATGTCAGTACATTGGAGACCATGTATGGGGTACCTTCAGAAAATACTCTGTGAGCACGAGGGGAAGTATTTATGGCTTCATCACCTTCACTGCACTTTGAGATCGTATCCCGGATGCAGACACCTCTTGCCAGGAACAGAGCAGTTACTGAAGATGACTTGAAGAAATATATTCTTCAATATATGGGACATTTCCCCATCAGCTCCTGGCAAGGGCCAGTCTGTGCTTCCCCGCTGGACTCTGCCATGTGTAGAAATGTGGGCCACGGCTGGATGTGTTGCCATTTGAGGTGTATGTACATTGTCAGAGGCGTGGGAATGTGGGCCATGGGTCAGAAAACAGCTGCCAGGGTTGGGTTCCTGCTCTTTGGGCTAGGGTTTGTTGGGGTAGCCAAGCCTACATTACACTGGGACATGAGCAAGTTTGAACCAAGCAGCTCAGCGTGGTAGTTACTGGGCTGAGGAACATCAGGTTGGCTAGATGGCAGTGTGCTAGGGAGCCTGTTGGAGAGGGAAAGGTGGTGTTCCCCTTCTGGGGAGGTGTAGGAAACAATGTGAAGCTTTGTTGGAGAGAAGCCTACGTGAAGAAGAACAGATGATGGGAGAAAATGGAGGAGGATGGGAGTGGTTTGGTTAGAAGCCTGTAGGTGGTGGGAAGAGAAAACCACAAAGAGAGTTGTGAGTTATGGGGAACAATGCAGGCAGGAGGAAGGGAAGAAAGAGGAGGGACTTGTGGAAGAAGACGACATCTTGGAAGAAGTAGTATGTCCAAATATTCATTTAGCCAGGAAAGCTGCATGCCAAAAAGTTGTAGTCAAATGCACATGAAGATGAGATGTGACTGTCGGGGACAGGACCAAGGAAGAGAAACAGGCTTAGGAGACCTGTGCATAAGGGGGAGATAAACACAGGAGTGCTCTGCAGGATCCGGGAGATTTGGCTAGAACACAGGAGAACCCACTCTGTTTCTGTTGACTTTGGCTCCTCTTTGTTGATATTTTAATAAAACATAATGTGCCTTTGCCAAGTTAAAGCTAAATGCTAGATAAGTTTATGGGGTTTTTTTGTTTTGCTTCATTTTATATAAAATATTTCTTTGGAGCTATCTTAAAATCTCCCAAATGGCAGGAAATTGCCCTCAATATTTCAGAATCTTCCAGGAGAAGGACCCCAGACCCTCCATTCTTGTTTATTGCTTATACAATGCAGAGTCTTCCTGCCTGCTTAAACATAAATCAGGCTGGACGGCCTCGGGGCTCTGTCCCCAACTTACACTGCACATGCATCTTCAGTATCAGGAGGAAGGCCCTGCTTGGGGAACTAATGAAGAGGAAATCCCTTCCCCAGGATGCATTCTCTTCCCAGAGATCGTCCCCTCACCACAGGGTGATACAATGAGTCAGTCACAGTGCTTCCCTGACATATTTGACTTCCCCTCCCTTTCTGACCTGCTTAAGTGCTTATTTCTTTACCCCCTCACACTTCACCTTCTTTTACCTTTAAGTGAGCACCAGCCAACACTGTAAGAGAATCCCTCTGCAGCTGTAGCCCATCCAGATATAAAAGCAGTTGGGTTATGTGTGCAATATGTTCTTTTTATTTGCGAGTTTGCATGAAGAACGTGTCTGGCAAGTTCTGAGCAGATGGATCAGAGAGCTATGGGTTTTTTACAAACTTTGGCAAGTACTCCATACCTTTCTTTGTATTTTGGCAGGAGCTCTGCATCTCATATACTAGTCTCTAAAGATTCTGCCCTCAGTTTGAGCCTGATTGGGAGACCACTGCAAGTAATGGAAAGACATCATTGATAAGCAGGGGGACTGTAAAGGCCCTTTGACTCCATAGCACTGAAGGCAGAGTCTGAATCACTCCTTTGCAGAAGTGGCTACAAGAAGAGATTGAAAACTCACACTGACAATTTTTTTAAAAAATACACAGCTGGTCTCTTGCACTTAGAAGCAGCTAGGATTTTGATGGCCAGTAGATTCCCAGTTATCTGGCAAAAGGTACTCTATGGAAGCTTTGCACTTTACACCATATGTTTTCACATATAATGAGTAAGAAACTGGAGAGGTTCGCAACAGAGTCAAGGATTTGCTTTTCCTTGTGTCCAGGATAGGATCAAAGGCCTCAGATTTAACCAGGGAATGTGAAAAGATTGATAATTAGCATGGTCATTTTTTAACTTTACGTTTCAGAAAGAGCTGGCTGAAGTCCCTGAGGGCTGTTTGAGGAGACCTTTGAGATCTGGAACCAGGCAGTGAGTGAATCTTTCAGTAGGGTGAATAGTATGTAAGAATTTGGAAACAACAGGCAGCTGCGTACGCAGACCTTGGGAATCTGCTCATTCCAGTGTGGAGAGCTAGGCTGGAGTTCCCTGCAGTTCAGAAAAGGTTATCCTAAATGGCAGTTTTCAGCCACGGTGTGCATAGCTGAACTTATCTCTGCTCTCATGTTAACCAGCAGAAGCACATCATTTACCACTGGATCTCATTGTTTGGGCTTATTTACTTCGAGCTTACAAGTACATGTCAGGTTATTTCCATTATTTTTGAAAGGGCTGTGAAGTTCCAATGGAAATCATGGATAATGACTGATAAGTAAGAGAAAGAGCAGTGAGCCTGCCAAGATGTTGTAATACACAAGAACATCACAGGAGTCTGAAAAGACAGAGAAAGGAAGGGAAGGAAGGAAGTTATCAGGGGTCCAACAGCATCTGGAGGGAGGAGATCAGACAGTCCAGAAAGAATGGAGAGGAAAGACAGATTAATAGCAGGTTTTCACAAGATAATGCCATATTTACTGCTACTCAGTGACTGCAGAACTCACACTGGCTGACAGCAGTGACCATTTCAAGTTCCAAGGCAATGCAGGAGTCAGGATAGATATTTTTTCAGTGGCCGTATGACTATGTTTGGAAAGTTAATCAACTTGTTTTAAGAAACTCTAAGTCATCAAGAATATTTCCAGAGAGTTGGTGACCATAATTCTCAAACTGAGCTATAAAATGCTCTTGTTGCTGAAGCTTGGCCTCTGATGGGTGCCCGGGGTTTTCTTGGCTGCAGCAAATGTATGTCATTGATGCATCAGCCCATGTATCATCACTGCTGAACCACATTCAGGTTTGGTTTTTCTTTTTGTTGTTCGCTTGCTGAGGAGGTGGTGAATTTATTAGCCAAAACTATTCTACTGTAAATTATACTTAATTGTAATTTGCCTATTCTTCTGCATCTGATTGTGGTGGCAATAGAAGACTAGGAGTAGTAATTGGCCAGAATACCAAATATGAACTGAACTAAGCAAGTTGCTTGTTCTGGAGCTCTAGTTATTTGAAAGAACCAGTGTATCTTCATGTCAAATTTTTTCCTTTTAGCTGTGTAGTGAGTCATGAAGACAGGCTGTTCTGGCGTCTGCTGTCAGTGGTTATTGTCTAGAATACATACACTAATGTGTTGATTCAGTTATCCCCTGCTTTAGCTGCCTAAATATATGAGCGGGGGAGTAGGCAAAGGAAACTTTGAGCAAAATAATTATGTTTCTTTTAACAGAGCCTTGGGGTTAGGAGTTTTCTCAGTTTGGTTTTTGAACCAGTTTAGTTACACTGACACCGAGTGCTGCTGCTTTGCTCGTGTCAACTTCTGCTATGCCTCATTCTCTAAAGAAGTCATGCTTCTGCTAATTTTGCAAGCATTCTGCTTTGTTTGTTATCATGAATTATGTAGTGTTCTCAATGTACTTTACAGTTTATAAAATACAGACAAAGATAATCCTTATCCTTCTTTTTATACTCACAACTGTGTGATAGTTTCTTAAGGGTATAAACATGTGTGCCTATAAATAAACAGTTTCATTCTCCAGTATTTTAATGAAGATTTCAGCTACTTGATACTTACTTTTTTTAAAAATATATCTGTTGATGCTTTCCAGTTAGTCTGAAAAATAAACATAGCAAGTGACAGAAATAATTTAGAAACCGGTATTTTCTGGAAACTCCTCATTCCTCTGAAACCAGTTTGTGACAAAACTAAAATTTTTCACTGCTGAATGCCCTGGTCATGGTGATTTGGGTTATGCTTTCAAGATAACATCATGGGTCAGCCTCCTCTAATAGATGAAGAAGAGCACAGACAAGTCCCTGCCAGGCAAGCAGAGGTTCTCTCCCAGAAGACTGAGCCGAATGAAGAGTAGATTTCAACAGGATTTGTAAAATACCAGAAGTCTGGCAGGCCTGATGAGGGTGGCATGTGAGTGCTGTCATCACCAAGATCCCCGGCTGGGCTTCCTAAACATATGGAGCTGTACAAACAAGAGCAATGCTTTGTTTGCATCTGGCTTCTTCATGAACCATTTCCTGCAATTAACTGCATTATTCATTTGTTCATGTGTTTGTTTCACCTTGATCTGCTGGCAGTAGCTGCATGTATGTGATAGCTGGAGACCCTTCATGGGTATTTGTAAGGTATTTTTTCCCCACAGGTATTTTCAGGAAGCCTCAGAATTGAAAAAAAATATATGAGGGGTAGGTTAGCAGTGGACATAGAAAATGGTAGGTAGAAGGCAGTGTACGAGACTCTTGGTCAAGAGAAGGTTAACAAGGTTTTTGGTTGTTTGTTTTCCTGTGAAAGGGAGGAATCAGGTACAAAAACGGGGTAGAAAAAACCTGAAACTGTTCTTAGAATTTAGAGCCTTGCTACTGGATGAAAATTACTCTGCATGCTTGCCTAGAAGTGTGGTCATCACCTTTTGGTAACCCTCCTGTTCGGCTCATCCCCGCAGCACGTGGTCATACATATTTGCTCCCTGTGTAAGGGCAGCGCTACATTATCGCTCTGCTGGAAGCAAGGCCAAGTAAGCAGCTGTCCCTGGGCAGCAATCCCCACATCCAGAACCCGGGTTTGCTGGCTCTGAGCTTCTTCTGAGGCGAGTGTGAAGGTGTGCGTGCTCACACCCGCGTGATCCCGGCCACCACGCGTCACCAGCTGCTCACGCGCGCGGGTGTTGGGATGTGTCGCTCCTTGATGAGGGAGGTGGGGCTGCCTGTGTGGAAACTCTGTCTCCTGTTCATGCAAATGATGGGATCTGTGTCTCTGCATGCAGTGGGTGATGCACAGGATTCCCCCACCGGAAAACCCTAGCTTGCCACGTCATGGCCCGTAGTCAGACCAAACTCCTTCTGACTCTCCAAGAGGGAGTGTTTGGGTAAGGTGCCAGAAGGAAATAAGAAAGGATTAAAGGGGAAGTTTAACTCAGTTGACTTTCTCTTCTGTGGATTTTCTTTTCTCCCCTTGCCTTCTGCTAGTATTTTCAGTGCACTGAAAAGTTTTGCACAAAGGCTTTCATTTAGCTCCTGCAGGTACAAGCTGTGCAGCAGCAGTTCTGATAGCAGTGTTTGATGTGGTTGTGATGGGCTAAGCATGAAGGTGAGGTGGTGTTTATAGGTGAGGCAAGGCAATGTTTATAGATGAAGGTAATGCCTCTTCTAAGACCAATCAGTGTGGCTGGAAGAAGCTTTGAAGCACAAAAGCTGCAAGGCACAGAAAAGGCTTTTATTCTTTTTTGAAACTAAATTAGTTGATCTAGTAGGAAGAAAGGATTGGAAACACTGAAAGAGAAGCTTTGCATGGAGGATACAGGCTTGAGGGTGTATTGGAAGAAAAGAGTTTGTTGCTGATGGAAAAGGTTAAAACCAGAAATGTAGGGCAAATTAAAAAGAAGCAAACCAAAGGGGGGAAATGTCAGAGAACCTAAAACACTTATTTCACATAGTAATTTCTGGAAGACTCATTTGGAGAATATATTGTAGCTGTAAAAATTTCTGAGATATTCCTACAAAAAGGCCCCTTTGTTTATCACCATATAGGGTGCAATTGCTTCAGTGAGGATGGAAATAGAATGCAGTGTAGGAAGAGAATCTTAATCACATTATTTTGTGGAAGGAAATGGACTCTGAGGATCCAGCCTAAGATTTTCTCTTCCATTAGCTTTCCACACTTGCAACAATGTTAGAGAAAAAGAATTGAAAATGGAAATGGTGAGGCTAAATGGTGATCCTTGCTTACAAGTATGCAGGTTGTTGAGATCGTTCGTCACCCTAACACTGTAAAGATACTTAACCCAAGAGAAGGAGATTGAAGTTAATTTCATTAAGTGTGACACTCATCTCACTTAACAGCCTTTTGCTTAAGAACTGCCAGTGCCTGTTTAACCCTGGTGTCAGTAGTGGAAATTATCTCATACTTAGTTTGTGGCTTTTTACCTCATTCTTCATAATTTTCTCCCTGAACCTGCTGCATAAGCATCATGGAGAGAAACTTTGCTTTCAGATACTGTAGCTACCATAGGATGGATAACATCCAGCTCTTTCAATCTACCCTATACATCCTCTCCCACAGTGCCATACAGTTCTGAAACCTGCCAAAACTTTTCTTGTTGTTCAGCTCAACAGTGAGGATGGATTTTCCTTGTACCATTGGCTACGTGCAGTGATGATTTCTTGTACTTTTACAAATGCCTTTCATTCCAGGTACACGCTGCCAGCCCTTGACTTTGTCTTTTGGTAGCAACTGGGATAAAGACTGGGATAAATACATGTTATTTTTGATACCAGGGCGCAGCTGTGAATTCAGAATATGTCTAAGACCAATTATAGTTAACATCAGGAGATTGCTTTTGGCACATTACTTACTTTTAGTCCTTATATCACTGCCAAAACTGAGGTATGCAGTTTCTGGAGTCTTTGGAAAGATATGACTGTGCAGAAAGGAAGAGAAATGAGCCAAGTTCTTGTGTCCCATTTGCCTCACACGTCCCCCCCCCAGCCCCAACACATCTTTGCAGAATGACAGCTGCATTACATCCTCAGAAACACTTGACCTGATAAAGACCAAAGAGAAGGCGAAGTTATATTTGTACTTCTCTGGGACTTTCCCAGCATTGATTACTGATTCTCTCATCCCTCTGGCACTTCTGAGCAATGGTAGTCCCCTTGCTGCTGCCAGACTCTCTGTAAACAGTTGTTCAGACACTTTGTTTGAAGGTTACCTCATAAAGAGGAGTCCCAGTGTTCACTGTTTGAGTGCCCTTAGTTTCTACTGGGGAACTTCGGCATCGCCTGCTAGGGGCCCTTAGTAATCTTCTGGGCTTGAACTAACGTCTTCTCATGGCTTTTTCCTAAATGTGTTGATCAGAAAGAAGACAAAGAGCTTGTCATGTTGCTGTTCTTTTCATAAGACAAATGTTACTGTAGGAGCCACGCTGTTGGCCTTTGAGAGATCCAGAACTGCCTTGCAATAAATAGGGACAATCTACATGCTGACTCCACATGCTGGACAGAATCTGAGCTTTCCAAGCCTGTTTAATTACGAAAAGCCTGATTTTATCACGATGACATAGTTTCACACCTCTGTTGAAATATTTTTCTTTACATGTATTATGCGGTTTCACCATGATTTTATTACAGCAGTGCTTGCTAGGTGTCAGGTTGTTCTGGGCTGAGAAAATAGGAGGAAACAATGAGACGTTGTCAGTTACTCATTTGGAGATGGACTTGGATGCTTAAAGAAAGGCAAAGCCCGAAACAATATATGAAGTCGTGCAGCTGGCATGCCAGAAGTTACAAAGTGATGTTATCGTGTGGTATCTTGATTGGAGTTGACTTAATGTTCCATGGCATTCCAGCTCCCTGCATCACCAAACTATCAACAGAGTAATAACCAGAAGACCAGAAACCTGTTAACAGCCAAAAGTCCAATTGTTTTTGTCCTAGAGTTAGGGTAAATAGTAGCAGGCTGTTCTTGTATGTGGGAAGGCACTCACTGAATTGCTTGCCTGGGAGGAAGACTGTGGGCACTTGAAATTCTAGTCATGCAGGGCCTGGGTTTCTTTTCTACAGGTATTTTGTATTGCTTGGTCAGTAGAAGCTTTGCTGCAGCGTTTGACACAGATACAGCTAGCATCAAAGTTTGGATGGAAGCAGCCTCACCTCTTGCACAAATCCGTGCGTGGCCAACTGTTTCATGGATTAGTACCTGGAGTCAGAGGGAAGGCTGGAATAAGGCAGTGCCACATAGATTAGTTATAGGGGAGCACTCTGATATCTTCAGTGCACAGACTACACTGTGCAGCCCAGCCAGCTCTAGCCAGTGTAAGTATTACTGAAGAAGGTCAAATAGCTGCTTCTGATGATTACTGATCTCTTGACCCCTTGTATTACAGGATAAGTTTTCAGGGCAGTTCTTTTTGTGTGGTTTCTCTCATGAAGGAATATGTGACGGTGTGTTTTGCTTGGGAGCACAAGCTGATTTCATTAGGGTGTTTTCATATTGTTCTTCTCCTTACACACCCAAAGAAGATTCTTCCTGAAAATGTTCATGAATGCTTATCTGCTTCATAGACGTTTCAGCTGCAATAGTTTCTTGTGCTATTTTGTAATATTAGTGGTCCATTTTAAAATCAACCAGGTAAATACTAACCTGTAGGCAATCTTATTTGTTGTTTCTTGCAGGTTTTGAAATCTAAAGAATTATCATCACCAGGACAGCGCTATATTGACAGCAAAGTAGTTAAAACAAGAGCTGAAGGAGAATGGTTGTCTTTTGATGTCACTGAGGCTGTACATGAGTGGCTCCATCACAGAGGTGACAAAAAGTGCTCTTTGCCTTCCCTCCTGCCCCAACTGCTCCTCCATTAACCCAGGAGTATTTCAGAGTTATTCCACATGTAAAAGCCAACTCCACTCACTTTTATGTTTTGCAGACAGGAATCTTGGATTTAAGATAAGCTTACATTGTCCATGCTGTACCTTCGTGCCTTCCAATAATTATATCATCCCAAATAAAAGTGAGGAGCTTGAAGCAAGATTTGCAGGTAATGATAGAAAAAAACCCAACTTTTTTAAATGTTGTGGAAATCCCTAGTTGAGGAGGGAAACAAAATCTGTTTCTGCCTCCTAAAAAGCATTCAGCTGATTGAATACTTACTCATTTGGGAGTCATGATTCTCAGCTGGTAGGAAATGGTACTAAAGACACAAGGGTTGAACTATATCACCTGAACTCTTCTAAAATCAGATGTCATGAATAAGCTGTCTCATTCCATGCATGCAACTTTGATTCCTTAAGAGTCTGTATTACAGTTTGCAGCATGCACACAGGATATACATACAATTTTGGATTTAGTGAAGACTGTTGTAGAGTTTGCCATCCACTATCGGACAGTAATGAGAAAATAGCTCAATACTTTCAAAACAAACCCTTTGACTGCTCTCCATCATAGCAGTGTAATGAGTCAGACTTAGTGGAAAACATTGGAATGAGTGGGCATTAAAAAATAAAAAACTGTGTAGTGAGGGTTATGGGTATATGTGCTCTTTATGGACAGCAGGCAAGGTGACATGGAGTAAATATATCAAGGTCATATAAGCTCTCTTGTGTTTTTAAGCCATTTAACTTTCAATTTCACAAAGGGAAATTATATAAAATTGACTGTACTACAGTTACCACCCACCAGTACATGTGAGTCTATAACTATATTAGAACTAATTTTAACCTAAATTCTGTTAATGAAGTTCTCATTTATTGAGATTTGGTTGACTTGTGATCCAAATATTTGGCTATATTCCTTGTCAAGTATTAAGTTTTTCTAACCATTGTTTCACTGCTTTGGAATTTTTTCCTGTAAGTAAATACATGTACTGTACATATGACTAAAGCCATTGTGTGCCTTTGAAAAAAATTGTTAGTATGATGTTTGGTCACTGTAATTGCATATGTTAAAAAAAGAACAGTGTATCTTTTACTGTTTAGATAGTAGTATCGGGTTGGGGAGGGTAATTTCCTAAAGGGTCATAACAAATGTCATAGCACAACTCCTATGAAAGGCCAATACCTTGAGTCTCTTGCCTGTGCTATTGCCATGACAAGAAGCTAGAGAGGTAGTTAGTGTTCAAAGAGAATGGAAAATGGGAGGCCATGGACTGACATTTCAAGAAGAAATACTTTGATCTGTGTCTTTGCCATGCCCATATAAAGGAAGAGGCTAGAATAACTGATTTTCTGGGGAAAAGTAGCAGATGTAAATAAATCAGCAATGAAAGACAGAGAATTTACAAGTGACTGATGGAGAAAACTAATGGGATAGAAATAAGAGTGGGAAATGAAGGTGAGGTATCCAGAGCAGCTTTAAAAGGTTTTAAAAGGTACATAGCTGTTAGAAGTTGGGAATACTGCTCTAATTGAAGCAGCAAAAGAATCACTGCTTGGGGCATTGGGAACTAAGCAATGCAGATGCAGTGACTGAAATTACCTTTTCTGTTACTAATTTAAACGTTTCTAGTGAATGTGCTGAAATGCCATTAAACAGCTGTGAATGTGGGAGGGCTAATAGAATAGATAACACGAGAACTATGAATGTCTGAGGCATGTTGGGTTGAAATTTGCCCCCACTTCCCCAGTAAACATGCCCAGCTGACACCACCGTGGCCCAGTTTCTGAGAGATTTTTTTTTAAGAGATGGTTTATTTAATTTGTGAAGAAAAAGCAACACAATGTTTATCACCAAAATGTATTTTTTGAAGGTATTGATGACTACACATATTCCAGTGGTGATGTGAAAGCTTTAAAGTCCAATAGGAAAAAATACAGTGGGAAGACCCCACATCTCCTGCTAATGTTGTTACCCTCCTACAGACTTGAGTCGCAACAGCCCAGTCGGCGGAAGAAGCGTGCTCTAGATGCTGCCTATTGTTTTAGGTAACTATGCCTCCACACCCAATATTCTTACACAGTCCTGCCAGCCT
Organism: Rhipidura dahli; assembly: GCA_013399225.1. NCBI lineage: Eukaryota > Metazoa > Chordata > Aves > Passeriformes > Rhipiduridae > Rhipidura > Rhipidura dahli. The sequence goes on from VXAC01002374.1 coordinate 296,345, forward strand.
GGGAGGTGTCATGCAGTTGTTTACCATGTTTCTTTACAGCTGGCCTTTATACAGAAAGCAGACCCTCATTCTCAGACCCAGGGGGTCTGTGTGCAGCAGGTCTCTGCCTGGCAGTCTCCAATCCCACAGAGACGGGGGCAGAGCATTGTGACCTTAGAAAGCAGAAGCTGAGTTCTGTCTGGGATGATTCCCAGATGCATTAGCCCCATAGTTAGAGCCAAATTTTCACCTTCACTTTGCTCAGTTACTCAAAGTCTCCTCTGTAGGACCTGGAGAAAAACACTTGGTCAATCCTCCAGGGAAGCCTTTAGCTTTGTCTGTATGAGCAAGTCCTGCCATGTCTAAGCATCCAGTTTCAGTTACAGCACAAGCTACAATTGATTTGATTTAGTTGAGAACTTTTGTGACTCAGACTTGTGTGCCTGTAAAGGATCATTCAGGGAGCAAGCAACTGGATGATCTTTATTCCCAGTGTTGTCTTTGTTATGACCAATGTGTTTGTGGGTTTTTTTCCCCAGGAATGTGCAGGATAATTGCTGTCTGCGTCCACTTTATATTGACTTCAAGAGGGATCTTGGCTGGAAATGGATTCATGAACCTAAAGGATACCATGCTAATTTCTGTGCAGGAGCCTGCCCATATTTATGGAGCTCAGATACTCAGCACAGCAGAGTAAGTAATGGATTTGCTCATTTGCAGCAACTGCAGGTTGAGCTATGTTTCTGGGAGTGACAACAGCACCAATGCAAAAAGTCAGTGTCAAACTCTTAAGGATGTTGAAATGTGGGCCTACAGAGGAAGTCACACATGGCCTCAGACTAGTGTTGAAGCAGGAGAAATGTATTGACCGCAGAGATTTCCTTTTTTTTTTTTTGTATGTTCGTTGGTATGAACACATGGTTGGATTGAATGCTTTATGTGAGTATGCAGCCTTTGGAAGTGGCCTGGAAAAGGCTTTCATTATTGAGCATGAAGTGGAAGATAGCACAGTGAGTTTGGTCAGGAAAGGCACTGAGGGAGGCACTTTCAGAGTAACAGAAGGGCTGAGTGGTACCACCCGGTCATTGCCTACTTTTATGACCTGCCATTTCAGGGATAGCACCTGCCATGCTGAATTTCATTAAAATGTGCTGATAGATGCCTTTATTTTACTTAAAAAGATATAGTCTTTCTTATACTTTGAAAATTTATATGTGAAGGAGGGACTTTTTTGTTTGGGATGTTGAGGAACCGAATCATAGTTGTCTGAGATGGGACTTTTTGTTTTAGGGATTAGGTGTGGTACTTTAGCCAACTGCCTTAGGATGAGTAGTATTCTGCTGTGAAGTGCTAATTTCCTCTCAACTATCAATAAGGATGTCTAGACAGTAAATGCAAGAGACAGACATTTGCATCATAGTTGTCATAAAGTAAGAATTTCACCCTCAGGTCCATACTAAAAATGATGTCTCCTCTTTTTCGAGCTTCCCTTAAAATACCAGATCAGTGTCAGCCAGCAGGGAGAAAACTCTTCTGTGTCCAAGGGACAGCTTGAGTTCCTTTTGGTTGGTGAAACCACGATATCATGTTTTTCCTGAGCTTACAGACCTCTTTGTGGCTGTCACTGGCTGTGACATTGTGCTGCTGGCAATGTCAGCAGGCAGAGGTATAAATAAGGTGGGAATGTTTCTGTGCTGGCGTGGAGTAACAGTGTACACATTTTGGAACAGCACTTGTTTTTAAAGGAAAGAGGAAGAGTAACTGTCATGGTCACAAATATGTGGTTTGGATAATTGCCCAAGGAGCCAGAAGTTGCCTAATAAAGTAGTTAGTGTTGCTGTCCTGAACAGATCTTCTGTCTCTCTAAGCTGCAGGTGTTGTGTGGAAGTTCTAGGAAAAGGTCCCTTGGTGTTTGGCTAAGGCATTGATGGCATCCTCAGGAGCACCTATGCACCATCAGTGGCCAACCCTACATACTTCCCTTCCAGAGAACCATGCATAGGAACCCAAGGTGACATTGATGATAACGTCACTGCAGCTGGTTCTCAGCAGGAGTAACTGCACCTCGAGTCCTGGTGTTTGCAGGGTGGCATTAATGGGCTTAATTAACATAGCCAGAGGGTAAAAGAGGAGGAGTGCCTATGATCTGAAGAGGTCTCTTTTCTCTTTGGTCTCTTGTAAATCCAAAATCCTGTAAACAGCAAGTGGTGACCTGAAGAAACACAGAAAAACCTTTGCATTTCCTCTGTACTCCTAAATAAAATGTGCCTGTTCATTCAAGTGGCAGCACTTTAGAGGCAGGTATGTACCAGCTTTGAGGTCTAAGACTGTATGGACAAAACCATAGGAAATTCAGGCATATTGTGAACACCAGATTGAAGAGGAAAAGCATAAAAAACCCCTAAAATCCAGGAATCTTCATACTGCTTTCAGTGGGCATTCTCTCAGGTGCTGTGGGAGGAGGTGATGCAGAAAGCAGTTTGCTTGTTAGAGGTAGCTGCCTTAATCTGTCTATTTTTGTTTCTCCTTCTAGGTACTCAGCTTGTATAACACCATAAATCCAGAAGCTTCTGCCTCTCCATGCTGTGTGTCCCAGGATTTGGAACCCCTCACCATCCTCTACTACATTGGAAAAACGCCCAAAATCGAACAGCTGTCCAACATGATTGTAAAGTCTTGCAAGTGCAGCTAAAGGACATCCCTGAAACAGCATGACGTGTGTTTATTAAAAAAAAAAAAAAAAAAAGGCCAAGGAAAGAAAGAGAGAGTGAGAAGGAAAGAAAAATAAAAACCCAGGTTCATCAGTGTTAAAAGAAAAACAAAAAAGAAGAAAAAAAAGCGGTACTAGTCTGAACTGTTTGAGAGTTTGTTTTGTTTTTTTTTTTTTTAAACTGGCATCTGAAGCAAAACATTGAAGGCTTTTTCCTACATTTCACCTACACATAGTGTGAGATAGACAAGAAGCAAAGTTAAAGAAAAAAAGAAACCTTTTTAAAAAATAAACACTGGAAGAAATTTGTTAGTGTTACTATGTGAAAGGAAAAAAACAGGAAAATCCCATGAAGTGGAGTTGCTGTATCTGTCCCGTGCCTTACTTGATCTCTCTGTATTGTTATGCAATAGGCATCCTACCCATTCCTCTTAGCTGTAGAGTTAACAGTGCGTTATTTATTTGTGTGTAAAAACTATCAGATGAACACTTCTGTATCGCCATTGGAAAAACGAAAACCAGCCAATGTGGACAAAGTGGAGACCAAATAAGCTGCCAGAAACACATATAAAGCCTAAAGGAACACAAGCTCAAAAGAATCAGAAAAGTAATGGTTAGTTTAGTTTGATTAAAATAGAAATCAGTTATTACATTATTGACAAACTCTGCCTTTAAAATACCTTATTTTTTGTGCCAGCTGCCTAGAGAGACTTCTTGTAAGGTCTCAAACCCTTGTTTTAAATACTGAATAATTTACTAATAAAGGACACTCTGTTTCAGTCTCAAAGACAAGTCTATAAGATTTTTTTTTTTTACTGTAAATGATTTAAAATGTCAGTTTAGTAAACCAGTGAAATATTTAACATGTACTGGTCTAATCTTCAGACCTTAATATGTTGCTGTATAGCTATGCTATGGGATTTTTTTGTTCTTTTGGTATATGTAACCATACCTAGAGTATTACAATAGGTGGGTAGTAAAAGCCAGCTTAATTGGAAACATATCTGTAGATCTCTATTTGTAAACTATTAAAAAATTACGTACTTTATGTGTAATGTGTAAATTTTCACCATATTTTTGTACTCTGTAATACTGTCAGCTCTCATGACTTTGAATTTGAATTTGGGGCTCCTTTTGATCACTCAGAATCATGTGTTTCCCTCTAGCTGGCCAGTATGAGTAGAGTCCCTATATTTTGACTTGCACTACAAATACATGTTTTATAATAATTGCTATACATGTGCTTTGTATATTGTTCATCATTATGACATAAGCTACCTGACTCCATTTGTTTCTGTTTTATAAAAAAAGGATGGATTAAAGCAATCTCTCCCCCCCCACCTCCCCTCCTTCCCCAGTCATCCCCGTCTGTAACACTTGGATCGCGACGCAGTTTGGATTTCTGGGCCTTCCGATTTTCTTTCGGCTGTAGACATTGAAAGAGATGGGCAGGGAGCGAGGTTTTGAGTGAAGAGATGTCTCAGGCTGGCTGAGGCAAGGCAAACCCTTGCAGAGAATGGCATTCACCCCTGTGCAGGAGGCTGTAGGGGAGGGAGCGGGATGGGAGCGCCCTCGGATGCATCGGCCTGGCACGTGGGGCTCACTCCTGCACCCCTCTGTGGGGCTGCTCCTGCTCCTGCTGCAGGTCACAGAGGTTTGCCTCTGACTTCTGCAGTGGCCCCTTTAGCCTGTTGGGGTGTGTGTAAGGAGTGCCAGGATCAGACCCTTGAGTTTTGCAAGTTTACCAGTTCTTTTCTCAATTGAGTTCGTGTTAAAGCGTCTTTAAAAAAAGCAAAAAAGGGACATGGGGGTCCTAGGGTTTTGTTGTTGTTGTTGTTGTTATACATTTTCATATGATAGAGGGAGTAAAAATTAAAAAATCGCATCACATACTTTATTATAAAAAAAGCCCCAACCTAAATTAGAAAAAAAATACATCATGAAGAAGCAGCAATCATTTGATTTCACATGATGAATGCTTCTGCAGAACAAAGCTGGAAACCTGCAATACAAGCATTCTGCTTGCATGAGAAGGACATTTTCTGCCTTGTCCTGAGCAGCGCTGGGAGAACGCTCCTGAGCACACTCCTGAGAACGCTCCTGTTGTCAGCTCCAGTTTTAAGAAGTGCAGTTTCTTTGGCTTCAGCAGGACTGATGCAAAACTGAGGTGCCATGGTGGCTTGCAGATGCAGCTCCTCAGGGCTTCTGTGGAGCCTAGGCTTACTGCCTTAGATGGGAACATAGCCCCAGAGATGATCTGATCCCACCCACTGGCTTGGCTCAGTGGAGGAGGTATGTTAGACTTCTGATTTATTTAGTGAGCTGAGGGGAACAGGTGAAAAATCTGTCCTGCTAACACTTGCTTGAGCCAGACTTAACTCCAGTGAGAAGATGCACTGAACTCAGTGAAACTCCTCAGGGTAATACATACTCTGGATTTTGCTGTATAATGACAGCAAAATTAGTTTTATCAGGTTCAGTATGAGAGCTGTATTTTTGTTGGACGGGAGAGAAGACAAGGCTGAGCACATTTTACAAAACTTAAAAATGTTTTTGCAGTTCTCTGATACAGGAATGCAGCTCAAAACCAGTTCTGCAAAAGTGGAATAGGAGATAGCATAGTTGTCCAGTTATACTCACTGTGTGCTGGATGCAGCTGGAAATTTGGACATGGATTTGGAGTTTTTCTCTAAGCATAAAACACTATTCCTGTAAGTCATTGCCCCAAGATTGATTTTTTTTTAAAACTTCTAGTGTTCCTCAAAATGCACTGATAACATTTTAAATTTTCCCATTACAAAGCTCCTGCAGGTTTTTTTTCTTGTTCATTAGGCATGTATTTCTCTTTATTTGCCAAGGGTGTTAGGCCAGATCCTACAATATGCAGAACTCATGGGTGAAATTCCCCTCTACGGAGTGGGGTGAGTCCTAAGCATCGCTCAGGTCTGATGTAAGAACCCCTCAAATGATCTTGGGATGGGTCTGCAACAGCTCAAGGGTTTTGTGCTGCGGGGCCTTATTTTGGCAAGGAGATTGCCACCATCTGAGCAAAGCCCCTGAGAACTGATGGGAAACGTTCAGCATCTTGAAAGATCAGACCCAAGGGGCTGGCTGGGCCTGAGGGGGAATCATAGCACTTAGCTGGGTGGAGTAGGACAGCACTTCTTAGTGTTTAGCATCAATAGAACTTTGTGGTTGGCATGGTTTAAAGGAGAAGAAAAAAAAAGGAACTTAAAAGGACAGCTGTGTTGTACTTTGGTGATTTGATTACTCTGTATTTTAACACATTGTATGTCTGTTTTTGTGGTGCTCTAGTGGTAAATAAATTATTTCAATTATATGCTGGTGTTGCTTTCATATGGCAGTGTTCTTCTGGCACAGGCAATTCCTCAGCTCTGGAATGTTAAAGTCTTTGCAGTTTAATCCCTGCAAAGCCTGATTTGGTGTGGGATTTTGAATGTGTGACCTTGATTTGGTCCAGCACAGGCTGAGGTGAAGAACATCCCCATCCAGGGTGAGGGTGGATTGCATCTGCTGTGGGGATTGCTCTCCCCTCAACCACTGCAGTCGATGTCTTTTTCTGTGGACAAGAAGGAGCTCCTGGTTTCCTGCTCTGGGCAGGAGTTTTGTGCCCTGTGTGTGCAGGACAGGGACTGCCCTGGGCAGGAGCACTGTCCTTCTCTAGAGCCATCCTGTCAGGCTGGTTACTGCTGGCACCAGTTTAGGGGGCTTTCCTCTCTGGTAGGGGATCTCAAATTAGTTTCTTCCTCGTTTCTGTAGTGCTGTGGGAGGTGAGAAGGTGTTCTGTGTGCTGTGTTTCTGATGCCTGTTCTCTGTGATCCCACACCACCACATCCCAGGAGAGCACAGCGAGGCTGTTGGGTCTGTGTTGTACACAACAGCCCACAATGAGATGGGATGGGTGAGGGACAATGAACAGGTTGGAACATGACGAATTCTTGCTTTGCGAAAGAAAATATTTTTATATTAGAGGTGGCCAAGCCATGGAGTGGGTTGTCCAGAGAGACCATGACATCTCTATCCTTGGAGATACTTAAAACTGTCTGGGCAAGGTTCTAGGCAGCCTGCTCCTCCGACTGTGCCTGCTCTGAGCAGGGGGTTGGGCTGGAGGCCTCTCAGACCCCTGCCCACCCCCATGTATCTACAAACAGTTGTAGTCCATCACAGCCACTGTTTCTGTCATGGGCTAAAAGAGCACAAGAAGCACTGGTGCTCAACTGCCTCAGTTGCATCAGTGTACCAGGAGCAGCCATGTGGCACATGGAAATGGTTTTTTTGACAGAAAATAGGATTCCTTAGTTTGTTGTCTATTTCCATGCACTCTGCAATATGCAATTGCATTATCTAAGCAAATAAGAATTAAGGAGCTTGGAACTGCAGCTTTTCTTTATCAGGCTCTTAAATAAATAAAACTGATGGGAGAAAGGACTGCAGGACTGAATCATTCCTTTTAAAGTTGATAAAATTATGTATGAAAATGCTTCCAAACCAGGGACCGATGAGGAGACTGGGGAGTGCTCTCCCTGGTGCCTTCTCTGGCATCTAAAGAGTGCATAGCATTTCTTGGCATGAATGAAAGAGCATGTTTGTGCCAGATTGTTTAGGGTTATTGTGATAAATAATAACAAATGGACTCTGTGGTCTGTCAATATGTTTAAGAATGTAAGTTGGGATGTGCATTAAAAACAATCTTAGGGGCGATTTCACCACAGTTATGCTCCAGCCTTAATTGATTTCAGTGAGCTTATACAGGCATAAAACTACAGCCCTTCAAAATTTTCCAGATGCCAATTTTTATTCTATCTATTTTTAGCTACCCAGCTATGTGCTTTGACATGAATGTCATCTGCCAGCCTCATTCTTACCCAAAGAAGCCCTTACACTGCCTTGAGCTGAGAATACTCTGCAGCCCTGACTGCTGTATTTGTGAAATCCCTGAAGAACAGGAGGGTTTGAGGAGGAATGCTGACTGGAAATTCTAGATGAGAAAGTGGTCATAGTGCCTGTAAACTAAAGAGGAACCAAGTGGAGGGAACATAGTGTGCTGAAAGAGATTTTATAGCATGGGGCTGAAGAGATGGAAGGTCTCCCATGATAATGAGATTTATGCAGAGTATTTTGATGCTGGTCTTGTCTTCCTTTTGTTAACACAGCCTCTCCAGACTGTATCAGTGAAGCCCTTGCTCTGCTTGAATCAAACTGTGGTTAATAAATGTGGAATATTCAATATAGGAAAAAACCCAAACCATGTAAATGTCTTGAAATCCATTTTGTAGGCCAAAATCTGCCTCTTAGTTCAGACAGAACAGATTCTATGAGGAGCCATGAGTTCTGGAAGAAAATAAACCAAGAGGTTATGTAATTATATGTGGTTATAAAGTAGATGTGAAGTAATGTAGTTGGCTTGTCAGTGGGTATGGGTGTAACAGTAATTTCTTCATCTGTATAAAAATAAAATTAAATGGAACAGAAAGCTGATGAGAACTTCCAATCAAATTTGATATGCTCATTTAATGAAGTAACCTGCTGGAATCTAATACAGAACCCCTGGGGTATAAACCTTTCTTCAACCATGTGGTGGTCCAAGAAACAAATATTTCCTATAAATGGGGTGTTTTAGTGCCAAACCAAGATGATGGCAGGAGGAAGGGTCAGTGATCATTGGTCTTTGGGTCTCAGCACTGTTTGCACATACTGTAGGCAGGTCCTGATTTAATGATTCACAGACTCATTTCAGAAATATTTGCAACAAGAAAAGTAACAAGGAAGATAAAAATGGCAAATGGGGACCAGAGTCTCTTTGTGTCCAGTGAAGTGCACCGTGAGCTCTCACATACTGTTTGATCCAGCTAATTAGAGATGGTTGCAACCAAAATATAACCAACATGAGAGTACACATTTTACTAAAGTCATAAATCAAGTGGTTGGGGCTCTGAAGTAGGGTTCAAATCTGAACCACTTTTATGAAATTCACTTAGGTCCAATCTCTGCAACTGGTTTGTAACCAAACCTTAATCACCCAAGTTATTGCTGGGGCCTGTAAGGCTTTGAGCTTAATATGTCAGAAGTTCTTGCACTTGAGCTGCTCGGAGTGTGCCAGATCCAAGTCTCACAGCCCAGCCTTCTGTTTTTTCTCCCAAGCACAAAGGCACATAAATATAATTGCCACTGATAGGAATGACAGTTGGAAACAGTCAGAATGTCCCTGTGCATCCAGGTGCTTCCCAGAGAGCCCAGAGTGTTATGGGTCACCTCATTCTTCAGGGATTTAAAGACCAGCATGATGGGACTCTGTGATGGTTTTCTGCCATCTGATGGAACCCACATGAAATGAATTGATGGCTTCATTCCAGTTCCTAGTGTAAACTTGTTGGCAGTCTCCAAGGATATGCAGACTAATTTCATCCATCAAAAGCAGAAAATATCTTTATCCGGAAAAAAAGTGTCTTTTTTTTTCTTTTCCCCTTTGGAAAAATGTAAATACAAGACAAAATATGCAGCAGTTCATGGGCAAGTTATGCATTCCTCTGCAGTGTGTAACCTGTTCTCAAAGAGGTGGTCTGGATCAATTTGTGAACAGTTGGGAGGGAAAGCTGCATTTGGAGATACTCTGAAATATATTGTTTCCTCTGCTTCATCTACAAAACCCTCAATCACAAAAAAAAAAAAAAAAAAAGGAAAAAAAAAAAAAGCCAGAAGACTGTGAATAAGCAAACAAACTGACATTTTCACTGTGGTACCCAGCTATGATGTATAACACAGAAGGTGAATCACTGCGGATCCCGAGTGTCAGATACGGCCAACTGATGTACACAAAGTTGGGTCACAGAAAGAGGAGCAGGAAAGACAAACAGAACAGAAGGTTTTTGTCAGCATTAGTATAGACCCTACATAACACCACAGGAAAACTGGACTAGTTTTTGTTGTACTTTTTGCTTTGGACTGCTTCCACAGCACAACAGGCCATTCTCATTTCTCATGCTTTAAGAAAAGGGGCGTCTTTAGAGAGGTAGGAATTTACCTAGGAATAACTAAAGTCACTGATATATTTTGAGATCATTATCAGTCAGGAGCCGTAATTTAAATGAGCTGCTAACAAGACCTTAATTCACTTTTCCTGTAGCTAAGCACCCCTAGCTGTTCTCCTGGCCTCTATCTCTTATTTTAGTGTTAAAAGTTCCTCCACTGCTTTGTGGTAACAGATGGTGTCTATCAAATAGTTGAAATCTCAGCAAGTGTCCCAAGGACTGAGCAGGAGATCTCAAACATTAAACCCCCGGGTTTTTCTAGCTCCTGGTCCCTTAAAGCAGTGCTGTAACACCAGATGATCTGCAGGCTGTGCACAAAGCAGGACCTCACATGCTCTCAGCACTGGGCCATCCATGTAAATGCAAAAATACTCTGTTTTGATCTTCACAAGATACTCACAGACTCATCCAAACAGCTCTCTCACTGAGCAGACCTCCACCCCCACCGAAAGCAGTGTAGGAGGAATCCGTGAGTCTCACCCATGCCAGGGGAAATTTATCCTCAGGACATGATTAATATGTATATGCAAAAATATGTGTCATGGGTTTCAGAGAGGAAAACCCCCTATTCCTGGGTTTTAGTTAGAGTAAATTTCTTCTCAGTAGCTGTTACAGTGCTGTGTTTTGGAGTCAGGATGAGAATGGTGTTAATGACTCACTGGTGCTATGGGCGTTTTGCTAAGTTGTGTTTATCCCAGGGCAAGGACTTCCCTCTCCCCTCCCCAATTGTCTCATGCTCTGCCAGTAAGGAGGTGAGCAAAAGAAACCAGGAGGGAACACGGCTGGGACAGGTGACCTGCACTGCCCAAAGGGATATTCCACACCACAGAGCATCATTCCCAGTATATAAACTGGGAGGAGTTACCTGGAAGGGCAGCCAGTATGGCTCTGGGAAGGGGTTCTGGCATAGGCCAGCGGGTGGTGAGCAATTGCATCACGCATCACTTATTTTTCCCTTTTTATTGCCATTGTTATTGCTTGCCATTATTACTGAATTTTACTTTAATTTCAATCATTGAACTGTTCTTATCTCAACATACAAGTGTCACTTGGATTCTCCTCCCCATTCCGCCAGGGCGAGGGGGGTTGAGCAAGCAGTTGTGTGGTGCCTCATCTCCAGCTGGATTTACACCCTCAACACCCATCCACACACTTGCAAACAAGAAGGTACATAGAGAAAAAGGAAAGAATCAAGTCATGTTTGATCCATTCCAGTGGATACATAGATTAAAGTGGTGTATATGAATTTAAAGACCTCTTTAAAATTTACATTGGGTGAATTGGGCTGCAACATTATATATATATATATACTTTTT
>VXAC01002374.1:307431-342478 GCA_013399225.1 Rhipidura dahli
TTTTTTTTTTTTTTTTTTTTTTTAAATAAGCCTCTCCTTCTATTTGCTAAGTAGCTTTGCACTTTCTGGACAGTTTCACTACATATATTCTTAGCAGTCTGGCCCCAGGGAGGAAAAAAGGAAATTTCAGAGACTGATTCTCTTCTGGACTACTCCATGATAGCAGTTTTGGTTTGTAACTCTTGTTACTGGATTCAGGAAATTACTTTTGGAGGCAACAGATTTGAACTGGCTGGTCTTATTCTCAGCTCTCTTACTTCAGCTTTACTACAGCACAACTATTTCAACAGGGGACAAACCAGGCTTTAAAGTCATTTTTCTAAGAACAGTCAGGCTCAGTTTGCTACTTCACTAGAGCCTTCACAAAAAAGCAAAGTGTGCTTGTGAAATGTTGGAACACCGACTGCCACAGCAGCCTGCAAGAAGGCATTTCTATTGCACATTTGAGCTTATATTTGAAATCTAGAAAGATGATGAACGTGGCACTATTCTAGAGGAGGAAATTGATCTTATTATCATTTAAATTGGTATGTTTTGCAAGGTGTTGCTGTAATTTTTATCACATCCAACAGTATTGAAAATAGCATTCTCTAATGCTGGAATCAATTCTTGGGCTGTATTTATTGCATGGGTGTAATATGTAACTATAGCCTGGGGAAAACTATCCTTTTCAGTTGCTTATAGTGCTCTCAAATAGTTTTCAGGCTGACCTTTTGATATTGGAATCCAGCCCAGAGATAAATTTGCCTACACAGTTTTATCAGACTTTGCTGAGATATCTTTGACTTCTGAGAGAACGGGTAAGTGTATTTGCCTTACACTTTTCGATCAGAAAGGCTGTGCACACACAGCTCAGCTTGAGAGCAGAATTCAGCCATTTGAACTCCAGTTTGTTGAGGTCACAGTCAGATTAGTATATCAGCCTTCATTTCAAACATGAAAGCAGGTTTTCAGTGTTCCTGACTGTAAGGAAATATATGAAACCACAAGCTGTGTTGAATTAAGACAGCACCATCTACTTGAATCTGCAGAATAACCAAGGCAGACTATGGAGTGAAGTTTTGCTCTTTATAGCTTTTCAATGGAGAATATACTCTTTTCAGATGAATGACCTTTCTCCCATGCCTCTGGTGTACAGCAACAACATCTCAGAAGTTAAACAATTGCCATCTTTTTTCTTTGGAATACAAGAATGAAAATGTCTTTCGGGTTCTTGTTGAGAAAAAAAAAAAAAAAACAAAACAGGCAAAAGAAATAGCTAATCATCTAAAGTATTTTCAGCCTTGACAATATTCTTTCCAGAAAAAAAAAAAAAATTGCAGCATGAACTGGTCCACTTGTGTAAGTGTCCTAAGGAAAAGCCTCTCCAGAAAGAGCCCTGCCCCTTCCTATCTGTATTAAGAGGGCAAACACCTCAGTGCCAATACTCTCCACCAGCTAATGGAAAGGGATGACAGATCCCTCTTAAAACTGCTTTTAGCTACACTTCTTTCTTGCAGTTGAGCCTTTATTCACTGCTGAGTTGCAGCAATTGACAAAAGAATAAAGCTGTGCTGGCCCTTTGAAATAAGGTAGATGCAGAAGAAGACAAACTGTGTTCAGACACCTCTTGATGTTCAACCACTGTCTGACCTAAGAGAAAATGTAAGTGTGAAGGAATCTCATTCAGCAAAAAATGACCACAAAGAACAAGAATCACACGCTGCATCTCCAGAGACAAACAGGAGGAGAAGGAGAAGGTTTTGTACCAAAGATTTGCTTAGGAAAGTGGGAGAGCAGTGACTCTTTCTCTCAAGGCACTACAAAAAATGATGACACATCCCTAGGCTGGCCAGGCACTGCGTGGGAGTAGCTTCATCACAGTCTAGTTTGAGCTTCCTCATGCACTTGGGCTGTTTGGTGGTATGTGTCTGTCTCTGGATCTTAATTTATTCCTTTGAAATCTTTTCAAGGGTAATCTGCCACAGAATGTGTTTGTATAAAGGGATGAAAGTAGCAAATGTCCACATGAAAAATAAAGGTCAATCAGACACTTTTTATGTGAATCACCATTACAACCATACTTCCTGCTGGAATAATTAGGAGATTTGTCTAGAACACTGTGCTTCTTTTGATTTATTCCAAATCTGTTGTAAATTACTGACTAGAGATTACATGCTGAGCATCTTTGTACTAAAATAATTCTTAATCCATACCAAAAATTTTCAATTTGCTTTAAGAGAACTGCTTCCAGAGCCTAAAGGACAAATCTATTTCTTCTATCTCTTCATTCTGCAGCCTGTGTCCTGAAGTTTCTCTGTATTAATGCCATGAGCTCGTGGTGCTGATTTTCTTGTATCTGATGTTGACATCCCTTGAAAAAGTGTATGGCACTGAAGTTTGTCCATCAGTTTGCCACACAGACCATTGATAGCTAGGGGACACACATGTGACTGAGTACAATGGGTTGGCTTGAAGCTGAGTTCCTCAAAATGAAAGAAACCTCCCAAATTTCTAATCTTGGAGCCAGTACTCTGAAGTGCTTTTTGGGGTCACAGTCATCCCTCAGCAAGTCTGCTTCCGGAAACTAAACAGACCACTGAAGGTACCTTTCATGATGGAAACAGAACAGGAAGGCCAGAAAGCTCTTTAGATCTGTTTACAGGCTTGGAGTTCTAAATATATTCCTAAATAAGGAATAGTTACGTGAGTGCAACTAACCATATGCAATAGTCAAGTACAGCCAAATCCTCCTTGTCTCAGAAAAGCAAAGGAGACTTCTCTGCAGAACCCATAGTGAAAAGGGCTGGTTAAAATGGGGATGTCCCTGGAGGTGTTCAAGGCCAGCCTGGATGGACCCAGGGCAACTCAATCTAGTGGGTGGCATCCCTGCCCATGGTGGGGAGGCTGGAGCTCAACAACCTTTAAGGTTCCTGCCAAGCCAAACCATGTTGTGATTCTATGATTAGCTCAAAGTAAATCATGAAGCTGACACTGCTGATTAGCCACTGGATTTCCAGCATTCAATCAGCATTTTATTTGTTTGATTAGTGTATTTTTGGGGGGTTCAAGATAAAATTCGATACATTCACTCAGCCTTCAAATCCAGCATTATTTAGCTGCTTAAATGAGAAATATTGTGTTTTTATGTTACTGGTTTAGTGCAGCAAGCAAACAGAGATCAAAGTATCTTGAGAACTACACTTAATTATAATCGCTGCCACAAATGCCAGAGCAAGATGTGGCTCTGTCATAAAAGAAAACACAGTAAAACAATATTATGCAGTTTACAAATTCCATCAAACCACTGTACAAATAAACAATGCTACTGAATCACACAACAAATCATCTTACAATTAGGCCACACAAGACCATCTGGTTTGCAAACCAGCCTACGAGCCAAAGAGGAAAACTTTGAAGATAAATATTGCCATATGTGGAAGCCCAGGAAAAATATTACTTACTAGCATGGAGCATCATTTTGAAATGTAATTCTCTGTGGGAATTGAAGATTTCTTACTGAGGCTAATATGTTTTTCAAGAAACCTCACAAAATGGAAGCATAAGGTATTACAGATAGGCCCAGGGACTGCAAAGGAATGAAAGCCCTTTGAAAGCAGCTGTATTTAGCCTGTCTGCTGCTTGAGTACCTAAGTTAAATTGGAAGTTGTAACATTTTGTCTGTCCAGAAGATTTGTCTAGTTGCATAAGGGAAACATCCTGTTCTTTCTCAGTCAAAGTGTACTGATAATGGTAAAAAGTAGAATATGGTCTACATGAGCTTTGAATGGCTAAAGTAGCATTATTTTATCACTCCTTATTATACTGATAATCAGAGATTCTTAGCATTCTGATGGAACAGTTTTGCAAAACTCAAGGTCTGAGGATCAAGATTTACCAAAGCAAACAGATATTTGGAAAGTCTATCTTCGAGTCACATAATGGTTGTGCAGTTCAGGAGACTGGAATTCAGCATTCTTTAAAAAAAACAAGGCACTGCAAGACACCTAAAAACAGATACCAACCATCAGTAAAGATGTCTAAAATCTTCTCTCAAAGATGTTGGCAAAGGAATATATTTTTTCTAAAGTCAGAAGTAAGTTCCTCCTTAGTGTTGGTGCTTCAGGGTCAGGTCCTTAAACATAATGGTCAGTAAAGAAAAATAGTAAAAAAGAAGCAAATCATAAAAACCACAAAATCAACATCAGCCACTTACCCATCTGAACAAATTTTGATTAAAACAAAAAATGCAGAAGTGTTTCATTTGTTTGAAATTTACAATCTCTGTGCTGTTCTGCTGGTTTGTTCCCAATTTGTTTTGCCTTATACCATGAAAGACCGTGAACATGTGAAAAGGGTTTATCTTTCATGCTTTGAAACAAATAAATGAAAAAAAAAAAAGAAGTTGAAATATTGAAAGGGATAGTTTAGGACATTTATAGAATGATAAAATACACTTTAAACTGTATTGGTTTATATGCATTATATAGGGTATAAAATTGCTTGAAAGCTTGTAATTGACATCTCTGGCTCATTAAATGTTTTCCTTCTGTCACAGGTATTTCTCATAAAGTTGATCAAAGGTTTGGATTCTCCAGAAAAATGGCTCATATGTTAAGAATAACTCAGAAATGCTGAAGTCACAGTTTTGTTCTTGCACGGTTGCTAATGAAATCTGTACTCTTGGTGCTGAGGTTTTAGAGATGGGTTCAAGCAAAGTTTTTATAAACTAAGAAAATGCCTTTAAAAATGCAGCCCGTGCCCCCAGTTTTTGGCCTCACAGCAAATATAACAACCCTACAGTTGTCCTGATTTAAAATTTTCCCCATCTGTGCTGTCCAGTGCATCATTCTTTAAAGAGATGCTATAAAATGAATTGGGGTTGTAGAGCTTTTGTTTTACTAAGGTGTGAAGTTACACACAACCGTGTCCCTTTTCAAACTGCCCTGATGCACACTGAGCTTTGGGTCTCCGTTTGCTGCTTTAGTTCAGTCCTGTGATTTCAAGGGAGGTTTGATTTACGTCAGCACATGCCTTGATAAAACAGAAAGAGAAGCAAAAGTGTGGTTGGCCTGACTTTGGCTGGTTGTAGGTTTGGGGCACCAGAGTGTTCCATTGTATATTCAATAGCTGCTGCATATCACAGGGAACATTACTGTGCTTTGTGTATATGATCAGCTCATAAGAGTATTTGACCCTCTGAAGTTTCTGTAAATGTTCCTTAGATCACAGGGTGGAAAAGACATGGCCTGCTCCAATCCAGCTACAACAGTTGAGTCTTTTCTCAGGTTTGCTGGCTGATTTCTAAAGTGGTTTGAGGTGCAGTCCCTGCATTTTCAGGCTGTTTGGGCGACGTGGCCATTGCAGAATGGAAGATCTCTCCTTTTGGCACCACTGGGATGCAGTTTTCATGGAGAGTCAGAAGGTGGTATACAAAGGTCTGCCAGTTTACATCATATCTAGATCCCACTTTTGTCAGGGTTATGCTCATTATTAAAATGGTGAGCAAGCAGGCTGTGCAGGTCTCCACTTATGATCTTTGCATTGCTTGCTGCTCTTTTATTTCCGACAGCAGCAGTTGTATTGCCAGCATTGATAGCAGGCCTGGACCTACATGGAGCAGGAGGGAGACCTGACCTTTGCCCTTTCACTGGAGAACAGTTAGCTAAAGCTATGGAGAAAACCAAGATAAGTCTTACCACTCTAAAGGATTTTCTTCCCAAATGTCTGTGGTCTCAGGCTCCTGTGACAGAGCAGAACCAATTCTTCTGGATGGAGGTGTGCCCATGGCGAGGCATCAGCACCACCCCAGAGATGGCTTAAAACGTGTGTGAGTCACAGAAAGAAGAGTTTTGGATGGGAAATTTGCAAAGGATGTGCTGGGGTAGGGCAGGGAAGGGCAGGGCAGGCAGGAAGAGTGCCCATGGTTGGGAAAAAGGGCACTTATGGGCACTTTATCTCTGTGTTTTTTGCTCTGTTGTCTGCCTGTCTCTGGTATTTCCACCACAGCAGAGGCTGCAGCCCGTAGCGTGCAAACAAACAGTCAGGACAGAAGACGCCTCCTCCCAAGTGCCTGGGTTTTGTCTGAAATGTGAGCAGGAGATGCAGGAGATGAAATCTCCTTTGTCCTTGCTGAGGCCTGTCTCTGCAGCTGATTTTGAACAGCACTGAGTCACAGCAAAAGACATCCTGAACTCCCTGAAGCCAAAGAAACCCTTGCCAGCCTCCCAAAGGGGATTCCCAGCCACCTCACTCATGTGCAGTGCCTCTGGCATCCAGTGGCTTGCCCAGATTTATTTATTTATTTGTTTTATTCACCTCTGTTTTGTCTGGAAGAGACTTATCTGCTTCTCTTCCCGTGGCTCAGGTCTTTCTTTCAGCTCCTGCCAAATCCAAGGGCCACGTGTTTTGCGAGCCTCTTTGGAGGAGGAGCTGTCCCTCGTCCCTTGTCAGGCTGGCCAGCAGCCAGCTCCTGGGAGGTGACCAGGACCTGCGAGGAGAGGCAAGCAGTGCCACAGCTGGAGGGAGAGGCGTCAGGTGGGAGATGTGGTGTTTGGCAGCCTGCAAAGGCTGTGGGGCTGAAGTATCACCCTGGGACGTGGCTTTAGCCCTGGGCTGAGCTTCCAGCGGGGACACAGCCCCCTCTCACACAGGGGTGATGGGAAAGGCAAATAGGGTGGAGAGAGGAGGAAAAGCGATGCTCAGTGGCACCGGGGCAGTTTGCCAGGCTGTGAATACGGCAAACTGGCAATATGGCCCTCAGCACCTGGCACCTGTGGGCCTATCACTGCCACAGAAAGCCTCTTTCCCCCTCTCCAGCGCGTGCCATTCTGGCTGGGACAAGCCTCTCAGCTGCTGCTGCAGCCAGGACATGGTCATCCATGGAAACACACCAGTTTGATTCATCTTTGTATTTTCATCCGTGCCCTGCTTGGGAAGCGCCCAACCCGCGTCTCCAAGGAAAAGGGGCCGATGGCTGGCACACACCCGGCAGCCAGACTGCCCTGGGGGAAGGACTGGACCCTTCCTCTCTTTTTGGGGTGGCTCAGGTTGGCACGGGCCTGGCTGTGCTCCCACCACAGACTCAGACCCTCAGGGTGAGCATCGTCAGCACCACCGAGATCCAACGCCCTTCACTGCGGCTGCACACACAGCACTGTCCTGACATTAAATAAATAGTAAAAAAAAAGAGAGAGAGAGAGAGTGAAACGTACACCCTCCATTTCACAGTGTCCAGAAAGCCTGGCTGTCAGCATCCCGCTGGACTCCCTCCAGACAGGTATTCATTACATAGATTTGACTTTTTAAATACAATAGAAATGAGAACTGCAAACTTAATATGTTTTTCTTCTTGGGAGATGAGGGGGCAGGAGGGAGGGGAATAGCATTTACCTCATAATTTCCTTTTCTCTTCCCCCCTCTGTGTAAGCCACATTATTCTTTCTGCAAAGGTACTTGGGGAAACTTGCTAAAATTTTCCCTCATGCTTGAAATTTACTTACCCTGGGTAACAGGAAATGTGGTGTCTTGTGATGTAGATTGTTATACCAGATGGTAATCTTAGCACATGCTATTTGTGTAGATCTGCGGTGCAAGTGAGTCATCATTCGTAGCTGACCTTCACTGCTGTGAAAATACTTCTTTCAACAATAACAACAACAATAACAATAACAATAACAAACAACCTCTCGACAGGGCTCGGCTCTGCCTGGCGGGAGGACAAGGACCTGCTGTGCGGCCGCTGAAGGTGGGTCCTGGGCTCTGGGCAGAGCACAGTTACAATCCCTCTGGAGCGGGATCCAGGGCTCATTACGAGTCTTTCCATTGGCTCTGCTGAGCTCTGGATCAGGCCCAGGTCCTGTTGCATCACATTTCTTTACAGCCTCCTTACGTTCCCCTCTCTGCGCTCCTCTGTTGACAGAAAGCACTTGCCCTTTCTCTGCCACGTATAGGAAGAGGCTCAGCCCCGTAATCAGACCTAAAAAATGGGACCAGCTTGCTGCTCTTTCCAAAGTCCCTGCAGCATGATGAATTTAGGAGAAAGAGAAAACTGTGAGATGCATTACCTCTGAATCGAAATTTTGTTTGCAATTTCTGCACCTCAAAAAGGAGTACTTTTACCTGAGACAGGTATCAAAACCCATTGATATTCCAATGGAGGGCATAAACTTTTGCTGGAACCTCCCACAACACCTGTGGCAGCTCAGCCTTCCTTTTCCCTTTTTATTGTCTGCACAGATATTTCTGAACACAGGTTCCCTGCTTCACCAAATCTGCAGACCTAAGCCCAGATCCTGCAAGGACTTGACTGGTGCAGGATTGAGCTCATAAATTGAAATTACAGTTGTTATTAGTAGTGCCACTGCAGTTCTGCAGAAATCCAGACATAGTATTTGACTCCAGTGTTTCCTGCAGCAATGAATTCCACTCTGGGAAGAAGCATTTCCTTTCATTTTCCTGAAGTTGTCCTTCTACTGTGGGATTTAAGACAAAGATTCATTTTTCTTTCCATTAAAATTAAAATACTGGATACTAGCAGAAAGTGGTTTCTGGCTCTTTTTAAACATGAAAACCTCAGGCCTTACGAGCTGTGATAGCTTTCCAGAGCTATTCTTCCAGGCATTTCAGCATCTACTTCTCTGTGTCCTAGGAAAAAGGGTGAGAGTTTCAGACCAGGGTACATATTCTGCTTAGAAAGTTGTTTGATAAAATAAATAAAGCATTTAAGTAAGGAGAACCCAGAAGCCTATCATATGTCAAACTTTTCAAAACCGATTACAACTCGCATCTGATAGAGTGAAAATCACACTGGCAATTAGATCAAGAATGGCTGATTAAATTCCTCAGGCTCCCCAAATCACAACGCCAGTATTTGTTTCAAAGACCTTATAATTACTGTATTTAAAAGGCTGTTATTCAATACTCTCCTCTAATTCTAAATTGCTCCTGATGTCAGCTCGAGGTACATGAAATCCTGCCTATGGCATATGCTGTAGCTGATCAGTGCACATGACCTTCATGGCAGTGTGCGTATCTTTGGCTTTGTACTAATCTTCTCTGAGATCAGAGGAGATGGATATTGTAGAAGAGGCAGTAGGTCTGATTAAAAGCCTATTAAATCAGTGGAAAAACTGGATGTTAAAGGACTTTAGATCAGGTCCTTTGTGACTGATTTTGCTGGATCACTTTTGCAATAAGAATGCCTCTTTTCTCATGCTGGACTGTACTTATCTGCCAACCAGGGGAGTACACGTAACACATACATTCATCTTAACCTACTGCACATTTTTCAGCTGCTTTTATGAGTGGATTGACTAAGCAGGAACTAGTTGCAAAACAAAATTAAAAAATTACTTTGGAGTACTGTGAAATCATAGATTTCTTCAACAGCCTGTCTTGTTCAGGAGAATATTGTATTTGTTACACTTTCCTACTGGTAGCAGTGATAAAGTGTTTTAAAATTGAAGTCCATTTTCTTGCTCTCACGTCCAGTATATGCAGCCCTTGTAAAAGACAGAAAAATTCCTGATGTTTGAAAAAGTTGCTTTTGGTGCCAAAGCAGACAGAAAACGTCTATGCTCCTGTAGAAATGCAAGGGGAATAAAGCTGTTTCTAAGGGGATAAATGTCTCTCCTATTTCCTATTCCCTGTTACTTTGGTTACTGTTACTTTTAAACATTCCTAGCATTTTGCACATAATAAAAAAAATGGCACAATCCCTGTTCATTTCTAGACACTATTTTCAAACCAAAGCTGTTTGTGTCAAAGAAAAGTGTAAAGACCAAAGTCCATCCCACTCCAGTATTGCAACCCATCCTAGGTGAAGCTCGTGCCACTCTGCTTTTTGAAAGAAGGAGATACCAAAAAAAAAAAAAAAGAAAAAATGAGAATAAAAATTGCGCAAGAAGGAGGACTTGAAAAACATAATCACAAGACCCAGTGATCTTTGGTCTTATGATCACCATGGACTGCATTTCTTCCTTCTGTGGTTTGGTCCAGGGTGCAGGTCCTATATATGGCCATGCTATGACATTACAGAGAGTGCTCAGCTGTGGATAAATGTGGCTATCATGGCAGTTATTCCTTGCATCCAGCTATCATCACCTCTTCCCCTGCACTGCCACTCTTCCCCCCAAAACTGTTCTTCAGAGGAAGCAAACCAGCAGGCAGCCCCCTTCCCCATTCCATCACCAGAGCCACAAACCAGTTTGCCCACATCAGGACAAAGAGCTTACCACGAGGAACATTTCCTGCTGACAGCCCTCATCGCTGTCCTGCAGCTTGTGTTTCTTATATTTATTTAGGAATCTATTTCAGCTTGGTATTGATTTGTGCTAATGAGGAGAGCAGTGCATCCCCTGTGCCGTAATCTGAGTCTGGTTCCACCCAGCAGGTGACAGGGAAGGAAGGAAAACAGAGCATCAACTTCCTGCTTGCTTGAAACCTTCTACGTGTTTTCCTGCAGGACTGGGCAAAAGATTGCTGCTGCCATCCCATAATTTCTAGGCTGAAATGTTAGATGGACTATGAAAGGCAAACTGAGTGGGGTGATCTGCACACAGCCTGTCCGAGCCACACAAGGCTGGGGTCAGGGCCTTGGACAGCCACCACCGTATTCAGTCTGGCCCCTCACAGGCTCTTCCACTGATTCCTTTTCTCTGTCTGCGTAAGAGCAGTCTGGCACCCACTGAGGGCAGAACAAGAGTTTACTGGCCATCTGACATATTTTTCATAATGCTTTTCCATAAGCATTGCCCATGAGTGTCCCCAGGTTTGTGTCTTGCAGGATAGACTGCATGGGATTTCGTTTCTACTTCAATAACCTATTTAAATGACTGGGATTTGCCACTGTAGGTTTGGTCCTCCTGAAAGCACTTTAGCTTTCATTAAACAGTAGCATCTGTATTTGTACTGTGGCTTTTTTTTTTTTTTTTAATTCTTAAAAGTGTAAAAAACTCATTATTTATTATCCTCAAAGTGTTACACAGGAAACACCCCTGGCTGAAGTCTCTACAAATATGGAATTCTCTGATGTTCCTCATTTGCCTGTCATTAGAAATACCCTTTAGTAACCTCTGGCTAAGGCATTTTTCAGATATGCAGTTCTTCTGGTAACTTATTTACTCAGGACAGTTTAATTCAGAGGCAACATCTGGATTTCCATGGAAGCCAGTCTTACAGCTTAGCTGACTGAGGTACCACAGAGGTCAAGAGAACTGCCTGTGGTGATACTTTATCTGCCATTGAACTTAGGACCTTCCTGCCTCCAAAACCCTGTGTGTTGTAACTGTCAGACTCTCCTCTCTCATCAAAAATCATATTCCTGGGGATGATTTTCTTTCCTTGGGGCCTGATTATATCCTTCCTTTTTCATGGTCATTTTTGGGCCAATTTTGTCTGTTCACTGTATCAGCCCTGCGGTACTGTCTTAAGAAATATTGCTTGGCTCTGCATTTGTTTCCAAATCATACTTCAGTGTTTTCTTCAGATGACAGACAAGGTTTGAGTGTCCTTTTGGCCCTCGAAAAATGATTTTCTATTCCTTGCAAATTTCTGAGATGCACAGGTATGTCTTCACCTGTGATCATCTTGTGAAATCACAACTTGTTAAGAGTGTTTTGAAACTGTGAAAATCCATACAAACAAAACTGTATTGTGCTCAGCTATTGTTGGTGTGCTAATTAAACATCTCTTTGAACAAATGCTGTAAACCCTCTAATAAACTTGTAATGAAAGAAATATTCAAATCTTCAGTGATTAATGAGCAGATGTTAACAGGCAGTGCAAGCTTATGGGAAACCATTTCTAATAGTGATGTCAACAGAGAACAATTCACAGACATAATTACTAAAAAATTATCAGAGACTTCCTTGTCAAGTATTTTGTATGTTTATAAAGCTGTTGGTGACTCATTTTAAGCAGTCTGGGAGACTTATTTGATTTGGAATCGGGGTTTTATTATAGCTTAGCTGTTATGTAATAGTTTACTCAGACGGAATGGTCAGCTATTCTTCCATCCCAGCATAGTCCTCATGTGTGCACTGAGATTCCTTGTAATTCTTTCAGCAAATCGTATCTAAAGACTTTTCCATACTCTGGAAATACGGTTCTCGTTAAAGCTGAGTAGTACAACAGCCCTTTGCTTAATTACCCATTAGATTGTCTGCCATCCACTATAAAGTTCAAATGCTGCACTATTAGCCACCCTGCGCTGCTCAATTCCCTGCTCCGTGTGGAGCAGCTCTCTCTGACATGCAAGCAGCCTCGGTAAATTTTGTCTGTGTTTGTTTTAGAGGCAATTTCGTAGCAGGCAGAGTGCTGCCATTTATGACAGGCAGGTGCAATCACTAATTTCTTAGGTTACAGCACAAACTGCAATTAATGTTGCCTGTCTCTCCAGTGTCATTAATGTTGAAGCGAAGTAATCTGGATGTAATTTTCGCACTGGCGCTAAAATGACATTTCAGTGATTCCACGAGTTTCTTTTTCCAAGACATTCCAGTACAATCAGCTATAGAATTACCCATCTTTTTCTTTGATTGCTTACTGTCATTCCTTCAGACGAACTCCAAAACCCAAACTTGGAATGTTGTAAAAGGCAAGCACAGCTGTCCTCCACTCCTGGCTCTTCTCTGGGAGACTTTGAGGATTTTATACAGCTGAGCTGTAGCTGGTATTTGTAGAAAGCACTGAGATTTTTGGATGTTAATACAGAGTCGTTGCTTTGGTTTCTGTGTATCATGGTAGTGACAAGCTGTGGCAGATGAATAATGCCCATCAATATCATTTTTAGACTTGCACTACCAAACCGTGCTTGGTGTTGCCAGCAAACCCAGATAGGTTTGGGCCATTGCTCTGAGAACTCTCTGTAGCAGACTGTTGGTTCCTCTCTGCATACTTTCATGTGCTCTCATCTGCAAGTATTATTTAAACTAAAATCATCAGGTGCAGTCAAACCTGACACAATTTCCTGGGGAATTATTTTGCTGCACAAACACAAAAGCTTTTCAGTACAAACAGGTTTTGTAAGCAGCTCAGACCATAATCGGTTTTGGGGCAGAAATAGCCTATGTCTTTAATATACATAACCATCCAGGTGGTGCAGATGAGTCCCCAGTGCAAATTCTCAGCCTGCAAGGAGCTTCAGAGAGAGTTCTTAGGAAAGACACCTTCCTAGAGATGGCACTGGTGGTTTGGTACTTGAGACATCAGAGTGCCCATCAGCACTCAGGAGGGGACTTCTGCAACAGGGAGCAGAGATGTCAGAGTTTGATCCACTCCTACTTAATCTAGAAACTCTTCTGTGTCTTAGAGAAGAAATGCCTCAAGGAGTTTGGCTTCCAAGGGTCCCTGGAAGCCAGCAGGAGCTGGGTGCCTAAAACCTGCTTTGCAAATGCTGTGGCAGCAAGAATGAGCAAAGGACTTTCGTGGCTGGAACTTTTAAGGGAACTGCAGCTTTCCAGGAGATGATGGAAGTATTTTTTAGTCAGGAAGCCAGTGGGTGAAATGCTGTTCTCAGACGTATGGGTAGATCTGAAATGACTCCTCTGACGTTGGGACACCTAGTTTTGTATTTTTCTCTTACTTTTCCCACCTCTACTACAGCCTATATAGCTCTGCTTCTGGGAAGTTCACCTCTCCTGGAGGAATTTTTTGAAAGCAAATGCAAAAATAGAGGGTTTCTAGTCATCTTGGTGACCTTCCACTGCTGCAGCAGTTACCCAGATCAAGGTTTATGAGGAGTGATTTGAGAAGTGGGGACTGGAAAGAGCCATTTACATCCCTCTCTTACACACCCTGTACTTCTGTAGTCAGAACTGACAGTGTGACATCCTGGATCACCTCATCCCCAAGCTGTCCCTGGCTCTGGACTGCACACAGCTCCCATGTGCCAAGGAGAGGGTGTCTGCCAAAACCATGCCATGGAGGTATTGGCTCCCTTTTGTCTGCAGATAATTCATTCCAAGCTGGTAGCATGCCTACAACACTTTGGACTTGTGTCTAGCATCATACTTTTGCAAATATATCATTGTCAAAAAGAGATAGAAGAGCAGAGGTATACTGCAGCTTTTTCTCTTTGCCACTCCTTTAGTAGTGTTACTGGGGAGATGTTTATCTGAGCATCTATCCTGGAAAACAGGACAGTGCCAGAATATTGACCTGGTAAAAACAGTTCAGTTCAGCAGAGAAACTGAAATCCTTTTTCAGGATTCCCATCAGCATGGGAGAATTGTGAAGCCTTATGGGGGCATCTAGAAGTGTGTTTGTTATCGAAAGAAGTACCTTCAAAATTTGTATAAATGATGCAAAAATAAGGCTAATAAGACTTCTGCCTTTCCTGCTGTGTTTGGCTGTGGTCCCTTTCTCAGGCTTCAGGCCATGTGGGATGGCTAGATGGCCTTTGCAGCAGCCATGGCAGAACAGAAGCACTTGGTGGGTCAAACCATCTTTGCAGAGGTCCCTCCTCACCAGCCTTGAAATCACCCAGAGCACAGAGGAGTGGAAATTTAGGAGCATGACAATCTCACTGACCAAGAGTGAGCCCCGGCCATGTGCCGTGGTGGGAAGGGGCCCATTGGCTGGTTTGAGGTGAGTTACTGCAGGAGCTGAAGTGGCCCAGCTGGGCAGCCCCAGGGACAGAACATTCTCAACTCTGTGTCCTTCAATGGCAATACCATCTGAGATGGAAAATTCGAAAATGGGCAAGAACATTTAAAGGGTAAAACATTATTTTAAGCACACAGTGTTTTCTGAACTGTTTACGTATCTAAGCTATACTCGTTTATGGCATGATCAAGCAAGGTACTAAAGCCTATATTTAAGCATGCAAGCACTCTAATCAACTTCCTATTACATGGTCAGCATTGAGTCTCATAATGAAATGCATTCCTCAATTCATGCTTTTAACTGGCTTTGAAAAGCCCATCTCTGCACCACTGAATCGCATGTGAGTCACTCAGTACAGCCCGAGCCTCAAGTCAGCAAGCTTAAGTCTGTAATATTCATATGAATAGTAATTATCATCTTCTATAGATCATTTAATTATAAAAATATTCTGCTGTTTCAATGGAAAGGTGTAAACAGCATGCAGTTTGGTGAATGTTAGCAGCAGAAATATTTAGGGGTATAAAAGAGATGGAGGGAATGACTCATGTATGTATATCTCTGAGCACCATAATTTTTGAAGTGACTTCTGGATAGGAAAGTTAAAATTTTTACCAAAACAATAAAATTTAGGGCTGGTTTTATTTTGAAAACCTTTGAAGTAGCTCCCTTTTATATATTTTAATGTTTTAAAATCCTCAGCAAGACCTTTTGTAAAGTTATTTTCAATTGTTTTCTGTCAGAAAAATTGTGGTGAGCTATAAGCATGTGTATGTAAAATGAGCAGTAATAAAATGACATTGTAAAATACAAAACAACCTGAACAGCAGGTACTTTCCAGCAGTGTTTTTGTTACTTTTTGTAAGATATGCTTGGAGGAAAAATGAGTGTTCCAGGGTCCAAATGGCTAAAAAAGCAGACCCAGAAAATAAACCCTGTTTTGAACTGTTTGTATCTCACTGGAGACTAAAGAGCAGAGAAGGGAGGTGCTCTGCACAGGGACTGCTTGAACTTTGTGAAAGGGAAAAGAAGCTTTGGGGGTATCCTGTGCCACAGCAAGAAACGTGTGTCAGAGCTGTATGTGTCTGTGTATTTATGTGGTGTGTGTGGGTGAGAGAGAGGGTCCTGGAAGCAGAAACTAAATGAGGGATGTGGTCCTGGAAAGAGAAAACTAGGGAAAGGCCAAAGAGCATTACTGAGCTGGATCCAGCCCTGGGACATCATTTCAGCCAAGGAAGCTGTGAGTTAGATTTTTTTTTTTTTTACATGTACATTTTTTATTACATTCTGAGTAATTTCCCACAACATTCCACATTTTTAAGCCTTTTCAGAAGGGGAAAAGGGAGAGAGGCCTGAGAAACATCAGAACATTTTTTTCCTTTTTTTTCTGAGAAATTCCAGATCCCTTGAGAGCATAAAGCATTTTTAAGGTTCCTTACCCGTATTTAAAAAGCTAATGATGACATAACCAAACAGACTATAAAGGACCAGCAGCTGCTCAGTGAGAAGAAAACCGTAGGGGGCAGATCCTCCGCTGGCAGTCGCTGGTGAAATTAGAGGCAGCCTGACAGATGTCAGCAGCTGGCTGCTCCCAGCGATCAATAAAGGCTGCGAACGCTGCTTTTTCTTGCCGGGCATCCCGTGCCCGCCGCTGCGGAGCGAGCCGGGAGCGGGCAGAGGACGCGGAGCGGAACGCGGGGGCAGCTGACTCACCGGGATCCCGCAGCCAGGGGATGGGGATAACACACATCCATCCTCCCTCCTGCGGGCAGCACGGGGTCAGCCTCCCTCCGCCGCCCCGTCCTGCCGCCAGGCACACGGGCTCGGGAGAGCGCCCGCTGCCCGCTGCCCGCTGCCCGCTGCCCGCTGCCCGCCGCTGCCCCGCGCCCCAGCAGCTCAGGTCAAGCTGGTCACCAAGCACACAGAAGCAGTGCCAGTCTCTGGGTTCTGCTCAGGTCATTTAGGCTGCCTGCAATAATTATTTCTGTTAGTTGTCTGGGTTTTTAAAGTTTGTTCTTGATGTTTTCACTTTTCAGAAGAGCTGGGGAATGGTTACAACCTGGGGGTGACGACGGTAAAACTCACTGCATAATTTCTGAGTACTGTGGGAGATACATCCTCCCATCATAACATTTTTATGGCAAGTTTAATGTTCGGCTCATCTGGAATAAGCTGTGAGAGCCACACTACAGGAAGCTGTCAGGGTTACTGCCGATTTTTTATTCTCTTTGGAGAAGAAGAAAACATAGGCTTCTGTCCTCGGTGGATTCTGTGATTTGTGAAGGACTGAAAGAGATCAGATTTCTGCAGAAAAGGAATATCCAGTGGGTAATTATTTGTGCCAATTCCAGTTCAAACATAAGCCCTTCTTATACAAATAGTTCATGGCAGAGCAAGAGGTATTAAGAGGGATGTGAGCTGTAACCAGAGTGGAGGGAATGCTAATATTTTGTCCGGACTGGGGTTTGGGAGGTGGGTTTATTGCTGTTTAGAATAAGAATCTAGAAATTCTGGAACAGTGCTGTGCTTTATTTTTGTTCTGTTGTGAAATTCCATCCTTACAGCTCTGTCTTTCTGTCCACACAGCAGACGCATTTTGTCTTCCAAACGGGCTGGACTCTGCATTTTATATGCTGCCCCACATTGTGGGCACTGCAAAATAGTACCAGCCCGAGAAGGCTGCCCTGCCCAACCCTTCTCAGGCAAGCTCCTGGCGGGGGAAAAAGGTGGGGAGGAATTTATTACTTCTTTTTAAGTGTCGCAGCCACTCTCTTCTGCCACATGGAGCACAGGAGGGGGCAGAGACATAATTCTGAGCGCCCCCCCCCCCTTTGTCCCCCCCCTTCCCTGCCTCCTCTCTGAAGAGTTGCTCCTGTGTTCCCTGGAGCACAGAGGCTGTGATTCTTGGCAGACTTCATGTCAGCTACTCAGGTCAGGGGGAAGTCATTACTTCCTCCTCCCACACTGCTCAGTCGTGTTAGGTTAGGACAAGACTTTGCAAGACGTTGCCCAATGTTTGCAATGTGTCTTTCCCATAAAGGAAGAAACTGAAATGCGTCATAAACCTTAAAATTCCAGAAAATGAAGCTGCTTCATTGATAGGTGAAAATGTACCAAAATATAATAAATAAGGAATTTGAATATAGTTGTGGTTGCAGCTCTCATCTGGGAATGGGGAGGGCTTGAATTCTCTTCTTGACCACACCTCAGACTTACTTGAGTTTTTGATTAGGCTGTGACACTGTCTGTCTTTGTTGTTGTTATTGCCCTTATATTTCAATATTTTGTGGTAGTTAGCTGCCTTTGTTGTTAGATTCAAAAACTTTTGACAATAGAAGGGCCTTTATTTTTCCAGATGAGAAGAGATTATCGACCTGGGCAGGAGAAATGGGAGGCTTTCCTATGTACTGGGTGCCTTTGCCATGAAGCAGCCTGAGACAATGAATGAACCCTCACTCTTGTTGCGAGGCTTTATTTATTAAATCCAGTTAGCAGTAGGACTACAATGACAGCAGTAAAACCATAACGAGGATCTTTTTTCACAGAAATAACATGGGGATCTATGCTGACATATTTAAAGGAAGCATTACTGAGCCTTCTATCCCAAACCTATTTCTCTTAGATAATTGCATTTCCCATTAACACTAATTGTTATTATTATTATCCACTATCTATTAGTAGAACTTAGTAGTGTTACAGCCTTTCACTTCTTTTCACTATTATGAGAAGTGCGAGCCCCACAAGGAAGGACAACCACAAGAAGAGCACACAGAACTCAGCTAGGGAAACACAAGTTGCCTGCTATGGGAAGGGAACTCTGCACTGGTGTCATGATCACTGTGGACTCCTTCCCCTCAAAAAGAGACCCCCCATCTTATCAGTTAATAGAATTTTATAAACTTGGTAATTTCACCACCTACCCCTTCTATCCTTATGAAGTAGCAGAAGCTGAACAGGCTTTATGGTACGGAGGCTTAAATCCCTTCTCCCTGAAATTGCTCCCTGCCTCCCCACCATCTTACAGGAAAATTCTGGGTCCTGGTACAAGACAGCAAACAGCTAAGCAAACACCTAGATGCTGCAGAGCATCACTGGTGGCAGTGCCTGCTCCAAAGGAATTAACACCAAAATCTGGGGTGCTTGTTTTTCCCATGAGCAAGGTGCTCCAAAGCCAACTCATGCCTGTTGCTAACACTGCCACGCCTTTCCAAAGCCTTCACATCAGTTGCAATTGCAAGTGGGGACATTTCTGCATGTCACCCACACCTTCCCGTTTGGGATACTCTGCTTTTTCCCAGTTATAGAGATTGTGTGTGTTGATGTTGGTCTGCAGTGACTGGCAGAGCTGGATGCCATATCTGATGGTGTGTTCTTGCAGTGGCACTGCAGAAGGCTGGACTAAGCTTCCAATAATAAGCACTGACACTAACATAAATATTTGTGGTTAAGCTTCCCATTTTTTCCTTATAGGAAGCAAGCTAAAATTTTGAAATACTTCAGTGATGTGATCAGCGGACAGTAGTGGGAAAAATTTTCTCCAAAACTTGATTTGTGAACAAAATAAGGAAGGAAGATCTGAAAGACCAGAAAATATTTCTGTTAATCAGGATATGGCACTTTACAACATCTGGATGTCAAAGCAAGTGTTTTGAATGCAATACTATTAACATGTGTCACTTAAATGAATTTTTTTCCTTCTGAGATGATTGGGTGGTTTACAATTTTTGGCAATGGCTTTGCAGTCTGTTGCTTACATTACCTGACCCATGGTCTGTTTGTCTTATGATGTCTGTGGGAAAACAAAACAAAACAAAACAAAAACCAGTTCCCCCCCTCCTTCCCTCCCCCCAGTCCTGAAAATATTTCAGGACCCAGAAAAAAGCTCTAGGACTGAGTCTCATCCTCTCAGTGAACCCTTCTGACCGGAGGGTAACCTCATGGGATTAATGCTGCTTTTGTCTATGACATCATGTAACACCAAACGAAAAAGTATCTGATTCTTCTGAAAATCAAAGAGACACGATTAAACAGAATATAACAGCCTGGGAATGTAGAAAAAAAAAGTTTGAATAAATGGTCAGAGAAAGATCAGGCATCAGCTCTCGCTCTCTGCAAAATGATAAAACTAACAGGGAGTTGTGACTCAGCTTCCCCTGATCAAAAAGCTCCTTTCTTTGCAGAGTAAACAACTGTAGTCGGTGTTCTTGAAATCCCAGACTGAAACATCAACCATAGCTGGAAAACAAGATTCCCCAGAATGCCTTCCCTATCCTAGGCATAACCTGTGGCTGATGTTTCAGGGGATTTTAATCCCTGTGACTGGGATTCACTGTCTAAAAGTGGCTGTTGCATGAGTAGAAGGGAAAAAGTTTTGTGTGTGGATTGTGACCTCAGGAGTGTGAAACAAATATTTTGTTTCAAATCATCCTTTAACCCATTTCAGCAGTAAATTGAGTGACCAGTATTATTAACCAAGAAAAAAGTAGGGAAATGTGGCTTTGGAGGAACGAATTAAAAATGAAGCTAACAAAGAATAACTCTTCCAAGCTAAAGCCTGGTGTCTAATTTTTTGCTGAATAACTTGTTTTGAAGAATAAGAGACTCCTGCTCTTGCCAGGTCCCTGCAGCTAGATTTTATAGCTACAATGAACAAGTATGCATCTGTGTAAATGCTCTTTAATTTTCTTTTTGCATCATATTTACACTGCTCAGACAGTAAAACTGCTGAATGTTTTAATTAGCGCTCCCGCGGCTGTGAAGTTGGTTGAAACTTTCAGGCGGCGCGAAAAGGCTGGCACACTAATAAAGCCTGCAGTCGCTCGATGCTGACAAAGGGGGCGAGGTGTTTGAAGTGCACCGATTGTATTTGTTTTGGGCTGGGGACCGGAGTGCGCCGAGCGCCGGATTCCTCAGCCCTTACACCCAGAGCGCACGGCCCCGACCCGCAGCGCGGGCAGCGCTCCCCGGAGCGCCGCTGCATCCCACGGGACGGCTCCCAGGAGCCTGCGCTGCCCAGCCGGAGCTCCGGGCTGCGGAGCCACGCTCAGGGACTGCCGGAGCCTGGCCCTGCCCCGAAGGTTGCTGTCACCTGTGGAAGCAGTGGTGGGGAAAGTTTCGCTCCCGACTTTTGCAGAAATTCCCCAGTGAGGTTATTAAGAAGAAATCAAGTAGTTTGGATGAAATGAAAGCTTGCTACGGAATCCTTGTTTTTATTAATGTAATTTTAATGTAATTGTCACAGACATAGGATAAATGGGGCTGGAAAACACTTGGGGAGGCCATATAGTCCAACCTCATTAAGAACTGTATTTTGCATGTAAGTGTGGAGCTGGCAAAACCTGCTGGCTGCAGAGTCTCTCCTGTCTTTGTTTATTGTAGAACTCACACAACTGTGCAAACTGTCTAACACTGGCCTGTCAATTCATTTCAGCCCCAATTCAACCCCTGGGGAGGACAGCAGCTCCTCTGTGGTGTCTGGGCTCCGTGTGGACTCTGTCAGCACAGTTTCTCATCACCAGAGGACCGACTGCACCACTGGAATGAGACTGCAAGAGATGATCTAATGCAACTGCTGTATTGAGGCAGGACCAAGAATCTCAGTGCTGTGTGGGCTTGCTGTGTTTGCAGTGTAGGCATTTGTCCCCAAAGACATAAACTGGAACCATGGATGGAGCTGTGGCTGTTTATAATGTCCCCTGGAATTTTCATGGCTCAGATAACAATCTGACCAGTGGTTGCTCTGAGCTTGGACTCAGCATCCCCCTAAAGACCAAAGGAGCAGTCTTACACTTGGCTTTGGAGAGAAAAAAGGAGGATGTTGGGACAGAGCAAGTAAATGAGTTCAGGGACTTGAGAAGGCTGTTAAAAAAGATGAGAATTTATTAAATTTATATTTCTGGTGGGTGCCAGAAATGAGAAGAATATGCCAGTATGAGAAGAATCCAAACAAACAAAAATACAAAGAGGAAAATCATAGGTGAAAGAAACTAAGATGGCAAGTAGTGACAGAAAAGCGATTTTCCTCATGTTTCTTCAAACAAAAAAGAGATGATTAGGAGCACACAGAGGGGATTGTACTGCAGAGGGTATTCATCACTTCTGTAATTGAAGTGTCTTAAGGGTGAGATTTGGTCTGAAGAACCACAGGCCAAAGAGCAAAGAAAAACCTGAAACACTCATCTTCTGCAACAACACCAGGTTTCATTAACATTACATTTTTGATAGTTTGGATTCTTAAGTTTTAATGTAATTGCATTTTTCTATCTGAGTTCTGGTTGGAGGTCAGCTTCTGATTCTTGCCATCTTGTGGTGTGGTGCTGTACTGCGACCATCCCTCAGCTCCTCTGCAGATTCAGCAGCTGTAAAACAATGTGCTTTCATAAAGATCTCACTGGGAAACAAAAAAAAAAAAGACCCCTTGATTATTCCTTTCTATAATTTTCAGTATTTTTCCTATGTCTAGGTCTTCATTTAAACCCTCTTTGTTTCCCCAGTTCTTAGGAGTCCAAATTATACCCAGTGTGGAACCCGAGACTGACAGAAATTACCTCTCTCCAAACCTCTTTCTAGCCTGAACTCTTGGGCCATTTCCTACCTGCATAGCCACAGAGTCTCCACACTCTTCTTGAAGCTGTTCTTGGATTTGAAATACACTCGTTCATCACAGTCTGCGCTGTATCTCAGACACTCCTTTACCAGAGCCAAGACCATTTATTTAATAGTCCTTTAATTGAGAGCTGTACAGCTCAAGCTCCTTTTATCCTACCCTTCCATCCTCCCCAGGACTATACACTTTTAAGGGAGCCCCTTTACTCCTGCAGTGCTCTTGGTTGCAGCAGTCCACATCCAGGAGCCAAGTCCCACAGAGTTAGCACAGGTGTTTCCTATTTTTAATATTTTAAATATCGGGCATGCATGCTATTGGTGACAGGTTTTTGTGCTTCAAGGTGCTGGAAAATGATTAATGAATAAGGGTGTCTACTGCCAGCATCTGATCCAAGTTCACTGACTCTCAGTTAACCAGTTAGGAAAAGTCATGTCTCGTGCAGTAGTTCTGTCTCAGAAATCTTCCTCACTGAGAGGTCTCCATGGAAGACATCTGAGGCTTTGCTGACTCTCAGTTCATCTCAAACTTCTCCAATCACAGTAAGGGTTGAGTGATTTTGACACTGGGGTCCTCTCTCTCCCAGTTTGCCAGAATGATGACTTCATCCTAAGCTTGAAGAACTTGGAGGTCAGTCAAAAAGATGTCTTACTAACTGGCTTACCTAAGGCTGGCCAGCTGTGGCTGTCCTCACTCTCTGATAAGCCTGGGACCCCGTGAGAAAGAACCTGTGTGTAACAAGTCTGCAGAGGCAGTAGTCCTGTTTAACAGGCTTCCAACAATGAGTTTAGACTTTATTCTCCCAGTTTTATTGTGAGGAAAAAAGAATATCCTCAGGTGTGTTAGTTTGTCAGCCTGGTTGCAAAAGGTTACAAGAGAGGGGAAAAATTAAATAGGTGAGTTAAACTTCAAAAAAAATAAACTCAAACTCAAAGTTCATGTCAAGGTTTCATTAGTTTGCTTGCTTGTTTTTTAAAACAAAAACAACCAAAACACCTCCAAACCAGAACTGAGAGCCAAGTGAAACCATGCATAAAGAAGACACTTCTTTGCTCAAGGAGTTTGGTCAATATCCACAAGCTATATCCAGATACATGAATTTTGTGCCTCTGTGTGTATCCTTGGGAGGATTTAAGAGAGTTTGTGCTATTTATATTTGGAGGTGGAATATAGAATCATAGAATGAATCATAGAATGCTTTGGATTGAGAGACACTTTCAAGATCATCTGGTTCCAACCACATGCTGTGGGCAGGAACACTTTCCACAAGACCAGGCTTCTCAATGCCCCATCCAGCCTGGCCTTGAGCACTGCCAGGGATGGGGCATCCACAGCTTCTCTGGGCAACCTGTGCCAGGGCCTCAAAATAATAATGCTTTGCACTGTCTGGTAGGTAAAAAGCCCCTTGAGTGCTAGTAGGTGACCTGAGGAGAATTTGAACAGGTTTCACCAATATTTTTGTGCTCAGGAAATGTTATTTTTCTTGCAGCTGGTATGAATTTTAGCTTTGGTGAGTTTTTCGTCCTTTTTCAAGAAGAAGTTTGTTGGTGAGTAACAAAAATTAAAAGTGGGTGAGTTTCAAAATCAAAACGTGCAGAGCAAAAATAAAGCACTGAAATAGCAGCTCCCTCCCTCCTGCCAGTGGCAGAGAGCTCTGTGCTGGCTGATGGGAGCCACGTGGAGAGCAGGAGCTGCACAGACTACACGGATAATGAAGACCTAAGCCTTTGTGCCTGCCAAAGGGAAAGCCTGAAAAACAAAAGGCCTGTGGGTTGTCTTCCCCTCGCCTCCAGAGCTGCACCTGACAGCCACAAGGACTCGGAGTGCCCTGCACTCTCTCAGCCTGCCTCTATACAGATGTAGGATGTTCACTACTGCCCACCTTCTTCCCACTTATACCTGTTAGCTGTTTTCTGGGGTTCTGAATTGTGTCTGTAAACCTTTGCTCCTAGGGGAGACTGCTCAAGACAGGGGAAGGCAAGGGTAGAGTATGGGCAATGGTGAAATAAAACCCATCCTCACTCAAATTTGCCCTACATGACACAGCTGCTTGATAATACATGTTAGAAGTCTGAATCATAAGACACAAACAAACAAAAAAAAAAAAAAAAGGCACATACCAAAGTGTGAAAGAGTCAGAGATAGAAGAAAGGCTAACAAAAAGCAAAATAGAAACCATGTTAAACACTGGTTTCCTCTCAGAGTTTTGACTAATATCTGGGGGCCAACAATGAGTCTACCACATCAGAGACCCTTTTCACCTTGCCCAAAGTAATGAGCTCATGTTTGCACATTGCCTAACACTTTGTTTTCCAGCCAAAAGTATCAGATTTACACTCGAGTAACAAATTGTTACAATGTGGGAAGAGGTTATGGACAAAGTACAAATCTGTGGGATGCTTTAAACATCTATGATTTTGTTTGTTAGACCATGTAATAGAAAAGAGGCAATCTTGGGCACCATAGCTCCCAAAGGGGAAAGATGGAATGGTGCAGTGCCATTAATTCCCTGACTTTTCAGGATATTTCATTAATGCAAGGCAACTATACACGGATTTAAGAATGTCTTTGGTTAGCTCATTTGCTTTGTGGAGTTTCTTGTGTTAATCCTAAGTAAACACAGCTTTGAATGTTGCAGGGGAAAATACACTGGGTACCTTCTTCCAAAATGAATGTTTGACTTTTCTGCTCCTGAAAAGAAGCTCCAGCAGCCCAGCTGCTGTTTTCTTTGCAGGCAGGAGCCTATGGGTGCAGCTCTTGAGTGTAGGGGTGTTTTCCCTGCCCATCCCACTTGTCTACTCTCATCTACCTGCTTCACTCTCCAGCTCTCTGCTAAACTTTGTCAGAGTTAAATTAAAGAAGAACTTGGACTTAAATGGAGACTATAAAGACCAGTAGATCCTATTTGATAATTCAGCATTCATTGCCTCTATATATCTTCAGCAACTTTTAAAGAGCCAGAGTCACTACTGGGTCTCCAAGGAACATTTTGAAAATTTTAAGAATATATCTTAGGTATGAACTGTGACATGATAAGCTCTCTCCTTGTTTTCTGCCTTGGCAAGCACGGTAAGTATTTTGAAGGAAATTGAGTTAATTGACTTAGCATCTGTTTCTGCAAATACTTTTTCCTATACAGTTGGATGTTATTAGGGACACTGCTTCCTTGTGTACTGAAGCTTCTTTCCCCCTCTGTTTTATTTTAATTACTGACTGGAGATGATTGCTTTAAATGCATGAAAACTTGAGTCACTTTCTTAATTTTATAGTTTGAAAAATCCACCTTTAATACTGGCTCAGAAAATCTTAGAAAACAATTATTTTAGGTCTTCAGATACTGGAAAATGTTTAAATCAACGCTCCTTCCTCTCTCTCCCTCTCTCCCACTCCCCTTGCCCACTTTCTCTCTTGATGTCTTATTGAACAGGAAAAGGGAGGGGGAAAAAATG
This sequence comes from Rhipidura dahli, assembly GCA_013399225.1. Taxonomy (NCBI): domain Eukaryota; kingdom Metazoa; phylum Chordata; class Aves; order Passeriformes; family Rhipiduridae; genus Rhipidura; species Rhipidura dahli. The sequence continues at coordinate 333,067 of VXAC01002374.1, forward strand.
CAGGGCTTGAAGGAAAGACTCAAAGTCATGAAGTACAAATCCTCTTTCCATATTCTTTCCCTGCTTCTATTCCCCCAGGGCCCTTGAAGGCAAAGATAAAAGTATCTCAGATGGCCAACAAAGTGTCTCTGCTTGATTTTACTGAAAGGGATAACATGAGACAAAACAGACTCCACTGTGGTTGCTATTTAAATGAGCTATAGAAAATTGTGATGACAGTCTGATTTAATTAATAAATCATTATTACAATTTCATATATTAATATTCTGACTACAATAAAAAGTCTACATGTCTTTGAGAATACTGCCCAAGCCAAATACTGCTTTGTTACAAGGCATTTAACAGATGATTTCCTTCTGTGAACAATATTCTTCAGAGGACAATATAATGCCTCAGAGGAGAAAATGTATATTTCTACAGCCATGCCATAAAGGACAGATTTTGGGAAGATTTCCTGAATTTAGCTTCTTTGCTGCAGGTTCAGAAGGCTTTTTTCATTTCTCAGCTGGGCTGACCCAGTGACTCTCCCGAGGCGTTGAGGAGAGCAGTGTCTATTGTTACTTATTTGTTCTGTTCAGTACTGAGTATGCAGCACTTCCCTTAAGGAATGGGTGAGAGCAGCAGGATGCTCCTCATTTCCACCTGCTGAAACACCCTGCCTGTCCTGCTTTTCCTGACCTTCCTCCTCCAAACCCTCTACCCCCTGCTATCCCACACGGCGCTTCCTTCCTGCGCTCCCGTAAAATCCCTCTGAGTCTTTCTTTGGCTTCAAAGAGCTGCTGAAGGTGAGAGAGGCTTTGGATTGAGCTGGGAGGCTCCTCAATAGCAGCTCGGTGTTACTGATGATGTGTTTTGATGATGTGTGAATGGCACACAAAAATAAGGCAAAGAAATGCATTTTCGGTCAATTGGAAATATTTTACGTAGCTTGAAATTCAGTGGTCCAATTAATGATTGGGTACCTGAATTGTAAATAAATAAATAAAAACAATCAGTGAAAACTAATCCAGAATTAAATGTTTTTTGTTTCTTTACAATTCCACTCTCAGTTTATTTTGTTAATTTTTTTTACCAACAGGGACATGAACTTGAAGGGAATTTTCAATCCCCTGAACTGAATATTTTATTACCTTTGTATTTTGCACACTGCTGCCTTGACATAAGCTGCTGGAAGCTGAAACACATTTTCAAGGTTCTGAGTGAGCAAAATATTTGCTATAATCTTGAACTGCTACATTTAATTGGAATTGCAAAATGTTCCACAGTGCTAGATACAAAATACTAAAGAAAAGTGAATAACTTCTGCTTCTTGCAAGTGAAAATTAGCCTGTGTTGTACTGCATGCTGTTATGGTTAGATTGGTTCTGGTACCTGAAATAATTCATTTAAAGCAGACTTGAGTATCTCTGTAATCCATCAACAAAAATTATTTGAGGAGCAGGCTGAGACCTAATCCTCCTCTCTTACTCCTGGAACAACTGGACATTCTTCCCCTGAATTAAAACAGTAAAACTAGTGTGAAGTATCTTCTCTGACAGGAAAAAAAAGCCTGGCCCAAAGTTTCTGAAGCATTTGGGTAAAGTCTCGAAGTGAAGGGCACCATATGTATCTAATATTATCTGGCGAAATGCAAATGTATCACTGCTGCAGGGCTCAGCACTTGGGTCACAGCTCCCTGTTAGAATATTCCAGGAGGCAGTGCGGGTAGGCAGCTCTTTTAGGAAAACACAGCATCCCTAATCCTGACACTCACTGCCTTCCTGGCACTCCCTGCCTTCCCTCTCCATTGCCTCAGCTACTGGAGTGAGTTGTAGCCTTGACCAAGAACATGTTTGGATCATTGTTAGCTGAGTGCTCTCAAATAGTTTTATAGTATCAGGCTAATAAATTTACCACCACTAAGAGACTTTTCCAAACCAGCTTTTCTCAGGGTGATATAAAAGTCTTGAGGATGAGTGACAAAATTGCTATTATTTTCTAATGAGACAAAAAGAAAGAATAATTAATTTAGGAATTTAAGGAATTTCTTGTTAGTGGAAAAAAAGTATTAAAATTTCAGGTAAACTCCTACCCCATGCAGAACAAATTGAACTGTAAAGTTGTTTCATGTCCAAATAAGGGCCATATCATAAAGCCATGAGAAATATTGAGCTAGCAAAGAGAAATTATTCTCATTTTGATTTGTCAATAGTATAATAGCATCACGTGTTATTATCAGCATGTAACTTTATCCACTTGATGCCTCTGGTTTTGTTCTTGCATGGCCTCTGACTGTATATACTTCACTGCTCCACTGGGAAAAAAATGCGGAGAAAAGGGCTTTGTACTTTCTCAGCTATTAGAAAATAAAATTATTGTCTTTTTTGTTTTCTTCATTCAGTGAGACCATGACTGGTTTCTGTTCCTAGCCCTGCAGAAGAGCTCTGGGGATACCCACACTTTCCTTTCTTGCACAGAAAAGAAGACTCTATTTTCAACCACAAGGAGTTCACACATGATGATTTCATATGAAAATAACTTAAACCATAGCACCTTCCTCATTCTCAGGTGTCATGTGTGCAAATGGCTTGTATGCCAATGATTTCTTTACCAAGAAGAAAACTTAAGATCATCTGTCTCCAAGAGAGGATACAGCAGATTGACAATATTAAATTTCTTTAAGAGGTGAAACAAAATACATGGGCTTACAGAAAGATTAGAAAATTATATCCCAGCTGCAAAATTTTATGGGTACAGAAAAAATTAAGTGAGTGAAATACCAGTATCATAAAATAAATAACAGGAAATATGGTAATTTATGTGATAGAGAAAATTGTCACTTTCAGAATTGCCAGAAAGTCAACAGCATTTCACCCATTTGACTTCAGAAGTGAACTTAGACCTCAGAGGCTTAAAAATATATGAAGAGAAGTGAAATAAAATAAGAGCTCATGAATCCAATAGGGATTTACAAAGAAAAAAGCAGTCTGTGCTAAAAGAGTTTTATAGAAGTTGCGAATGCATGTAACCAGAATTTAACTTATTCCTGGAAAGTGATTTAGAATATGCCAAATAAATTAAATTCCATTCTACAAGATGAGCAATTAATGGGACTCCTAATTTAGAAAGCATCACAATACAGAAATGGCCTTTAAGCCTGTTTAACCTTCAGCATATGTTGAAAACCCACTGAATTCAGCTGGAAATGAAACGAAAAACAAGAAGAGGTCGAGCATGTCTACTCAGTAGTTTGCATTACTAATGCTTTATATTTCTGGAGATCCTTGCATCTCATGAGAAGAAGGCTTTTCACAAATACTGGTGGCCAACCAGCACAGCTTCCATCCGGCAGGGCTCAGAGCTCGGCCAGGACAAGGTGAGGCGCAAATCTCCGAGAAGAGCCCAAGCGCAGCTCCTCCCTGCTCCAGCGGGCATGGAGCAAAGGAGCCAACTCACATCCAGTGACCTTGCAGTGGCCAGCAAGTGTCACCCACCCTCAGGCTGTAAGAATGAACCCACCGCTGCCGATTTCTATTTTCAGGGCGGTGGAATGCTGCGGTCAGGCTGAGAGCGCTCCGCAGAGGCTGCTGCCGCAGCATTTAATGACAATTACTGCGTGTACAGAAGGGATACTGGCCACTGGGAAGCAGTTGTTGCAGGAATGCTGCTCCTGCTCTCGCAGTTGCTCTAAAGCCTGATAGAAACTGCCTTTTCCCATTTTTATCCTGACATTCGTGTAATTTTAGCTTCTACATTTTGGCAAATACCGCCATGTATTTTTGGCTCACCCCTGAGTTATCTGAGGCACAGCAGTGTGATTCCAGGCAGAAGAAGGCAGAATTGTCTCAGAATAACAAGCAGATTTTTTTTTTTTTTTAATGCTGTGCAAATGGTTCATACATTATTTTTGCATGAATCAGACATTTATTTTCTAGAGGAAGATGGGGTGGGGGGAGGAGGGCAAAATCTTTTACTTAAATCCTCTCATAGTTCATTGCTGAATATCAGCTTCTAGAGAAAAGGCAATGTGTGCTAGGCTTCTTGGTTATTGTGCTTTTGGAGATTATCTGTTTTGAGTCATGAGGGTGTGTTACCTCACCCCAGTTACAGAACTACAGCAGAAATGGTAAAAACAGGCAGCATGAAGGAAAAAAGGGGACTTTTCTAGCATTCATGGGACATTCACATGAGCTGCATGGGCAGGATGAAATCATGCAACTGCCAAGGAACAAAAGCAAGTAGTTGAAAATGAACAATTATGAAATAAAAGGAGGCCTACAAATGCTAGAAGATGGAGACTGATTTACTTTTATGCTGTGACCTTTCTTTGTGTTGTACTTTCCACAGTAGTACTCTACAGACGAGATGGCACCAACTAAACCTAAAAAATGACTAACTGCCAAGATAATTCAAAGAATAATGAGGTTGCAGCAACTACAAAGATGCAAAGAAAACTGATGTCAGTGATCTCTTCACAGAGCTCAGTGAGAAGGAATCAAGTGCTTTGTCTTTAAAATGAATGGGTTTAAAACCTGAGATCACAGCTTAGTTTATCAGGACATGATGATGTGCAGGATTATACAGAAGTCACATGGTTGAGGCTTTGCTTATGTTTAATTTAGTGAAATTTGTTCTGCAGCACATTATATCATTTTTACACTGAAGGGAGAAAACCTACCTTTTATAGAGGACTATATGAATTAAAGTTTTAAAGTGAAAAGAATGCCAGTAATAAGTTCAGCTTTCTAATAACATAACTCTTGGGACTCGGTTGTGACTTGGATTGAAAGACTGCAGGAGTAAGAGAAATTAGGAAATCTCCTTATTACAACTGTGTGTGTTAAACAGTTCTTGGACACTGATTGCTGGGAGAGGACTTCTCCTTACAGCAGATGTGCAAGGTCAGGGTATTGGGTGTAGGCTTGGCCCCCTCCCAACCTCTGGCCATCATGGCCAATCCTAGAAAGGTCAAGAACTACCAGTATATATTGATTTTAAAGGGCCACCCTTAGAGGGAAGGAAAAGGACAGCATGTGCCTGTGGAACCTCAGAGAAACCCTTTGCATTCATCCCTAGGAACTGCAGAATACAACTGCTGCAGTCTTAGCAGTCACAGTGTAGTCCTAAAGGACCTGCTATGTCCCTGGCTGAATACTGATGAAGATCAATCCCCACCTGTATTGCTTTGTGTCCTACTCTCAGTTTCTTTAGGAGTCTCATGATACTGACTCCTGTTCCAGGTGCTGGAATCATGGAGGAATTGTGAGGGCCTTTGCTTTCATTTCAAGCACTTTACCATACTCATTTGAATAGCCCGTGCCATTGAATGAGGCTGTGGATCACAAAGATGAAGTATCTCATCTTCACTTTTAGAAGCATCTCTTGTGAAATAAACATTCACAGAATAAGCCACAGTTTCTCTCATCTTCTTTGGGAGCTCAAACACCTGTTCAGCTGCTGAAGCAGACAGGAATCTGTCTTTTCATCCATGCTTTGAAATCCTGCTTCCCAGCATGCTAGCAAACTCAGTACCTGCCAGGGAGAATTGTGTGCAATGGGTGTCTGATCTCCAGCAACTGTGGGTGGGAAGCAGAGGCTGCTGTGGTGGAGTGCACACTGGAGCAGCCTGCTTGGGTTAAGATTTACTGTAAGAATAGCATTTTCCCCTCACCAACATTCTTGTTGTTTGGAGCTCTGCTTCGTGCGTGTAATAACACAAAAAAACCACGTTGAGCTGAGCATTTGTGGGAGGCATGGGGAGAGGAGCTGTCTGAAAAAGCAATTTTAAAATGTCAAAAATAAGGTATCACGTGCAATGAGCCCAAACATATTATTGACATACTGACAAAAGCCCTTGTATTTTCCACACTGATCTCATGATTTTTTGGGCTTAACTCATAATTTTCAGGTTTTTTAAAGCAGACAGTATATATTCTTTCATTAGATACCCTGACATTTTCTCCCTTGGGTGCTTGTACAAGAACAAATCCAATACACTGAATACAGTACCAAGCTCCCAAATATGGACCAGAAAAGAGAGAAAGAGGAGCTAGTGAAAGTATGGACTCCTCATTAACAATTTGACCATGATCAGCCTTATATTTGAGCATTTCTTCTTCAGGGTCATGGCTGGATCAGGGATGGAGAAATGCCACCAGCCCATCAGGTAAGTCCTGGCCACTTGCCAGTGCTAGACCAGCACTACTTTGGTTCCTTGCTGATGGTTAGAAACAGCAATGACAACATACACAAGAAATGGACTGGTCTATCTGTTGTGCCTGTCAGCAGTTTATGAACACCATACTTTCCCTCAAACTTTCTACTCCTTATTGTATCACAGCTTCACTGCAGTAGCTTTGTTTGTCCAGGAACCTGAAAAAAACCAACAAACCAGTCACAGAAAATACTACTACATAATGAGTTACAGCCTGAACCATGCAAGCAGTGGACAGCCATATGTCTGGTGAGATGACAGGTCTAAGTGATGAGCCTGGTTGCATGTGCACACCATTCCTCGGGAACCCATCGCTTTGATTTCAAAGGTACACTGTGCTTGGCTTGCTCCTCCCAACATGTGCTAATGTTCTGTGCTCTGTGCTGTAATACATTACTTAGCAATCCATACTAATGTTTTGGAGGCAAATTGCTTTCCCGTGTTTTATATTACGAACACTTGTTCGGGCCTGGTTCTGTGAGGAGCTCTGTGCTTTCAACTGCCAATTAAAACCACGCTAATGGGAGGCACGCTACGCTTCCCAGATGTGCAGAGCAGGTCCCCTGGTGCAGACAGTGGGGATACTCTCCAAATGTGGGGCTAATACCAGTGACTCATCAGAGGCACTGCACCAGACTGTCAGAGCACACAGGAGGAGACATTAATTTTGTCAGGAACCACAGTGAAAATGTATTTATTTATTTATATGTTTATTTATTTATTTGGCTGTGCACAGCCCGATTCCCATCTCTTAGTAACAACAAGGAAAATGTTTAGGTCTCAGCTCTTCTGGTCCTCATACAATGTGTATTAAAAATTTTGGAATTTGCTGTACTCATAAAACATCACTGTCCTCATTCCCTACTTATTTTCACGTGCCCATATTGATGGGATTGTGTATTTTACTATTCATTGATGTGTTATCTTTTGGTAATGTATAAACAAAGTTTTGAACTCCGTGTCGTTGCTGTATGGGAGCTTAACTCAGACCCAAGAGAAGTAAGCACAATTCCATTTTGCTCCATGTACTGGTGGCTTTTTTTCCCAGGCTGCTCTGGATCCAGTAATTAAGAAATAAGTACTCAGAAAGGAAAGCACTGTGCAATTACTCAGTTAAGTAATTTGGAAATAGCTTCATGCTGGCTTGCTCTTACTCTGGGGTAGCATTTGGAAAGGCCACACACCAAAAAAATTAGGGTTTTTTTAGGTTCATGGAACATAACTTATCATAGAATAATAGAATGAGCTGAGTTGGAAGGGCCCACAATGATCATTGAGTTCCACTCCCAGCCTTGCACAGCATGCAAAAGTCACACCATGAGCCTGAGAGTGTTGTCCAAATGCTTCTTGAACTCTGTCAGGCTGCTTGGTGCTGTGACCATTTCCCTCGGGAGCCTGTTCCAGTGCCCAGCCACCTTCTGGGTGAAAAACCTTTTCCTGATATCCAAAAAAAACCTACCCTGACTGAGCTTCAAGCCATTCCCTTGGGTCCTGTCACTGGTCACAAGAGGGAAGAGATCCATACTTGCCCCTCTGCTTCCTCTCATGTTGAAGACTGCAGTGAGGTCTGTGCTCTGCCTCCTCCTCTTGTTTAGACTTTCTGTGTCTCCAAAACAAAAAGTTGGAATGCTGGGTTTTTTCATCATCATGCTTTATATAGAATCATGGAGTCATTAAGGTCTGAGATTGAGTCCAACGATCCACACTGCCACGTTCGTCACTAAACCACACCAGCAAGCGCTACTTCCACACACCTTTTTGAGCACTTCCAGGGATGGTGACTCCACTACTTCCATGGGTAGCCTGTTCCAAAGCCTGACCTCTCTTCTAGTGATGAAATTTTTCCTAATATCTAAACTAAACCTCCCCTGGAACAACTTGAGACCATTTCCTTGCATCCTGTCACTTGTTACCTGGGAGAAGAGACCAACTCTCACCTGGCTGCACCCTCCTCTCAGGCAGTTGTAGAGAGTGATAAGGTCTCCCCTGAGCCTCCTTTCCTCCAGGATAAACACCCCCAGCTCTCTCAGCAGCTCTTCACAGGACTTGTGCTCCAGACTCTTCCCAGCTCCTTCTCTGGACACGCTCCAGCCCCTCAATGTCTTCCTTGCAGTGAGGGGCCCAGAAATGGACACAGCACTCGAGGTGTGACCTCACCAGTGCCCAGCACAGAGGAACAATCCCTGATGGCCACACTCTTGCTAATACAGGCCAGGATGCCTTTGGCCTTCTTGGCCACCTTTCTCATGTTCAGTTGGCTGTCAGCCAACACCCCCAGGTCATTTTCAGCTGAGCAACTTTTCAGGAACTCCAAATCTGTATGTTCCAGCTCTCATCTCCATGAAAAAATGAGACTTAATCAGGATCTTATTACCAGTGAAGAAATCTAGGAACTGTATGGTGAAGCAGCTAGCTCGGTTGAAAATAAATTAAAGTCCTTATTTGAATGGCTTATGGCTGAATCACGATTTTTGCCCAAGAGCCAAAAGATAAGGGGAGGACAAAAAAAAGCAGAACAGTACCTGGCAGGTACAGTGACTTGGTTGTGGTGCAGACTTTTGCAAGAGTAATAGATAAAGAGATAGTAACTCACAAGAAAGAGACTGAAGATGATTTTTTCATGCTTGATAAACAAAAGGATGTAAAAAAATCAAATAAGTGGTTAGCACCATGGTTAGAAAAGGATGGCAATTTTTCCACTATGCACTAAACACCCTCATACTTTACTTTTTGCATGGAAGCAAGTTTGTGTTTAATGCAGGTAAATAGATATGCACAGCAATGATGTTGGCTATGCAGAGCCACCACAATGCAGCCCCTCAGCAGACTCTTGCACTGATTTTTAATGCACAGATATTATGGAAGACCGTATAGACCGTTCTTATCCTGTATTAATATGTCCCACCTTTATCCTCCAAGAAATTTAAAGCATGAAAACACTTTTCCCTGAAACCATTTGTTATTCTATTCTGAAGCATCTAACTCTGTTTCTAGCTAGGGTTAACAGTCCTATTGAACAGACTTACTGAAATTTCATAAGCAAAGCCAGCTCCCCTACTGTTCTTAAGAAAATTCCACCTTAATTTTTCAAGTCAAAGAAATATTGGGGGCTCATCTATATTAAGAATTATTGAAGGTTTTTAGGGTTTTATTTGCAAAAGGAAAGATTCAAATTACTGGATAAAATTCTCCTCTACTTTTGGAAAGTGTTGCTAAAAA
>VXAC01002374.1:342530-402499 GCA_013399225.1 Rhipidura dahli
AAAAAAAAAAAAGAAAAAACACAGTGATTTTTTGAGTTTTAGGTGAATCATCTTATACTATTCTTGTGCCAGTTCCAGAAAGAGTTTCAGAAGGAGTCTTGGTTCTGGTTGCAATGCTCTCTCTCTCTCTATATATATATATATATGTTAAATATACACAGACTCCCTGCTGCCATCACACATCATGTGGTTTATCCAAATCTCAAACTGACAAGCAGTAGTACGCACCTTCATATTGCATTCCCTCTGATGGGCGCCAGTGAACTGGACACTGTTGTGTCTGTGTCTGCTGTGGCTTTAGCTCCCACAGATAGAAGTAAACAATACCCAAGGCAAAGTCTGCAGAGACTGAGCTTCCACCCAGCCTTCTTTAATCTTCAGCCAGTTGGACAGCTTGGGAGTGCTTCAAGAATCCATACTGCATGTGAAAGGGAATCCCATATCCTCGGGTTGTTTTTTTTCTTTTCTCAGACATCCCGCTCCTGCCTTTGGGACATCAACCCCTTTTACTTTTGGTGTTTGTGTATCTCTAGGTTTCATCAACCACTGGCACTGACATGTTTCCACACTGGAAGAATATGTGGTGAGAATTCAACGTTCAGTACGAATGCATTTCAACTAATTTGTGAATAATATGAAAGGCTAAATTTTATCCCCCTCTGATTATTAAGGGCTGCATGGCAAGCTGTCATCCCGTCTTTATTTCCAGCTCACTTGCATCCCACTCATTGAACGCAGGGTCTGCTCATACACTCAAAGCTTGCCAGAGGCAAAACCTCTCCCAGCACAGGGACTCTTTTGTCCTGTAGTTTCAAGTTCTTGCAATGTCCTGTCCCTGAACAATGACCAGAACTCAGCATCAATACTCATTGCAGTCAAAGATTTTTAGCTTTTTTTAAAGGATCCATCAAAAATTTTTTCTGTCTAACTGATGTTAGATGCCTACAAAATACGGACAGCATGTATGTGAGTAAAATGTCTTCTCAGACCCTAATATAGGTTAATATTTAGGCTTGCCAAAGTGTGTGAGTGCATCTTTGATCTGTGGGTGGCATTCTGAATCCAAATGTGCAGTACAAATATTATTTATCCTTTCAGTCAAGTCATTTATGTCTATGTGACTTTAAAGAAAAGCCAACAAGATTCCAGTTTAAAAACATAGTATTCATAACTTCCCGCTCCCCCCCTCCAATCTTATTTCATGCTGCCAGACTCTCATTCAAATAGATTGTTTTGCAAGCTCTAAACACCTAACAGTTAATTTGTAATACAGAACAATATATACAAGGAACTCTGTCTGGTCTCTGCCAAGCAACTGAAGAATTGGAATTCTTGATGAAGTTGAAGAGAAAAGAATTTGAAAATGCCTTGTTCTATTAACCCTTTGTACATTAGTTGTTTAAACTATGTAGGCAAATGGTTCATATAGGTTCCTCTACAAGGTAATGTAAGCATAGGTTGTCATAAACTTTGGTGTCCTCAAATTATTTTGCATTTATACCATGTTTAAGGTATTAAAGAGGGTATTTGAAGGTGTAGGGAAGAGGATGGTGGGCATCCAAAGCAGCTGAGGAGCTGGGGTGGAGCAGCGGGGTCAGGGCAGGGCTGGGAGGCTGCAGGGAAGGTACTGGAGGAGGTACTGCCTGCTGGTGGCTCAGCCCTTGGCATTCACCTCCCAGAGAACCAGCACCGGAGTGGCATTAGGACACCCAGAACAGCATTAGGGACTCATGCTCATGGCGTGGAAAGCTGGATTCTGAGCAGAAACCATTCATACATACCCCTGGCTTTATTTTCAGGAAAAGAAGTGGCCTGGCTGTGCTACATCTCATGTGTTTACATTTGTCTATCTAAAATTAGCCTGCCCAAAACCACTTCTTTGGGCTGTGAAACAACATTCAGGGATAGAGGTGTCTAAGGAGCCATTGGAATTATGCATTTTTGCTTGGCCTCTTCGTCTAGACCTTTCCTGAGGCCTGACAGACCTCAGCTCAGCACTGCAGTGGCACAGTCACACTTGCTTTTGCAAACCAGTTTTTTGTACCATTAGCATGGTGGTGGTGATGTACTCATAGATATGATAGATTAGATATAGATACAGATGATATGGATAGGTAGATACAGAGATCCAGAGAGATATAAAGTCAACAGAGGTAGAGGTAGAGAGAATGCATACTCTGGTACAGTATCATGGCCACAATTCAGACCTGTCCTTGCCCTTGGCCCTGTAGCAGGTACACAGACATGTCTTGTGTCTGCTTAATACCAGAGCTGTTACAGCAATGGGAATCAGGCCTTCAGGTTTATTGAAAACATTTACAAAACTGTACAAATAAAATCTAAAAGTCTGCAGCCAATTAATAAAGCTGTGGCTCTGCAGGGGCTGTTATTACTGCACTGTGCACAAGAGACATTGCACAGTAATGTAAGCAACAAAATTTGAATTCTTCTGCTCCAAAAATGAAAGGACTGACTGGGAACTTTCAGGAACCTCTGACAATACGGCCCGGAGCTTTCCTGGTTGTGTTCTGCAGAGTGAAGCTGGTGCACAATATATCCCTTCCTGCAAGACTGTAATTTCCTCTTTGGACATTTCTTTTAATAGAGTAATAAAAGTTTTCAAATTTAATTATTTTTAGCAGAAATTTATCAACATAAACACATCAGGTGTGTTTCTTCATTTAAGAATGTCTGAAAGAGTTGTGATAATGTGACCTCTCTTTGGCAGAGTTGGACTTTGTCCCAGTATTGGTAGCCTCCAGGGAAATCCATCCTCCTCAGCCCAGAAGGATTTCCAGTGTGAATAGGTGTACTTCTGAAAGTTTTCCAAGTGAGGAACTTCCAGCAGTACACAGAGTTTTCACAATTTGTGACTAATATATTTTTTTTAAGAAAAAGAAAATGAAGCGGGGTTAAAACTTTCTTGGGACAATGCACAGTAGCTTCCCAGGCACAAGTTTATGTGTTCATCTCCTTGGTCAAGTAAGTAAACCTCAGACAGCATATAAATCCTGGATAAGAATGTGAGAATTTATGGATATAAATTAAAGTTGTCATTGTATCTTGACAATGAAATTGACTAATTGATGCCAAATACACTTGTTAACGGGTATCTAATTTTAATTGATTTGTGTATGCATGATTTACTGCCTCACACAATTATCTTTTCTTACTTAAGGCATCCTGCTTTATCTGACTATCTGGCAGCAGTAATCATTTATTTCCTGAGGTATTGGAACACGGCACAGGCTGTTCTTGTATTGAATTAATGTGTAAAATACAGCCCTCCAATCAATCCTGCCTTCAAAGTGCAGCCATGAGGGTCGATGCAGAGCCTGTGATGGGAACTCATCACACACAAGTGTTCTCCCCAGCCCATTATTGCCCTGTTGTGGCAATCAGGATCCACTTCAAGAGGCTTTTTCCTCTCCTTACTGAGGCTAAATGCCTGTTATCTCAGTGACTGACTAATTCCTACCTACATCTGCTAAACTTGGAAGGACTCCAGCTGACAGACCCCTGTTCTGACTGGTGATAAGGAGGGGACACATGCTGTGTCTGTATTTTATTCAGGCTCTATAATGCCTTTTTCTTCCCTGGCTGTCCAAGCCTGAACCAGCCAGCACGCAGCCCCTGACTCAGAAGCACAGCAGTCTGAATAGACTTGGCAGAAGAAAACCAAGACAGGAAGCAGAAGATTGAAGGGACTTGCCCTGCAAACAAGCTACAGCTCATACCCATGCTCCTTGACAGGTGAAGGAACACGATTTTTGGATTGCTGCTCTTTGGATACAGGATGGTGCCAACTCCCAGGCAGCACGGATCTCACCAGGTGATGTTGTTGTGTACCACAGAAGGAGGTGGCTGCCAAGGGTGGCATCATGGGGTAGCCTGCCCAAGAAGAGAGGGTTAAGCTGAACCAGTGTGTCTGTGTGTGTGTTTCCCTCACACTCTGCTGCTTCTGCACACGAGGAGGGGCATGGACAGGAGTGGGGGACAGCAGGGGCTGCTGCAGTAGCCAGGGAGTTGGTTCTGCTGCCTCCCCTTTCCCCTCTTCTTTTTCTCTGCACCCACACTCCTCCACCTTTCCTCCTCCCAAATGGTGTTCAGTCATTATGACAGTACAACACCGTTTCTCCTCCCTTTCCTGTTTGCCTCTTTGCCCTGGGGGCTGGATAGCAGCCCAGGCAGAAGGCAACACACAGGAAGGGATGGTATGGCAGGGATGGTGTTGGCCATGAGATAAGGGAGGGGCCCTGCACAGCAGAAGGCTGACTGAAAGGCCTGTGCTCCAGATAAAAGGAGAAAAAAGGGAAAATCTGAGAAAAAGAGATGTCTCCCACAACCCCATCCCCACGTGCCTCTGTGAACAGGTCTCTCTCTCCTCAGTGTCCTCACTCCCTTCTGTCTCCTGCCTGGGCCACCAACGAAAACCCGAATATCTTCATGCACTGAGAAGCCTCCAGTCATCCCTACTGATCTCATAATTTGTATTTGATAGACATACATTATAAAAAATACTATGTAAAGGACTTCATCATTTCTATCCTGCTCCTTCACCCTCTAAACTAATTTTATTTGCTATGACTTGTGGCCATGAGGTTTATATTTTCCCCACAGTCCTACTTTCCCAGAAGTCTTGTACTAACTGTAAAATCATACAGGAGCTGGGCACAGTCCTTCAAATGTCCTGTAATTCCTTTAGTTACCCTTGTCCTTGTCGATAATTAAGAAGTTTTGGGAACAATTCCAGGGAACCAGTTTAGTGAAGTATTGCATATTGCCTCTGCTGAGGGTAGAGCTGTTCCATCTTTTTATGGTGTCATTGTGTAGAGAGCAAGTAACACAATATGCTTACAGATAAGCCTTGTGCCTTCCCGGACTTGTTAAAAGCACAGCCTTGCAAAGACATTTGGTTTCAGCATTATTTCAGAAAATTCTCTATAATTTCATATGCAGCATTTCTGAAACACGTGCAACCTCAATTTTCTTCACCCAGAGTCGGCAAGAAATGCAATCCCCTGTCCCACCTGGAAGTGATCTCTCTTTCTGGTCCAACAATTGTAGTATGTCCAGCTAAGCTGGTAATTATGATTGTTAGTGTTGTCACAATTTCTTAAGATCTTATTTTAATAGAAGGCAATCACTAAACAATATTAAACATGCCAGTGGTAATTATGCTTGTTCTTTAGACAATTGTGCTGTCACTGAAATGATGTGTTAGAAAAAATCTGAGGACCTTTGACAAGCACAGTGTCATGCTCAAACAGATGTGGGCACTCAGTACTGAAAGAAATAATGCCAGATGTGTGTTTGCACAATAGCATGATTCATGATTACTGAAATCTGTGTGATGGAAAAAATTTAGTGCTTTTTTAACCATTTTGATATTATTTTCCATTGAAACACTGCCCCTCTTTCATGACTTTGACTGAAAGGACCTTTCTATTTCCCCTTTCGTAATTCTTTCTTTTCTTCCAGGTAGAAAGCATCGCATCATGGATGCCACCTCTCCAGCTGGAAGATATTCCTCATATATAATGGGATCCTGGGATTGCCCTTAAATGTCAACTGACAGCCTGTGCAATTTGAAAGTCAATAATTTTATTGACTTTAATCAATGGAAGTATTTAGGTATTTAGTCAGCTCACATTTTTACAGTCAAATGTCACAAGCGATTCACTCACATGTCTAAGGATCTGTCCTCGTAACACTTCGTGTGTCCTCATGCAGACTTTTCTCTCAAAAGGCTTGCTTCCATAAAATTATTCATAACATTAGATAATATTTCTGCAGAAATGTGAAATCATGTACTTTTAGATGATTCCTATTGTAGTAAAGTACAAGAAGAATTTTCTCTTAAGAAAATGCCCTTCACACAGAATTACTTCTAAAAGTTCTTAGCATTCAGATTATTAAAAAAACCTCCAAAACACTCAAACACATGGCTACTCCTGTTTGAAGGACCTGTTCAGGGCACAGTGGAATTTCTGTGATTGCTGCTTGCAAAGGGCATTGCACAGATGCACATTTCCAGAGCTAGGCTGCTACACAGCCAAATCTTCACGTAGGGAGCAATGGACAATGTCCCAACCTCGTGCTGCAGAACAGACTTTGCAGACCTTGTCAACACTGCCCTATCTTCTGCTCAGCTGCAGTCCCCTCCTCTGCCCACTGCCCTGCTCTGTGTTTGTGAGGGGTCCACGCTGTTGGCCCAAGATAAGCAAAAGAGAACATTTTCTGGGAGAAGGCAGACATGGCACAAGGGCTCTTGAGAGCAACGCGCCATCCTAGAGAGAAACGCTGACGAAAACATTCCTGCCTTCTCTAGCATCTTGGGCATTTCCAGGCTCTCTGTAAGGGGCTTACATTCAAGTGCCATACTTCATTCCATGAGGATCTCAAGAGCACCTCAGAGACCAAGGATATTTCTCTGGCAGATTTTCCACACAGAAACAGATGCAGTTCACAGGCACTTGCCTGCCCTTCTCCTTACAGACAACAATAGGATGTGTGTTTTTTTCTGCACGTGGTAGTTTTCCCTCTTTTGTTGGTCCGCCCTGTTTCCTGCCAGGTGTCTTGCTTTCCCCTTCTCTGGGCTTGTTTTACTCTATGGCTGAGCCTATTTAAATGAGTATCTCCATGGAGATACTCAAAACCTGAGTGGACGTGTGCGTGGGCCACCTGTTGCAGCTGACCCTGCTGGAGCTGGGGATGAGTTAGATGACCTTGGAGGTTTCTTCCAGCCCCAGCGATTCCGTGGCTCTGTGAAACAGAAGCCAATACAAATTTTCCTACCATACGTAAATGAGATTTATATTTCCCACACTTTGGAGAATACTTATAACTGACTTAGAAGAAAATAGAAAACAGCATTTAGCACTTTCCTGAAGATTTGCAGTCTCCCACAAGCACTTAATGACACAGATGATGATGACGTATTTCAGATCATATATGTTGAAGAGTATTAAAGTTTTTTTTGGCGTACAGCTCTGCTTCTTCATTTTCCCCCTCACTCCTGCTCTCTGACTGTGTAAAACAGAAACTGTCTCACCAACATGCTTAACACCACAGAATGGTATGAGCAACATTTCTTGCATTTGATAGACAGTCTCCTCACATTTTCATCTTGGCATAAATATAAGTGACCCGACTCAGAATCAGCACAGCTCTTAGATAAAACAACCTTTCCCTGAGCTGAGGAGATCCAATTGCTGATAAATATCAACATGGAAAGGCCAGTCGAACTATGTCAACAAGGAACCAAGTATCTTTGGGGGAGGTTTGGTGCACACAAAACACAGTAAAGCAGCCATCGTGCAGCCCAGGCTCTGTCTGCTTTGAGGCTGAGGAGGTGTGTCACTTCTTTCACAGGGACATCTCAATTAAGTGTATTGCAGTCTCTTTGATAAAGGAGAATGGCTTTACTTTTGGTGTTTGTGGATGGATTGTGCCCACCTCAAAATATCCTGTCCCAAGCTACCGCCTGAATAGAAAGAAAAATCTCAGAACTCTGCATGAGGCGCCGTAACAAACAGCAAGGAAGCTGAGCAGATTTGAGCACAGTTAGTGTTTTCCAGGGAGAATGTTTTTTCCTGCTCAGAATGGGTTTATTGTACCGGGTCTATCCAGTCACCTGCCATTTCTCGCCTCTGCACCGTTGCCATGAGCACCTGAGTATTAATACTTACTTTGGCTTTTAGAAAAGGGGAGCCTGGGGCTGTAGATCATCCTGCCTGGCATTTGAGCTGTGTGTAATGCATCCCTTGGAATGTTTTGCTTAAATGCACGCAACTATCTGGAGACTTGAAGCCTAGGGCCCTATTGTCCAAGCACATGTAGTGTGGAATTAAATACTTCTTTGTTTAGCTATTAGTTTCTATTAGTTTCTTCTCAGCTGCTGCAAGAACATCTGTTACAGCCTGCAAGGCACTCCAGCACACAGAAATAGCCTTCCACCTCCCTGTCTTCCCAACTCTCCTTTTCACCTACTTCTGGAAAAAAATGAGGTATTAATTCCTTACCTTACAGGAGTGAAAAAAAGAAATGCCATGTGTGCTTTCAGAACACAGGAAAAGACAGTGCTGCAGAGAATACATTGTCCACAAAATAAACAGAGCTGTGAGAGGAAAGGGTGTAGCAGAGGGGTAAGAGTAAGCACATGCCTAGTTAGTTAGGATATGAATTGTGGTTAATTAAAGAGACAGGAGTTCCTTTCCTGTTATGAACAAACTTAAAGGTTCTGGCTAGCTGTGCTATGGAAAAGAGATTGGAAATATGGTCTTGCAGTAATTTGCTCAACACTACTGTCCCCAAAAGAGCAGAGGTCAGAGACCAGAAATCAGAGAGCCAAACAAAAGAACTAGACAATTTCATTTAAGTTATTTGCTTAAAAAAAAAAAAAANTAACAAAGAAAATATGTTTAAAGCAGAATTTTGAGTGCCCAATTATATTAGGCAATTAGATGCTAGACACTTTAATATCCTGGCAGAAGACAGCTTCTACCACAAAATGTAACAAAGTAATAAGCAAACAAAAAGAACAGTTCCACTGCAGGAGTAGGCCTTGCTCAGGAAAATACAGCATGTCTGACTAGACTGGGAAGTGACACACCTGCTGTTTAGGACCTGCCTACCAATGGGTGATGGAGAATCCAAATCATTCCATCAATGCAACATACAAATCAGGATGAACTCTCCTGCCTTTTGACCCACTGCCCTTCCCACATTCACTTTGATGACTCTCGAGTGCTGGTTCTCTTCTTCGATTTCTGTAGTACAGCAAATACACCTCAACTTTCAGGCAAGTATTTACCACCTGTACAGAAAGCTATTTTTCCTAAGTAAGTACTGGAAAACTGCCTCAAATAATAAAATTTCTAATGTACTTCCAGTGTGCAGAATTAATCTTTTGTCATTCATTGTTAGCACTGTGTTATGTAAAACTTCTAGAAAGTGCTAAGCCTTACTCACAGTGTGCTTCATTAGGATGGTTTCTAATGTGTCCTTGTTTTCAGACATTTACAGATATAGAAAGTTTCAAGCAAGTTTAATGTGCAGACGTATCTCCAAATGTCTTCTACAACTGAACAAGATGCCTTCAATAAACTTCACCCCAAAATAAAATTTTCTTTGCATATAAGTGATTTTCCTATTCTGTTTTTCCATTAGTCAACACAAAATTCCCTGGAAAGTTAAGATGGTGGTATCTGTGAAATGAGTGTTCAGCTTTTATGTTGACAATATTTACTCTGTCAGCTTGAAGAGTTAATGTAATTTCTTGGAAATCATTTAAGAAAAATGTGATAGAACATGGGAATGTCTGACAGTAGAAATGTGAGATTTGTTCAAATACAAATCAAAATGTATCAGAAAACAGCCACTGAAACATTTTTCCAATTGTCTGTAAAAGGAGAACTCTAAAGACCTACAGCAGGAATATAGATGCATGCTCTGGGGACATTTCTGGCTTTCAGATTCCTGCTTTTTTGCTGCCAAAGACCAAAGCCAAACATATTGCTAAGGCTTTAAGACACATTTTCATCAGTAAAATATCTTATAAAATAGATCCCAAAAACATTGAATGACTGCCAAAATGTCAATTTATTTTTTAATGTCCTCATTGAACAATGAAATATTTATGTTAATAAAGGCATGGTACAATAAATTAATATTATGGAAACCACCATTCACAGTTTTTAATTAGCAGTGGGCACTGCAATTAAAAATGAGGACACCCTATGTTCTTCCTGCTTTAAGTTCTCTTTTCAGATCACAGTGCTCTGCACAATAATTTTGCAGAGATATATTGCTCCAGGAATGTCTGACACTCTTTGTGATTTTGTTTTTTCTGAGGTTATTTATGAGCAATCTGTGTTACCCTGGTGCTTGGTCAGAGCCCAGTCCGGTGCTGTTAACACTGCATTTGCAACTCATCTCAGCTTAGGAAAGATGCCCTCCCTATGTAGACTGTTCACTTCCAGACTTTAAAAGTATCTGTAGCTGCCCAAACCCAAGCAGCTCCTTCACACCCAAAAGTGAGGCTTGTCCACAGAAATGGTTTAAAGTCTAAATGCTGGTGTTGTTCAACCTCCTTGCATGCAAAAGCTGCAAGTTATCACTCTAACATTAACAAGTGCTCCTTTCCAGCATCAGTAGGTCGAACAGCGTAAGTTCAACACATGGAGAAGCTTTTATTCCGTAGCCCAGAGAGCTGGATGGTGTTGTGTTACCACTCCTGAGCTGGCAACTGGAGTTGAGGCAAGGGCTGGCACTGAAGCTTGCTTTGAGAGCAAGCAGTGCTTCAGATTACTGTTTCCTATTTTGGACTTAAATTTGATCCACTTGCAGCTGATGTTGGATGTGACAGATAATATCCTGGATATCTAATTTATATTTGATTATTTAAGGTGAGATTTTCCAAATGGTCTCAGTGCTGGAATAACCCCTCTCCCACTGAAGTCACTGCCAAAACTAGAAGAGGTTGAAGAAATTCCCATCCTTATTAGCCATTGAAATAGCTGGTGAAGAAACAGGAAGCCAGACATAATTTTTATGCTGGCTCCCCGGAAAATGTACTGACTTTTAGAACTTTCTTTATGAGCTTGAACTCCTCACCTGACACCCTGTCGAAATCAGTGCACAATAGGTGATGCAAAATACGTATTTTCAACTAAAAGCTCCTGGGATGGTTGCTCTTACCCTCTTCCTCCCCGAGATACAGAGCATCTGGAATGGTGTCAGACATCCCATAAATAAGGATGGCTGCTACTACAAAAATAAATAGAGTCTGATGAAAGTTGACAGGCAAGTAGAAGGGATTGTGACAGAAAAAAGAAGCAGGGAAAAAGTGAAGAGGAGGATCTTGCAGTAATTTCCTAAGCACACCTCTCTACTGATACCTTTTTCCTGAAAGAAAAAGTTGTTTTAATTTGGTTTAGCCTCCCTTTCACACATTTTTCTCTCATGTGATGTCAGAAGCAATACAGCAATACTTTTTGGATCTTTAAATGCTGTGATTTCAGTAAAGCTATTAAAAAAAAATAGGGGCCTCCTTGGAAAGGGACGAGGAGTGATGTGTGCTATAAAGACAAGAGGAGCCAGATGTCACTTGTTAAACACATGGACTGAGAAGAGTGAAAGGCAGATCTGAAAGCTTAGAGAAGCATCAGGGTATTCACTCCTTCAGCATGACACACTCTGTCTTGTAAATAATTGCTAAGTGTCCTCACACTCACACAGCTCATGGATTCCACAGGGGTGAGAGCATAAGACAGCCTTGCAGACACACTTTTGAGGTAACTCTAATTTGAACTAGGAAGCTATCCAGTTTTGATGTCAGGAATTTTTAGTAATACCCACAGCACTTGGTTAAGTGTTTCCCATGGTGAGCTGGCGTCACCAAGAAAAACAAGTGCCCTATATTGAGTCAAATAAGGCCAGCATAGAGCACTGGTATCAGAATTTATTCTTCTTTCTTTGCCAAACTTAAAAACCTTAATGGAATCAGGGCTGTGGGATACAGGATCTCTCTCGACACCTTCCACTTGTGAGGGGTGGCTGAAATCAGCACTGAGCATTGAAAATCAGGACTGTCCCATCTCCTTAGGGACATCTGTTAAAGGGGTTATTTCTTAGAACATCAGAGCACAGTCAACAACAGGATGAGGTGCTCTGCCCCTGCCCTGCCCCGTTGCTCTGCAGCAGAGAGCTGTGCCACTGCTTGGGCATCACCAGAGAGGAGCTCTGCTTGTGCTGCCAGCCCTGGCCCTTCCCTGACTCCACACAGGGCTCAGGAAGCAGTGATGATGCCTCTGCCAGCTCTCTGGGAGCACAGAGCCTTCCTGGCAGGGCACTGCCCTGCAGGTGCTTCCGAGCACACCACATTCACGCCCTGCAGTGACAGTGATGCAAGGTGGCCCTGGCCAGAGGATCGTCTCCAGGGCATTTCAGGAGCAGCACATCACAAGTCACACCATTGCAGTTAAAACTGGCCCACTCCTCAGAGGGTAGAGCCACAGTGATTTGTACACCCAGCTGAGAGGCTGGTCCACAGAGTTAATGTGTTTAACTGGCACACATAAGCAGTCTTAGATGTGGACTCACATGCTCATCCATTTGCAAGGTTCAGGCCTGCTTGTGAACTAAGTTCTGCTCCCTGCAACACTATGTATATATATCAGATACTCAAATGTGATAATGATGGGAACAGATGTGGAAATACATAGATCGAATTGGAACCTGGTCAGAAGGCTGCATCTCATAGTGCCATGCTGGAAAGGAGAAAAAAAAAAATCAAAAGAAACAGAAAATATCCTTCTTGCTTAAAAGAAACCACAACTTGTTCTAAATTTATTGTTCATATTCTCATTCTCTATGCAGGCTTTAAAAATGAACAAATTCTTTAGAAACACAAAGCTCTCACTGTCTGCTGAAATGGCAAAGTTAGCTGCAGCCAAAGTAAAATTTCAAGATTTCCACTTTGAAGTGGAACTTGGAGTTAATGGGCTGGGCATGCCCTGATACATAGCACACAGCAACATACCTTGGTTGAATCATAGAAGCTAGCGATGGAAAAGACCTATTAGGTCATCTTTTCCATCTCCCTGCCAATGTAGGATTATTCTCTGCCAATTCAGGATTATTCTCGAATGTTTTCTAGTCTAGCTTTAAATGACTCAGGCTGTGGGGCTTCCACCACTTCCCCTGGGAGGCTATTCCACAGACTAATAGACTTTGCTGTTAGGAAAATTTTCCTGATATGCAGCCTGAATTTTACTTTGTTCCACTGCATTCTAGTTCTCCTTGTTATGAGTGTATTACACTACCCCAGGTAATTTGTCTCTCTGTGTTGGTGTTTATGACCTTCAAATACTTTGAGATGGCTTCGGAATCCACCTTAGGATGGGTCTGAGGTAGCACTGCACACCACAGCTGTCATATGTAATATACTCGTAGCATCAATTAGATGATGATGCTTAAAACATATTCATATTTTTGCCCTCATGCTGTGAGATCCTCCTGTGTGGAGCACATCTTGCACCGCTTAGTGAAACCAAACTTGCCTCCTGCTGTTTGACAGCAATTGTACCCGAAGTGATTGAAAAGCACCTCCAGCTCGAGAAGTGCCTGAAGCTACTTGATCCCTGCCGTGCTGACTTCCACCTGTGGGATCATACTGTGTGATGGCTTCAATTAGCACAAGTACCTCCAGAATTGCCTTTTCCATACATTTTCCACGTGGACATTTCAGAGTGAGAAGCTGACAGGCAGGTGGGGGTGGGAAAAGAGAGGGCAAGGTCAAATCCCTCTGCACAAGTGGCTCCTGAAAGGGCGGAGACACTCTGGTTTGGAAGAGTTTGGATTAAAAAAGCAACAGGCACAATTAAAGCTGCTAGGGTACAGTGTGGGATGGCAGCATCCTGGGGACAAGGCACAAGGACTGGGAGGCTTCCTATAGGTCAGAATCTTGCAGCCAGAGCTGTCCCACCACTTCCACTTGGGCACCAGGGCGGGACAGGGCTGGAATGGTGTCATTTACCAGTAACTGCTTGGAAATGTGTCAAAATATTTTATTATACTGATGAGTATATTTTAAAAACCTCCCTGGCTGTGCAAACACCCACAGAGGGATGATCCCTGAGAAACAGAGCTTTCTTGCCCTCTCTGCAGTGTGTACTTTAGTCCTAGGGACTTTCTCTGCACATCTCTGTGTGCTGGCCAAAGGGTGGCTGTGTTACCTAGAGGAGACCTCTTCCACTGCATTTTTCCTGCTTTAATGTGAACATACAGGCAATTGTGAGAAAAGCTTAACTTTCACTGAAGGAGATACAGAGGTTTCTTATCCTGACCAAAATGTTCATAGTTCTTTTTTGAGAAAATCTTGCCTTTTCTTCTTTGTTGCTGGGGGGATCAGTAGCAGTCACAGGACCAAGATGCTGAGACCCCAGGCACCACCCATTTATACTTTACATATCGTCCCATTTAAAATTTATTGCTTGATTCAGACTCAAATATTTTGAGCAGAAAAACTTATTTAGTCACAAATTAATGATATTTTGATACATGTAAAAGTCAACAGGTATAGGAGACAGGTTTTACAAGGGATCTTTATAATATTCACCATGTTAGCAGAGTCTTTCAGCTTTCCTACACACACTCACACTCAAAAACATGAAGAGTTTGGAAAATTAAAAACTTTTTAGAATAAAAGTTTTACTGACAAGAAGAAGTGGGAAACCCAAGCAAAGACATTTCTTTAGACTTCAAGCAGAAAAATGTCCATAGGATAGAGCTGCAGGAACAGCACAAAAAAGCCCCACAAAACAAATCAGAACATTTGAGAGGTGTCATAGTTCAGGCCACGAACTTGCACACATGGAACATCTGCTTTTGCTCTGTGATTGCTCCTAGTTGCTCCACAGAGGTCAATAACTCACTGGCACCATCTCTTTACATTTAGTTGTATGTGTGATCAGGGTCCATAAAACACATGTACAGACCCTTAACATGCTTCCAGCACTTTTGGACCATCTATCCCAAGACCCTCTGTCTCATCAAGAGTATTTGATGTATGGCACAGTGACTTTGTAAACCATATTGCCTTTCCCATAGGTTTATATTGCAGCTTGTTAAGGAACAGGCAAGCAGCAAAAAAATAGTTCCCTTTAAAACCACAGTGGTCTTGAGTAAAATAACCTTCTGCTGGTTTTTGGGTCCTGCTCCAGCTGGTTCCCTTTCTCCTTCTCCCAAACCCAAGTAGAAGCCAATTGCTGCATGGAATTGAAGGGCAGGTAAGGAGAAGAGCCAGATCCCTGTTATACACCCCGCCCTTCCCTTCTTCCCAGGCTTTATTCCTGATTTGCTACCTCCTGTCCCCCAGCAGCACAGGGAGAGGGGGGAGTGGGGATTATGGTCCATTCATGTCATGTTTTTTGTCCTGCAGCTTCCTCCTCAGGGAGTGGAGCCTTTCCCCTGCTCCAGTGTGGGGTCCCTCCCACAGGAGACCGTCCTTCACCTATTTCTTCAACGTGAATCTTCCCATGGACTGGAATTCTTCAGCTCCAGCATGGGGTCCTTAGGGGAGCCACAAGTCCTACCAGGAAACCTCCTGCAGTGTGGGCTCCCCTCTCAATTGGTCTGCAGGTCCCTGCCAGGGGCCTGCTCCTGCACAGGCTTCCTGTGGGGTCACAGCCTTCTTTCTGGCATCCACCTGCTCCAGCGAGGGCTCCTGCAGGGGCTGCAGGTGGATCTCTGCTCCATCACGGGCATCCAGGGGCTGCAGGGGCATGGCTGCCTCACCATGGGCTGCACCATGGGCTGCAGGGGAATCTCAGCTCTGCTGCCTGGATCACCTCCTGCCCCTCTCTGTGCACTGACCCTGATGTCTGCAGAGCTGTTCCTCTCACGTGCTCTCACTCCTCCCTCCTGCTGAAGCTGCCACAGCACAGTTCCCCGCTGCCACCCCTTAAGTACATTGTGCCAGAGGTGCTGCCACCATCCCTTGGTGGCTCAGCCTTGGCCAGCAGCAGCAGGTGTGTCCTGGAGCTGGCTGGCANCGGGCATCCAGGGGCTGCAGGGGCATGGCTGCCTCACCATGGGCTGCACCATGGGCTGCAGGGGAATCTCAGCTCTGCTGCCTGGATCACCTCCTGCCCCTCTCTGTGCACTGACCCTGATGTCTGCAGAGCTGTTCCTCTCACGTGCTCTCACTCCTCCCTCCTGCTGAAGCTGCCACAGCACAGTTCCCCGCTGCCACCCCTTAAGTACATTGTGCCAGAGGTGCTGCCACCATCCCTTGGTGGCTCAGCCTTGGCCAGCAGCAGCAGGTGTGTCCTGGAGCTGGCTGGCATTGGCTCTGCTGGACATGGAGGAAGTTTCTGGCAGCTTCTCAGAGAAGCCACCCCTGTAGGCCCTCCTCTACCATAGCCTTGCCACACAAATCCAATCTGATGGTATAATCTAACCGAGAATTTCTTTGGAAAACTTTAACAATTTAACACTGAAGCACTGACCTACTCAGCAACTGCCTTCATTCTCCACACACTTTTAGACGTATACTTAAAGGAATATACTGAGGAATGAATTAATTGGCTGGACACCAATGCTTCATGGGAATGCATCTGCTTTGTGAGAGTCAAATTAAAAATGAGAAGCATTCTTTTCAGGACTTTTATTAGTATATAAATACATTTAATTATTTTATTCCTTAAGCCGAACAATATGTACAGCATTGTTTTGAAATACAGAACAAAGGAAATAGCACAAATTATTTCAAGATAGTACATGGGTGTGATATGGATAAAAGCTGAGTTTAAGTTGCTTTGTGGATGTAAGCCCTTCTGGTTCTTTCCATGCCTCTTTGATAAAACTTTAAAGCACACTGACATTTTATAAAGAAACAATACAGCTATGAAGAGTTTGGAGGATCCCATTTTTTATTGAGACTAAACTAAACTCTCTAAGTACCCCAGCAAATATTCTTAATGATTAATGCACATATGGCAATGCAGCCAAACCACACAAAGCCACGGAGCTGTAAGGGGAACCCTCTGGCCCTTCCTCTCCCGGTGCCATCTCCTCTGTGCAGGGCTGACACAGCTCTGTGAGGCAGGTGAGTGGAAGGGGCTGGGAAGATGGAACAGCAGGCTCTGCTGTGGCAGCAGTGATCACTTGGGGCAAGCAAAGCAGGACTATTCCTGGCTCAGCAAACCTCCTTCCTAGAACAGCAGGTGGACCACAGCTGCCTCTGTGAGGCTTCTGTCTTTAAGAATGCTCCAGAGGCAGTGGGGAAACTCTTTCTTTAGCAGTGCAAGAGCCTCGACTGAGCCGAACGCTGCAGGTATAGGAGGAGAGCAGCACAAGTCAGAGATGAGAAAGTGGCCCAAACAGCACAGAGCCAAATACTAATACCCTTACTCATAGTCAGTAGCATTCTGCTTCATAAACTGTCCCTTGTGGCACTTCTAATGTGGTTCTCCGAGGAAGGTTTTATTAAGCCAGAGTATCATAGGATGATCTTAGTGTTGAAGACTTAAATTAGGCAATCACTGAAAATCCGAGGACCATTAAGGGGGAAAGGGCCAGATCTTGTGTTTCTGTTTTCTTCCCTGAAATGTGGTTTAAGGCCTTTGGGGACAGTTCATGCATTTTTACTTATTGGTGTGCAAAGCCAGCTGAACTGAATCCCTCCCGTCCGTGCAGCAGAGCTGAAAAAGCTGGAGAAGCAGAGCTGGGAAGACTTTGCAAATGCCTTTTTATTGGAAAGAACAGATATAAATAGGCACAATTAAAAGGCAAATATCCAAAGACAAACCAATTAAGCTCATGTGCATCCCTAATGACAGTGATAAAGGCATTACTGTTCAGTGCAAAACCAAATGGTCCTAGATTAAGTGCTGGGCACTCACATTTCAGATGATGCTAGTAATCTGAATTTCTCATTATAGAATTTATGCCAGACTAAGGCTCTTGCCAAGGATGATTTAACTGTTCACAGTGTCAAACTGACCCTGTAGCTCATCGAAAGAGAGCGTTAATTGCAATTTCATTGTATTTCATGACAAATTAAAAACTGGACAGTGTAAACTCACATTGTAAACTCAAATTATATTGAAAATCTCTATCGGCAGCTGTATCTAGAAGTACTATATCCCACCTAATACAAACTTGATGGGCAGTTTCTTCTTCCCTTGAAACCAAAGGTATTTCTCCGATGATAAGGTAGGAGTTTCTCAGAGAAAGGATGCCATTGTCTTCCCGGTGCTTTCTGCAGTTCTGCTTTCCCAGCATCCAGTTACAATATAAACACTTGCTTTTCTTATCAGTTCTGTGCTGGAGCAAATAAGGCTTTAAGAAGACTTTCAAAGTAACAGAAGGAGATAAGAAGGAAAGAGCAACGAGGGCATAGTTGAAAGTGTAAGATAAGAAGATATAACTTACTTTTTCTTTAATTTAATTACACGGTATACAAGAAAAATAACCAAAACAATGTTAACTCATTCAAAAGTATAACCAAGTGCAATAGGCATGGGTAGATATGTGTCTTAGATCCACAGGTGTTTATTAATTTTAAAACTTAAAAAAAATCCTTCTTCTCCTCAATATTTATGTATGCAAAATCTACATCTTCTATAATTGGCCTGAAAAAAATTATAACAAATATTCTGGACATGGTAATAGAGAAGCCAGATACCATCTCACTGAGTGTTAAATAAACACAGTGAATATTATTTCCTGTTTGCAGTTTCCCTCCTACGGACTAGGAGGGAAACGGACTAGGCTCAGTGCTGTGATTCTCCTGAAAATCTTTGAAAAATCCTATGAAATTTATTTGATATTTCCAGCTTATGATTAATGCTTTATTTGGTGGTAAAGTTTCTTTGGCACCAAGTCTCCATCACTGGATTTAGCTCACTTTGCTTACATAGAATTTAAATAACAAGGTACAACAACTGTACTTAAGATTAACATCAAGGTGAATATGAATGTGCAATCCTGTAACTAATGAAGCACATTGCATGCTCCTGTGTTAATGGATTATGACTTCTTGCTACGTAAATGCAGTTTCTGCTGACAAGTCTGTACAGACACAATCTTACACAAAGTAGTGATTTCAACAGAAGAGAATATAGTTAGAAAATCTGAGGGATATAATTTGTGATACTTGAAAAGCAGGAGAGGATTTTGGTGACTTTTTATGCAAATGACAAAAATATTTCAGAATTGTAAGAAAACTGTAGATGTTGTTAAAGCAAAACTCTCTCACGTCCCCATTGTGTGTCTTCAGGATTCTCCTCTACAGAAATAATAGCATTGCAGAAAGAGCAGTGACCATAACTCTATTGCTATCTCTAGAGTGCTCAGAATATGAAGGTGAATGATGACTGAGCCATAGCTGAGTGCCCTGAGCGTGTCCTTGACATGGCCTGTCATGATTCTGTGCCAGTCAAGTCAACACCAGTTTTTTCTGCAGGGTTGCCTACCCTTTGCAGAAAAAAAAGAGTTGTGTGAGAACAGTGCAGTGTTTGAACTCCAGCTACTCTCTGCTGTCCAGAAGTACATCCTGCTTTCTGTCAGAGGCTTCTACACCCAGGACAGAGGACCAAGACAACAACAAAAAAAAACCTACTACAAATCTATGCTATGGGCACACATTACTAATGGATACACCTCCTGACCTTGGCCAGGTCCTGCTCCAGGTAGCAGCCTCTGCAATTTGTGGGGTAGCACTGGTCCTGCTCCTGCTTGTAGGGAAAGGAGCCACACTACAAGGAACCATGGATTTGATGAGAAGTTATTCCACCACGTACCATTTTTGATCAATTGTTGCTTTCTCCTCTATTCAAATGTCATTTACTATGCCATGAAAGCCAAAGTTTTAGTGGCCAAATGCAGCCAAGTGCATTCTTGGAAAAAGTGTGACTGAAGAGAAGACCAAAGTGTAACACATGGTATGTGAAACAGAGAGAGGTGAAGGACTAGAAGGTCCCAGAGTGGGGAAGTAGCCCTTACTGGATAATCAATACTTCTCGACTCAGAATTCAGTTCTGGATTGAATAAGCTCAGAACATGTCAATGTGTAGATATTGCTTTCTTCAGTAGATTTTCCTTATTCTCACTGCAGAGCGCCTCATTTCATTTCCATCAGCACGTCGGTAGACATGAAGGTGTTTAGGACAGCATCTTCATTCCTTGCTCATGCCTGGAAAGCATCTGTGGACTTTCTATTACTGCCCTTCTAAACACACCTAACAGGGTGTGACGGGATTGGCAAAGATAGTATCTGATGCAGGAGGACTGGCAGCAAGTGAATTGTATTCCACTGTGAGCTTAAGGAATCGTAGTGCAGTACGTGGGGGGTTCAGCAAGAGGCAAAACTCAGGCAAAAACCTGCCTCCAGAAGATTTGTTCCCATTCTTTGCTGCTCCTCAGAGGCATTTTTTGCAGCAAGATGCTTGTTCCTCTCCTCTTGTTTGCTCCGTCAGACTCAGCCACTACCCATCTCTGTGAAAGTGTTTCAGTCTGCCTCACCCCTGGGTTCACCTCCTCATTGGCCCACTTGTACCCCTGGTACCATTACTTGTTTGTCAACACATACCTGAAACCAGATGATGTCAGGGATCAAGTGGTGAATGATAATAATAGATCTACCAATATTGATACAAGGCAAATAGAGGGGCAGTAGAAATGTTAATTCTCACTTTTGTGAGTTCATCTGAGATTAGTGGCTGACTGTTCTTGAATCACCCATTCAGGAATGTCTCCACGTGACACTGCTATCTATTAGTTTTATTCTTTCTTGCCTGGTTTGTTTTATCACTGGAAGTAAAGAGGAGGCTGATTTATTTTAAGCAAATGAAGTGGTGGAAGAGAGGGACAGTTGTGGGAAGAGAGGTGGACAATTGGTTCAAGAGGCTTCCAGAGGCAGTACCCTTCAATCAGTCCTACCAAATGTTTGCCCAATTTGTTTCATTTATAGTCTCCACTTTTCAGTAACAGTGTGAGACATGTTCTCTGTTGCTATCCGTGCAAGAAAGACAGGGATGTACAGCAGTAAGGCATGGGGAGGTCACCAAGATAACAAGGGGTCTGGAACACAGGATGCATGAGAAGAGGCTGGGAATGGCATTAGTTCAGTCTTATTAGGAAAAGGATGATCGAATATCTTTTTGTTCTCTTCAGCTATGGAACGGGAGGGTACAGACAAGGTAGACATCTACTTTTTTTAGAGCAGCACACTGACACCTTAAGAGTCCATGTCAGAAGCTTCAACAAGGGTAATTCTGACCAGATAGCTGTAGATGTTATCTCTGGTTACAGTAATTGAGTGTGCAATTAATGGATAAATAGATATGACTAGATATTAAAATTATTTAATATTCTGATAGTTAAACATTGTTGAAAACCAGTTTGGGCTCAATGAACTTGTGTAAGTTGCACTTACACACTTATTTTTATATTTGTTTTCTTGACACCACTGTAGATGTGGTCTATGAATGCAGTGGAGAGTAAGAAAAATAACAACTGTTTTTTATTAAGAGCAAGAGATTAAATCAATTCATTGGACCTGAAACTGCATGAGTAGGTGAGGCAGCATTCCAGTTCATCTTAGTTCCAAAATACGCCTTCTCACACTGAAGCTCCACAGCAGGATATGAAATCACAAACATCACATCATCAGAATAAATGCTCATTGCAAGATCGTGAAGGCAGGACACCATAAATCAACAGCTCCTGAGAGCTGCTGGGTTTGGACTTTTCTAAAGACAAATGAAACTTTTTATGGCCTGTCATTTTAAAATGAACCCAAAATAAAGAAAATAAAAATATGGCTGTCCAGAAACTGTAATTTAATAAGTAGAGTTGGCTAAAAAGCAAAACAGTCCCCCCACAAATACTCCTGCAAATGGGCCATGATTCAATAAAATACTGAATCATAAGCTTAGCTTTAAGTCTAATTCCACTCCAGTTTTACAAAGAATTTGATCACTCTTTTAAACCTAACTAAGAATGTACCTGTTTTGCTATTCTGGATATATTCATTTCCATTTTTAATTAATCCATTTCAATCTCAGTCACATCTCTCTATGTTAGCTTACAATGCACATGCACACAAGCTAATGTCTAGCCTTTTGAGCTGACCAAAAAAGGCTTCCAAAGGTATACAGGCAGATATTGGCATCAGCTAGCTTTTTAATATGTGAATAACTCTGGATATTCTTGTGCAGCACACCATGTGAATTAAAAGATGCAATGGTAGCCTAATAGCAACAGAGATCAAATTTTAAGTGGAATTGATTAATGTAGATAGTGTAACAAAAATACATTCAGACAGAAATGGTGTTGGAAAAGCCTGTGATAGGCTTTTGGGTGTCCCACAGGAATGCACATGAGAGAACCCAATACAAGCAGAAGGTGTTCTTCTGTGAAATGATTCACTCTGCTCTTGCCATCAGTTGTTTTGGCCAAGATCACTGCTTACTTGGCATCATTGAATGTAGTGTAGATTCTCAGAGGAAGGTGCCAAACCCTTCTTATTTTAGCATTAATAGTGTTGTAGCTGCTCTTCTTTTGTCGTGCAGGGCTTTGTTGTTGGTTTCAAAACACTTGATGCTGGGTGTGGTATGCAGAAGCCCTCACCCTGGGAAAGAGAATTCTCCACATCCCTGCAGTTTCCAGAAGCAGTTGTTGTTTTTTCTCCCCTGGTTGCACCAGGACTGCTCTGCTGCCTGAGTGCTCACAACTGCTATGCACTGCATCAGGAGAGTGTCCTGGACAATCCAGCTCCTGCCTGGCTCTGCTTCTTGGGTTGTTGTTGTTGTTTGTGTTGCTTAGGGTACCAAGTCGTTTCAGCTGCAGCTTCTTCCTTTCCTGTGCTTCTCTAAATTCTGCTACTACCCCCTGCTGTAATCTTGTACTTGTAAACTAAATGAATTACTGCTAGACCAGCCAAACGAGCCTGCTGGCGACATACAGGGCACTATCTCCTTAGAAACACCCTCTGTAAACTGAAACCAGCCAGCCAGCACCAACAAAATCCTTGCACCCATTCTGACACGTAGACTCAATTTTTTAGCAGAGACGCAAGCAGAGAAAAAGTTTCCCTGGGATAATGGATTTTGGATTAAATCGACCAGTCTTCAGGGTGTCGGTTTTTCTCAGCTGGTAATGAATCCTCAAATCCCAAAGAGTTTATTTGAAAATGTACAGATGGAAAGGCAAACAGATGAGAACATATGCAAGCTTGCGTAGTTGTTTATTTCTAATTTACACAAACATTTTCATATGGGTAGGTGCTCCTGAAACTTAACATTGAATTTCAAATGCGCCGTTTAAACTTAAACATTCTGCGTCAAAAAATAAATCACAGGCAAGAAATTGGCACTGATTTCAAGAGAATCTGTCAATTTATACCAGGTGAAGGTCAGGTTTTAAATTTCTTAGCCTCCACTGTTTCTTGTAACCACAGCTCAGAGTAGATGGTAGAGTAGCGCAGATCCCCAGGAACTAAGGAATGATGGATGGTGTTTCTATGGGATATAATCTCTCTCCGAGCTATAAAACATAGAAAAGGAGTGTTCCACCAGTTTTTTTAAAAATCTGGAGGGCTTCTCTTCTCCCTGGTGTTGTGCATATGGAGAAGGCATCAAATCAAATGTCTGTCATTCTTAATGGAAAAATTCTCACTTACTTCAGTATTCAGTAAGTCACCTTTAAGACATCTGTGTAGTTTCACGAGACCGCTCCAAAAAATCAAGGAAAAGTTGGTCCTCTTTTGTTCTCATTTGAAAAGTGACAATAAAGCATATTTTATCAACAAATTCACATTAAGAAAGAGTTAAATAAATAAACTGTAGTATCTCAAAGCACTCTGTACAAATTATAATCTAACTGACTTTTTGGGGTTTGTGCTATTTTAGCTCAAAGGATACCTCCAGCAGCACTCTAGGAAAAGTCCTAAGAGAGACATTTTTTCCTGACCATAATCAGAGGGAAAATCTATCAGCTAGAATGACTAAATTCCAAGTACTGTCCTTTTATCCTTGCAAATTATTTCATTATTTTTTATTTTAGCTTTTTCAAGAGTGCTCTTCGTAGCTGAGAAGAAAGAACCACTAGAAAATCGTTGGCTTCAGGTGCTCGAAGATAACATGCCTCACTCCAGTTTTATGAGATATTCATGACTGAAAACAGATCATGATTTCTGAATGCTCCTCTGTTCTCTGCAAGCTCAAAAACCCTACAGTTTTGTTTGCACATTCCTTCTTCTGGGACCACTTTCTCTCCATCAGAATATTATATTTTCCTGTAAAGCTCTGCTTTAGTATTTCTCAGGTTGATGTTTCAGATAAAGATTAGGTGATCCTGCCTGAATGTAAAGAAAATGGCTACAAGACCAGCACATGGCTTTCTCTCTTTTATGCAATTCTTTTTTATACATAAGCCTGTATAAAATGCCGTCACAACTTCTATGTGAATCTATGAGAGGAATATGAATGCAGGGGAGATCTCTAGTTTAGGAGAAAAACATTCTTGTAAAAAATGAAATGTGAGTACAACATACCAAAAGCAAAATATGTTCTTTCCTTCCATGAATTTCAACTCTTTTTTTGGCTTTTAGAGAAATGAATGCTTATACAAAAATTATAAACAAAGTCAAAACAGTGTAATAATTTAATTTCTGAGAAAAGTTTTCAGATGCTGTCCAGGATTTGTGTTCTGAGTAGACAAGAGTAGTGTGTTTTGGTTTTACCTGATGTGACATCCTTGACACCAGCTGCCAAACAGCACAAATGAAAGTAAACCTACTGTTCCTCAAAGCCAATAAGATGTGATAGAGCAGAAGGGACTGGGGAATTTGTTAGATGAGAATAATATAGGGCAGGTAGAAGAGGAAGAAAAAGAGAGACACTTCAAGGAGATTGGCTTTTTTTTTGTTCTTACAAAGTCATTTGGCCATTTGACAACGTGCACTGAGGCATAATATGCAGTTGTACCATGCCTTTTATCTTTATTTTTTGTAGATACAGTGTAAGTTGTGCAGTCCTGTGCCACTGTCATTGGACTAGATGAACTGGAAGAAGAACACTGCAGACTTTGGGCTGCTGAGCTAACAGCCCTTCCAAAAAAATTCAGAACAACTTCCTCCCGTTGTGCCTAAGTGTAGTCCATTCTCAGGCAATATTATTTTGGCAAAATTAATTTCTTCCTGTGTCACTCATTACTCAAAGAGATTCATGTGACACTGGGTTTGCAAAAATTGTTTTCTGAAAGTAAAATAAAAGATTCTGAGATGTAGAAGACATAGGATAATTCAGGTTGGAGGGACATAATTTAGTTCCACCCTCTGTAGGCAGCAGAGCTGTTGATAAAGTACAGCTGGGTTATTGATAGCTTTATTCAACAGGATCTTCAAAACCCACAGAGATGGAAGCTGCACAATCTTTCTGAGCAGCTCCTTTCGCTGCTTAACAGTGCTCATAGTGAAAAAACATTCCTAATAACCAGGCTGAACATGCCTTTTTCAACACACACGTGTTCATTCACCTTCCCATCATGGGAAGGTGCCAGAAGCCCCACACTCTCTTCTTGGCACCCTCCCCACAGGTAATGGGGGCTGCTATTGAGTCCCTCAAAACTGACTCTGCTTCAAGCTAAGCAGCTCCAGCTCCCTAAGGATGAACTAAACTGGAAAGTTTAGACAGATTTAGACAGGCACCATATCTTCAACTGGGAAAGAACAGGTTGGGTGGCTGGGAAAACCCTGCTTTGGTAACTACATTTGAGAACTCTGTGCATTCTTAGTACTTCAAGAGAGGAAGTATGGATCATTCCTTCCACTTTACAAACTGGGATGCTGGTCTCCAGTGAGGCAAGAATAAAATCCAGTTCTCCTGGAGAACTCCTGTTGTCTTGTCTACCTGAGTAAATGGAAAGATAAGCTGTGCTCTGGATTTTGCTCCAGTTTAGGAGCTGTTTTATTCTTAAAGATTCATAACTGTGAAGTTTTTGAGATGCCATTAGAAAGGCTAACACACTTCTCATGGAAAATCTTAAAAATATTTATAACTCATGAAAAACTAAAAGATATGACAGAAAATCCTCAGGGAATACATTCAGTACTCAGAGAAATGATGTAATTTTGAGGGGAATATGCCATATGCTGCGTTTTTAGGGTCCTTGAGAAGATTTAGTTCCTGCCATGGCTGAAAATCTCAGTTCAACCTTAACTGTGAAGTCTTTATTCACTGCCCTGATAAAGATCAACCTTGAACTGCTCCCAGTCCTTGAAGACTTGAGAATTGGTGCAGTAACTTTGTCTTTTAATTTATAGAGTGATCATACTGAAATGTTTAAACAAAGAATAACATTGCCACAAAAACAAACTCTATTCCTGCTGTTACTATGTTGATTTCTGTAGACTCTTTTCTCCTTACTGTTTCTAAACAACAGAAGACTTAAATATTGTTGATTTTTCCCCCCTGTGAATTGACATCAAACTACCTTTAAAATTCAGTTTAGTTCCAAAGAAACTTATATCTATGTATAGGCCTTCATATATTGTTTTCCTCATCCATTTTGAATTTCACTGTTTTCAGATCCACATTAATCCTACTGCACAATACAAAACACAGAAACCTACAGAAGCATCTACTTTTGCCCATCATGTCTCTCTTTAAATTTCGTAATGAGAACACAGTTGTTTAACAGAAGGCAAATTGTTTAAATGTAAATGTAGAAAAGTATCTTAAGGATGAAGCTCCAGTGGAAATAGAGTGGAAAGTGAATGTGAAGGGCAGCAGGAGCTGACAGATGGTGCGGGCATGTGGCAAAGCAAGTGTGGAATTAAAAGTTTCAGAGTCACAGCAAACAGTTGATTAATTCAAGGGGTGCACTGTCTAGCTGTGGTGCAAACTGCTACAGAAGCAGTGCAGTACTATACATGGAATAATCTATATTACTGTGATTCGTCCATTTAAATGAATCCATACCTCAGCTGTTTATTTCAAAAAGAGATGAGGCCACAAGGAAATGCAATTTCAGCAGGTGATAAAATGTGTGGCCTCTGATGATAAAACCCCCTCGAACTTTCCTCTCCTCACCCTCCCACTCTGCTGACAACCCTCACTTCTTTCCTCTCCTAGTGCAAGCCCAGACTGGCAGTTCTGACTTCAGGCCTGCAGAGGTGAGTGGGCTCTGCAGCTTGTCCTGCAGGAACAGCCTTTGGGGTGCTCCAAAAGGACTGAAGAGTTGCAGACCAGAAGGAGCTGCTTCACTTCCAGCTGTGAGAGCAGCATCGGTGCTCAGGACCAAATTCCCTGGGCCTTTCCTCAGGAAAACCCTGCAGGAGCTGGCTTTGGGAAAGGAGTCTTCAAAATAGTTCCCTGTTTTCCCAGTGTACCTGTGCCAAGCATCCTTCCACCAGGAAAAGGAGGCAGGCACAAATACTCATCTTCCACACAGGTTTGCCACAGATGGAGGTGTAGACATGGACATACATAGAGACAGATCAGCAGATGGAGATATAGATGGATATACAG
Source organism: Rhipidura dahli (assembly GCA_013399225.1). Lineage (NCBI taxonomy): Eukaryota > Metazoa > Chordata > Aves > Passeriformes > Rhipiduridae > Rhipidura > Rhipidura dahli. Next base: position 369,572 of record VXAC01002374.1, read on the forward strand.
ATAAGTAGATAAATAAATGTAGATTAGGTGAAGATATGCACAGATATAGAAAGAGAAGGAGAAAAGGTGAAGATTTGCAGGAGCCACAGTTTTTTCAGCCCCCAAACAGAACCATCTGTGAATGAGACAGCACTTGGGAGGGATCAGAACATGAATCAGCCCCAAGATGTTATTAGAGTGTTATTGTGGCTACAAGCATTAATACAGAATCTAAAGAGATTTCTTCAATCAGCTAGATCTAGAGAAAGGATATTTTTGCTCAGAAACTTTCTAGATAACAGAGATTCAGCTTTATACCTTGTTGAGCTAGCTGTATTCCTACTCTCCTCATTACAGAGCACATCTGGTTTGCTCATTACTGTGCAAAGAGGAACTGTGTTATTGCACCAGACAGTAACCTGAGGCTATCTGCAATCATCATTTCCATTTTTCTCTTGCTTTAATGAATGCTTCTCCATTGCGCTTTCTACTAAAACAAGATCATTAGCTTTCCTCACCACTGAATTATATCAGCTGTGATTGCATTAGGAAAGTGGCTTAGAACTTTCAGAAATGCAGGGTGAAGGTATTTCAGTAGAAATGATTTCTGATGGAAAATATGAGTTGTTGTTTAAGGGTTTTAAATTTTTTTTAAGGAAATACACAATATTAGCAATGTCTGTTAATGAGAAATCTGAGAATGTATCTTTTTGAATATCACAGAATCATAGAATGGCCTGGGTTGGAAAGGACCTTAAAGATCATCTCGTTCCAACTCCCCTGCCATGAGCAGGGTCAGCTTCCACTTGACCAGGTTGCTCAGAGCTCCATCCAACCTGCCCTTGGACACTTCCAAGGAACATCGTACAGAAAACTTTCATTTAGGTAAGAAACAATACTTTGATATTGTCTTGACTTTTAAATTGTATTAGAATTTAAATTTTAATGCTAAAGCTATACAGTGTCTTTAGCGAAATGTATACTATTGCTTACAATACCTGAGTTATTAAAATATAATAAACTATAGTGTTTCAACATGGTCAATTTAAAATGTATTAACAAGAGAATTAATGCCATGTGAAGCTGATGCTATCAAAATGAAACACTTCAGTGATTTTGAAGCAAGCTTTTATTAATGAGGAAACACAAATAGTTTAGTTTTACTTCTCATTGAGATGAAAACCAGTTTTGAAATACTGCATTTTCCACTGGACATAGTAATTGTTTCTCTGACCAGTTCTTGTCATCAGATAAATTTGTCCTTTGAGAACCTTTTTTACAGATATTCACACCTATACACATCTACAGATACAGGAAAGAGATCCTGTGATTCACGGAATTACTAACAGCTACAGAAATCCTGAATACCACAGCTGTAATTCTGTTTTCCTGATGATTTACCACACAGCTCTCTATAAACTTATTAATTGTTCTGTTTCCTTTCTCCCAAGTAGAGCTGGGAGGATACATCATATTTTAACTTACTGTCTGTTGTGAAGTTTAAAAAGCTACTTTTCCCAGTGCCCTTTGAAGGAGTGAGACACTAAAGCCTGGGAAAGATTGCTATAATAATTTAATTAGATCTCCTGCAAAGCACTGAGCTAAGTTGAACTAAAATACATGGGGTTTTAAAAATCGGGGTTGAAGATGTAAGGCTTCACAGCCCTTACTAAACTGCTGTGGTAGGTATTACATTTATTGTAAACAAAATCTTATGTCTAGAGGAAATCACCCCTGTACTGGCACTTGCAGCTTCCCTATCTTGGTCCTCCAATGCAAAACATTTAGAGGAATGCAATGGAAAGCAATAGAAAAACCACATAATTTTTTCTTCTAGTCCAATATCCTCTCTCGTCTAGTACCTGATCTGTTGCATTACCATGCAAGAGAAGAGTGACTATTAAAAGGCATGTAATAGCACAATTTTTTCCCTGATGCCCTTCACTTAGAATCTGGCTTACACAATGAGGCAGATGAGTTTATATCCCTTGCAAATATTTTAATGTAACAGTATCCAAAGTGACAGTGAATATTTTTATTATCCATATAAATGACCCATCACTTCTTAATCCTGTTAAGCTTTTGGCCTCAATAATATCCTGCGGTCATGTGCTACAGAAGTTAAGTATAAGCTATGTGAAAAAATGTTCTCTTTTATTTGTTTCAATTATGCTGTCTTTCAACTCCATCAAATATCTCTGGGGGTTTTGAAACACAAAAACGGAGATGGTTTGATTCACCCCTTTATTTCAAGAGCACTTACAGTTCCTCTTCTGTGTTCTCTATTTCATAGAGAAGTTTGGGAAAAAAATATGAAAGCTTCTGAACCCTATATTTTTCTAGAATGAAACTCAAGCAGCAGATTTCCAAACCTTGGAGAGGTCTCATACATTTCCACCCCCCTCCACTTCTGGTTTCCATTTAGAAGAAGAATTGTTGAAATACCATGAGGATGGCTGTTTTCACTGCCATGACAGGAAGCAGGAGTGTTGGAAATGTCACGAGAAAGTCTGTTCTTATAAGATTTCCATCCCAACAGAACAGTCTCAAGAAGTTACTTTGTGTAGTTTAGCTGTGGTTCAGATAAACATCTAAACTTCTGGATACTTACCCAAGCTGAATCTGAGCTCTGAAACTTCTCAGCATGTCATTCACAGACACTGACATGGCGTAGAATTTCAACAAAATGAAACAATGCACCACCAATTGCTCCTCCTGCCCCCTAATCCTGCATTTATTCTTCCTTTATACCATCCTTTATCAGAAATAAGTCCAAAGGCACCACGGGTGTTATCCTTAGCTGCAGGCTCTCAGGCTTGCACTATCAGTGCCCTGAATGGGCTCATGTGGGAAACCAGATTTCCTCAGGAAACTCCTCCATTTCCATATCTCTGCCTGCTCTCCCCTTCCTGAGCCCACCAAAGTGCTGCTCACAGGGGCAGATGCAGGAACCCTTTGCCTGAGTCCCTCTTGTCCTGACAAACACGAGAAGGGCTGGAAAGAAGAGAGGAACGAGTGCCTTTGCTGACCACAACAGCCAGCAAGAGAAGTGCAATAACTTGGTCTTTCTCAGCAGCAAAGTGATAACATTTTTCATTCTTTGGCCAGGTCCTGCAGCTGTAGAGCCACACACTGACCCTTATCAGGGACCCAGCAGGTGCTGATGTGTTAGTTATACATAATTTCCAGAGCACTATGCACACCCCCACTTCTCCTTGTCCGAGTGTTTGGGTGCCAGTGGTGGGCTATCAGCACCAGAAGAGAATGCCCACTCAGAGCACACCCAGCAGAAAGTCATGCAGTGGCTCTTAACAAACACTCCTGCTCCCCTGAATATTGAGTGGACATTTTCTCCTGGTGCTGATAGACCACCCCTGATGTGGAAGCTGCAGTTAAAGGAATAACGGGGGAGTACAGGAATGAAATTCTTGCATTGCTATCAAAGAAAGAACTGAACTGTGAGAATCTCTTCAGCTGGGAATGCTGTCAAGCCAAAATGCAGTGTTAAAACTCCAGAACAGCTGCTGTGAAGGCAAGGGAAGGCACACTGAGTTCTCACTCTGTTTGTGCAAAAGGAAGCCCAAGGAGCATTCCTTTCCTTTCTCTCCACTCTCAGAGCTGCTTTAACCCAAGTTAAGGACACTGGGGCAAAGCTTCATTGTCAGGGCCCTCAATTCACTGGCAAATTTCCAGTACAATTCCAATTTTTCCATTGGCTCCACTGGGCCCCCAGTAGAAATGGTGTATCTGCTTGGAAGAATCTGTGTTTGAAGGGCTCTGTGGTTTCTGCACATGTCCTGACATTTGTATTTCCCACAGAACTATGACCAGACATCTGACTTTGAGCATACATCTCCTTGGGATTCAGACTCTCATAATGATGGACAAGCAAGTTTATATAAAAAGAGGTATCAGCACAGGCTCCAGCATAAAACTTGTGTTTGGGGTTAAAAAATTCCTAGTTTGTTTTCTCTTTCGGGTTGTTTATGTGTGGGTGTCCTCTGCTATTCTTCATCCCACCCTGGAAAAAAAAATGGATATACTGATTTACCATGAGAACGACAGTTGTTTTGCCATTTCTAGCACAGATAGAGTTAGGAACCACTGGAGATCTCACAGGGGAAGATCTCCTCAAAAGCTCCTAAATTACTCATGATTTACTTAAGTGTTCAGTTTTTCCTGAACTCCACTAAAGTCAGTGGAACTGTAGCAGAAGCAGAATAATTTTTTAAACTTTTTCAGTTGGTCAGGCCTTCCATGTGTTTCTCACTCATAATACATTCCTAATCTCAGAAAAAGAGGCTCTTTTGGTCATCACTTTGATGACACTAGGCATGGTAAATCAGACCTGCACAGTTAAAGGCCAAATGAATGTGTGTAAAGGTGCTGCAGAGCTCAGCAAGACAATCCCACACATCCATGTTATGACCCAGAGACAGCCATGGAGAGATAAAATGTAGTTTGACACATGAAGGGTAAGGAAAGCTTTACTGATTTTCTTGTCTTTCTCTGCCTGTCTGGTAGTAGGGAGAGAAAGTAACATAAGCTAATATTTCAAGCTTTATTTAATTGTTTTTATATGAAAAAATCGCACTTTTGCAGAGACTGTACATTTCAATTCTTATGAAAAGGTAGCATTTTAAGGGGCTTTATTTCTTCAGACTTAAAACCAGTCTGGACTGTAATAAGGCATCCTGTTAGACTGCTGAGCCCAATTTCATTTTTTTGTTTTGTTTCATTGCATTAGAAGAACCAAGATGATGCAGTCCTTGTGGAATGCAAACCATGCCACTGAATCGCAAATTATATGGAAATATGCCTTTCATCTTAATTATAGACTGGACAGGGGAATGTACTATATTCTCTCATACATGTGAGACAAGGGAAACTTTCCCAGGGTGTTTTGCTTTTACATTTCTGCCTCTTATTTGGTTGAAAACTTATCAACCCATGTGATCCTGAGCTGTCTGACTTTCCATGATAAGACTGAAAGTATGTAGGAAATGTTTTCCCAGCACTGCCAGAAAAGGTCTAAAGGACTGGGATATTAAAGTCACAGATTGCTGTTTCTTCATAACCTTTTAAAATACTGTCCCTGGGCTGAAATGGTAACTTTATTTTCAGATAGCCAGGTAATTTTGGAAAATCTTTCCCCATTCTAACTGAATGTTTTGTATCTCTAGTCTTGGAGTTTCTTCCCTCATACTTCAGACATTTTGCTAATTTTATCCTGGGTTGTTTTGTTTCGAAGTAAAGGCAAAGCAGGGGTTTTTAGCTTTTGAAAAAGGGCCAAATCCCACTCAGAAGGGGTGTACATGTAGCACTGAAATCTGCTGCCCTGAAATGAGGTGCTCAAGGGAATAGGGATCATCACTCCTTTTTCTGGGAGGACTCTGACCCACTGCCTTTCCCTTTACAGACACATGCTGATAAAATCTGATTTAAACTGTTACAAGAAGAGGTAGGAACTGTCAGAAACATTCCACTGGCATGCAAATGCATTTAACTAATGCTATAGTTTTCAGAGTACTTAAAGGGACTGATTTAATTTTGAATATGTTAGCAGTGTGCATAGACTGCCTTTATGTAACAACATTTCCAGAATCGTTTATTCCTAATAACTCAGACAAAATGGATTCCCAGTGTGACCACTGAGCAGCATTTTCTCAGGAGTTATTCACAGTTGCTCTCACTTGTCTCATCTGGTTTTAAGCCCTTTTGAAAGTTGTGCCCTCTCCATTTTTAATTTTCCAAAAGGAAGAACCTGTGTTCAGCCTGCCCCACATTCACACTTCTACTTTGTCATGGCTATAAACCATTCAGAGCTAAGGTACAGAGGCCTTCAGTTTGTCCCTGGGGTCAAAAGCTGTTGGAAATAAGGAAATGTTGAGGGAACTAACATGTGTAAACAATTTGGCAGAGGTGTCCTAAAAATAAACCTTTGGAGTGGAATATAATACTAGCATTAGGAGTGGACAGAATGCAGGGAACAGTGGAACTGAAGTCAAGAGTCTTTGGATCATTTGAGATGATCTGAGCCAGCAGGTGGTAAATGTAGTTCAATATTAGCACACATCAAGTAATTTGTCTGCAAGCAAGAAACTGATGCAAGAGCTATTGCATGTGTTGAATTAAATAGTCATCCAGCACCATTCTCTGGAAAAAGACCTGGGAGTTATTGTGGAAAAAGAGAAAAATCATTGAAGCCAGCAGCCAGCTGCACAGCTGTGCTAAAAAGAAGATGAAAAAAAAAGGAAAAAAAAAATGGTGAAAAATGCAAGCAAAATGCCAGTTTGTAGTAGCCAAAGGATAGAAGGGCAAAGACAGGCAATGTGTTTTCTGTGTTAGCTATTTGCAAGAGTGCCAGTGATTGTACTGTGGGAAAGATATTATAGCCAAGGAAAGGGGGGGAATGATGAGAACAGCACAGGACAAAACAAAGAAGAGTTAGGATTAGACAGTCTTAGAGAAAGGAGCTACTGAGTGGCTAAATCAAAGTTATGTGTGTAAGAAAGGGAATGACTGAATAGTCAGAAACATAAAATACCCTCCTGTAAAGAGCTCCAGAACTACACATGTAAGCTTAAAATTACAATGGAAGAGTTAAAGAATTAAACTCATGCATAGGCACAAGAGAAAAGAAACTTCACATTTCAAAGATCAGCCCTGAAATCAATGGGATGAGACAGAGCTGCACCAGCTGAAGGTAGGGGTTATCCAATCAGTTGCAGAAGAAGAGCATAAATCAGTGATGAAAGGAGCTTATGTTTCGTATTAAACACTCACAAAAGCTCTGAGGAAGAAAACAACTGACTCACCTCCATTAGCATGGTGGGTGGAAAGCTGCTGGCTGTCTGCCTGCCTGTTTGCCCTCAGATAATGCCTCTGGTGGCTCTTCCTGCTTGGCTTAGGAAGGGGAATCCTCCTGAGATTCTTTGAGTTGCTTGCAAAGCAGCGCTACTCCCTTGGATATTAATTTCCCTGAGATATTCTTGTTTCCACATGCCTTACCATCATCCTGCTCAACTTCTCCCTCTAAAAAATACGCTTTCCTTGAGGAGACAGCACTGCAGGGAGCCAGGACTAATTTGGGATGCTTCTGAGGGAAGCATCTCCAGCCTGTTGCATGAAACCCTCAGCTGAGTCAATATTTGACAGTTGCCTCTAAAGCACAAACTCACTGCAGTGCTCTTAACTCTTAACTGCAATTGAAAATATGTGGAGGCCAGCTGCCCTGTGAGGTGGGACTGGCTGTCCTGGAAACTCATGGAGCAGCACTGCCTGAACAAGCTACATTTTCAACCTTTTCTATACCATCTCATTTTCATATTGTTTTGAGCCATTGCCTGAGCTGAATATGCAGGTTCTTCGTGCTCACAGTTCAAGGAAATGGAACAGACCTATTACAGAAAATTAATGAGTCTGAAACCAAGTAATAATAATAATAATAAAAATCCATGTTATTGAAAGCAAAGCCATAGGAAATGGGAAGGAAGTAATTAGAAAGTGTTTTAATATTTTACCTTAACTGTTAGGATTATATTAACAGGCTTGGGGTTTTGTGATTGAAAGCAAGCTCAGTGGGTGACTAAAAGCTCTCAGCTGTGTGATTGCAGGTTGTGTGAGAAGAGGATGCTCAGCCCAGCAATGAGCAGTGGTTAGTGATGCAATCAGCGAGCGTGGCTGGAATTTCTAGGTGCAATAACGCACAGAGAGCCCACAGGGTCAGCCCATCTGTGGAAAGGAAGGAAAACACATTGTTGATTCAGGGATGTGGTTAGCACTTAAGGTAAAGGCTGACCGACAGTGATTTATAGCTTCAAATTCCTTTTCACACTTGTGTGAGAACCTGAACCAAACAAAATACAGACGTTTAATATTGTACAGGATATAGAGTTTTCCAGGGAGTGCTGGCATATTGGGTATCAGAGTTACATCCTAAGTGTATGACTCTACAACATAAATATTTAACGTAAAATAACAGCCTCTGTAGAGGGGAGGTGGGACAGAAATGGGAGAACAAAACATGGCTGCAAGTTAAAAACTTTATTCCCAGATCAATAAACTTTCTTCACACAGCTGAGAAGTCACTTGCACACAGGTGTGGCCTTAACTTCACATAGTTAAAGCCACATAGGGAGGTGAAATGTTAGAACCAAAACACCAAATAATTTCACCAAAACTGGGTGAAGTACATGACCCTTGAGCTGACATATTCAAGTGACAATCGGTAGAGAGGTAAACAAGCTGTGTCAGGGCTGGTTAAGTTTTCTATCACTGGGTTTCACTGAGTTGAAAGAAACTTGCAGAACTTCTTCTAAACAGAGATTGCAAAAACTTTAGAGCTGTCAAAAATGTGTAAAGCAGCAACACAGGTAAAACAAAAAAAAAAATTTAACAAGCAATTTAAAAATCATGCATTTGTGCATAACTTTTCTAAAAACAGTTTTTGAAATCTATAAGTTAATTTGAAGATAGTTTTTCATGAACTCACAAGCAAGAGGGGAAGTGATGGTCCTAAGACTGAAAATTATTTTAATAGAGGACTAATGAAAACTTTAAGTGTTTCAGAATTGGCAGCTAACTTCATTTGTTTGATTTTAGGTGTTTTTCAATTATGTAACTTCCAAATATATTGGAAGCATTTCATTGCTGATGATTATATGTCTAGATTCTAAATATTCTCTTAAACACATGGGCCATTGTCAGTTATTTCTTCTGCTGTACTCTCCAGATAAAATTAATTCGTGTGTGTTTCCCCTGTATTAGATACAATATCTGGGGGGGTTTGCCCTTTTCTAACTTGGAGCAAACATAAGAGGAGCAGGTATATTAAAAAGAAAAAGAGAAATATTTTTTTTCATCTGTCTCCTTCTAACAGTCCCCAAACTAAAATTCTGCCCAAACTACATTACTCTAAATATCTTTTCCCTCTAAGGCACAGTTAAAGTAGAAAATAATGACAGGACAAATGCTCATCACATCACAGATGTGCTGCTGAAAGCCATGCAGATACTTTAATGGCAACCAACAAAGTAAAATGAATGCAGACAAGAAGGGAACATTCTCTGTGTAACTCAGGCTTGGTTCCATCCAGTGCCATTACAATAAATAACCAGCTTGGGTTTCTTTCACTTCTATTATCATGGGTTTGACACTTTTCTGGAGTACCTTGAGGGAACAACAGGAATTTGGTCTGCTTTCACTTTCGGAAAACTTGTCCAACTCAGAGCAACCTTGAACAGTGCCTAGCATTTATTTCCCCAGAGTAGACATAAAAGAGGATTCCCTTTTCAAGTATAATCCACTCTGTAAATCCCTCAAGAGCCATTTGACTCAGCCAACATTATCCTCTGGCCTTCCATGGCTCGGAGTGCTGGCAGAGGCTCCACAGCCAGGCTGGGGCTGAGCTTTCAGGAGTGATCACTGTTGTCATTTATAAACCGTGTGACGGCTGTGCCTTTGAGACCCAGCCATGGGGGGAAAACCCCTCTGTGCAAAAAAAAAAAAAAANAAAAAAAAAAAAAAAAAAAAAAAAAAAAAAAAATCCACTTGCCACAAAGCCCTTACAAAGCAGCAGCTGCCTCCTCAGTAAAGCATCCTTGCTGGAGACAGCTTGGATTAGCCCATATATTCCCACACCTCTGTGTCTGGGTCAGTAGCACCATTCACTCTCCATGGAAAGTTTTGCTTTGCTCTGAGCCAAGAGTTACTCCTGCCAAAAGAGGTATGATAAACGTCTGTTGCCTTCAAGCAAAATATGGAAAACAGCTTCTTTTCTCCGACTGCTTGTTTGTTTGTTTGTTTTCTCATGGTGAAAGTCTCTCTCTATTCTGCTGGGGACATTGCAGGCTACTATGACACTACAGCTTAAACCATCTCTGAGATACTCTCTCAGTGCAGCTTGGAGCAACACTTTCGATGTAGGCATGTCTAACCTTTCAGAATAAAGCCCTGCAAATCACCAGAGCCTTTCCATCAATCTTCTCCTGGCTCCAGCTGAACTGGTTGTTCACATCACTGGGAGGAAGAAGCAGAATCAAAACGGGATGGGGGAGCCCTGTTGCCAGTGGCCCTGTCCCCAGTCCCCTGCTCCCCCAGTCCCCAGGGCACAGCACCCCTGGGCAGCTGCCACCAGCTCCTTGAACCCCTCCTGGGAACATGGGACCCTTACATGAGTGTCCTTCTCCACATTCCTCCGTTTCTGGTCCTGCAGCTCCCCACAGCCCTTGTCTTTTGTTGTGCTCCACATTCTGTTGTTTATCTCCACATTTGTTTTTCCTCTCCTTCTCTTCCTGGGAGGGCCAAAAGGTCTTGCTGGGGTTGAACTGGTGCCTGCTCCTAAACGAATTACAAAAGGAATAACTCATTGGTCAGTTTCTGACTTTTCTGTCAGAGCTGGTCACTATCGGTCAAGCAAATGGTATCACAAAAAAGGGGAAATTATTTCATCCTCATTCCTTCCCTCACTTGTGTGGAAGCAGAAAGGGTTTATGCTTTAACAGAGATGATGGATGAGTAACTGGTGAGATGAGAGGAGACATTTCCACAGCTTTACGTAAATTCCTGTTTTCATGATGCTAAAGAATTCAGAAATATAAGCTCATAGCCTGAAATTCATCTGAGGTAAAGCCCTAAATCATTGATGCCACCCTTTCCTGCTCCCTGCCAGGACAGGCACACCCTCACCCCCCAAGAAAACAATCTGACTGAATAACTTTTGCATTAGGAAGAGAGATATAAAATATGATTTAGTGACAACTTTGATCATTTCAATATATATGCGTATGACCTGGGCAAAGAGGCATTGCCTTCGAGATGGAAATTTACAGGTCACCAGCAAGGAAAGAGTAAAACATAGATGGGACTTTTTCAGTGCAGTTACAAATGGACATTTGGTATTCTTCAAACAAGTGCATATTTGTGCCAAAGAGCTGCCACTGAAAGATGCACCAGGGCTCCTCACATCTGTTGTTTCGGTAATTGTCCCATTCTGGAGAAATGAGATTTCCTCTGCTTAGCCTGAATTGGTCCTACTGTTCCTTTATAAAACAAGTACTTATGTGGGCTTATCTGAAACTCAGTGTGGGAATATCCCCAGCACTGCAAGGGCAGAATAAAGCAGGACCATAGGCTGTTGTAGGGAGAATTATGCTGCTGCTTGCCACAATATAGTGACAGTACTTGCCATGTGCCACAACAGATGTTCATCATAAATTTAGCACTGGAGCAGTGGATTTCATCACTCAAAAAATCATCATTCTGCTGTTTTGTAAAGTGTTTGCAAGAAACTGCTTTCTTTTTAAATCCAAGTGTTTTCCTGCCTATTCTTAAGTCACTATTCCTCCAACATCTTCTCCCATATGTTTTATAGTGACTCCATTGTATAGTCATTATGTTATTGTGTCTCCCCTTTTGCTCACCCCACACTTAAAAAAAAAAAAGCAGAGTCCATTCAGACCTGAAGAATTTGGCCAGTTTGAAGAAAGAACACCTGAACAATGTTCTCAGCAGATGGTGTTACAAATTCTTTTGTGTCTAAGATGTACTGTTTTGTAGAGCCTGAAAAGACAGCATTTTTTGTTCTTTGTTGTTGCTTATGTGCAGAACCACTAATGATCATTATAAAGAGATCTCAGCCAGGATCAGACCTCCTCTGTGCCACAGATTGGCTAATACCCGATGCCAAAAATTAAGACCAACTTCTGTATGGAAACCTGGAAATACTATTATTCCCTCTTTAAGTATTGCAAAAATGTAGCACTGGGACAGCTGGCCTGCTTAAGAGAAAGCTGAATTATTCCAGGCATTAAGAGGAGACCATCATCATGAAGGTAATCTGAGGCATAGGCAGAACTGAATCCAGTTTGCCTGAGCTCTAAGAGAGTTAAGAAACTTCCAAAGGATCTTCTGTGCATGGGTTATAGTCAGTGGGAAACTGAACAGGAACTGTAAGCATCTAAGGTTAATTACTGAGAGATTAAATGCAGATGTAATAAGAAAACTAGACAATTGTCTGTCACTGGATAATAAAATTAGGGTTTTTTTAGGTTTAAAATTACTGGGTTAGAAGTGAGAGGATAATGATATATAGGACTTTGAAAATTAAGATGGTCAACACTACACAGGAAGAGCTGTCCAGAGTAAAGCTATATCTATTGTTGCTGTAGAAAATTGACTTTAGTTTTGTTACAGGGAGATAAAAAGGATGATGACAGTCAGTAAATATTTAGGCAACAAACAAAACGTTAAGGAGCATTTTTATGTGTATCAAGATGTCAGGGTCACAAAGCAAGTCATCTGTTTGACAAACTTTCTGGATCTGACAAAATCAACACTTTGTGAGAACCTAATTCACAATTTAAAAATCATAAAAGTTGTTCCTCTTTTAGGCAGGGTATCAGTGTGTATTTATCAGTCCTCACTGATGTTAATTTCATCAATGGGCATCTGAAAAACCCCTGCAGGGCTCCTGTCTGATGGACACCCTGGGAAAATACACCCCTTCTCTTGTACTTCCACTGATGCCAGAGATAACAGAGGAATTGTGCTTTGCTTCCTTAAACATTTCTAGTGTGCTTTTTTTAGACTGATCACCAGAATCTCCTTAAATGCAGTTGAGCTCATTCAAGGGAGGCCTTGAGTTCCTAGGCTTTGATGTCAGCATGCAGGCACTGAGGACTCTGCTGGCCCATGAGTCATTTTCGGGCTGTACTCTCTCACAGCATACTCAGCCTGCCACTGAGCTGCAGGAATGGTCTCTGCTGTTATCAGACTTCTCCGAGAATGTGGATGCAATAATTGCTCCACTCTTAAAGCCTCTTGTGGTTTCTGCCAATGGCATTCTTTCAAACTGCAGCCAGAATGGATTAACCCAGAGACACAGAGCTCACAATTAAAATAAATACATTTAAAAAAAAAAAATCTTAATTTTCTCCAGTAGCAGAAGATGCTGAAAATATTCAGGTGCTGGCAGCCAAATGTACATTTTAGTATGAAAATCTTCGAGGATGTCCAAGTGCCCCGGGTGCTCGGATGGGAAGGTGAAGGCACAGTCAGGGCTGGTCCTGCAGAACAGGGTAACCAAGGGAGAGGAGCAAGGCAGGGCCAGTTCCCCTGGCTTTTCCCCTGTGCTCTGCGAGCAGGGCACAGCTGCATTCCCCATGCACCCTGTAAGTCATAGACACGGACTGGGCACAACCCCATCTCCCTCAGAGAAAGCAAATGCTGAGCTCAGTGCTTTCATGGGCAGCTGAGGAGCTATAGCTCTCTGGCTGTGAAAGACAGAGTGTGAGCCGTTCACCCCATACAGATGTGTTTTCTCTGGCCCTCCCGTGCCACCCTCTGCAGCACAGGTCTGCAAAGTTCTTTTTTCTTCAGTAAATTCCAGCATCTCGTACGTGTTTACATTGGGGAATGCAGGAAAAGTGAGCGTATGTTTTAAATGAAATGTAACTACTGTCAGAAGCTACTGGGAAAAATTGAGCTACCACCCAGCTAGATCTGTGGGTAGGCTTTTTTTATAATTCAATAGAAAAATGAGACAGCAACTCACACATGCTACATCCATCACACTTCAAAGAAGTGTGCGTATAAAAACATATTTGTGGTGTTGTTCAGCATGCTGAACAAGCTTCATGCAACAACCTGTATCTTCCATCTGTCTGTAATTTCCAGTGGCTCCACTAACAACTTGCTGCATGAAAAGGCATCAACATTAATATGAGTGTATATCAGAAGCACTTGTCAGAAAATATTTCCCTTCCTTCCCGTGCCATGCACCATCTCATAGAAACACATGAGGCATTTTATTGCAAATGCTTTGGCTTTTCAGCCAGAAGCTGGAATTTACCATGGAAAGCAGACAATCCATGGAAAAAAAAAAAAAAAAAAAAAAGTTTAGCTGAAAAGCTAATTTTCCTTCCAAAACAGATTAAACAGCAGTGTTTCAGCCAGCTGTGCCTGGAATACTGCTAACAGAGAGGGCCACAGAGATAAGCACAGGGGCACCAAACCACCTGATGGACTTGGGGGTTCTGCAAGCTCTTAGCTCAAGGGACAACATCATTTTCAAAGAGGATAATATCACCACTTTTAGAAGCATGAAGAAGAAGGTGGGTCATACTACCACAGATGTGTGAGACACCATGTCATGTACCAAGTGTAATTCAATCACTGAAAGTCTCGCAGCTAGAGAAGCTTTTGATAAGAATAAGGTCCAGCTGCTTGTGCAGAGCTCCACGTCTCCATGTGTCTCATCTCTTGGCACCCAAGCAAGCCCATTACACAGATCTTCCTGTACAACACCACCATCATTTCACACACCTAAGCATCTCAGTCCTTCTGTGGGTAACTCTTGTATGCTGCAGGAATGGTTGCTCCTGTGGCATTTCATCCACATCTTCACAGAAGCTCCTGCTCTCCAGAATGAGGAATGGGAAAGCTGTAAAGACAGAGATCTCATGTACTCTACAGGGCCATTTGAAACAAATTTGGAGTTTTATTTATAATGTTATTCCTAGTTATTGAAGCATTAAAGCCCAAAAAGTCTGTGTTTCTCTCTGTGACTGGCAACCCTGACACGGCCTAAACTTCAGAGCCTGAAAGCACTGAAATTTTGGGTAAAATCTTTGCTCTGGCCAGTGAATTTTCACAATGTTAGCTGGCATAATTAGAAGTTCACTTCTTTATACCTTGTACCTATGCACAGGAGGTGAATCACCTATTAGGATATATTTCTTTATTAAGGGCTTGATCCAGAACATACTCAAGTGGGTCTTTCCATTAACTCTGGAAAGCCTCAGGCCTGCAGTGCTGACACAAATTTCCTGCAGGATTTTGGAACAGCTTCCACACAAATGCTTGCAGTTCCTTCCTTGTTTTCACCTCACATGCATCCACAACACAACAATTAAACCAGCAAAGGTATGGGGCATTTTTGTGGGGTTGTTTTTTTCCTCCACTTTCTCCTTCTCCAGATGAAAGGCACAAGAGAATTCCTGCACTGAGGTTTGGTCCCTGCATGGTAGGAATGTTTTATCTCCAGTAATGACATCTGTAGTCACATGTGCAGCCAGGGAGGAGATGAGACCCCTGTTGTGCCCAGCGGAAGAGATAAAAGAAGGGTCTTGTAAATATATCTTGCACCTCGTGCATGTCTAAGAGGGTTCCACATAAATAGCACCATAACTTGTGCATTTGATGGCACTTGAGCACATTATAAGCAGCAACAGGTGGGAGGCATGTTTGAACAATGGAGCATGCTGTAATAGCCGTGCTTAGGAGGTCTATTACGTTCCTAATGCAGATTCCACATGCATATTTGGTTATTCCAAACAGTTTGGGCTTTCTGACTGGATTAGGGGGCCATTAGACAGGCTAGAAAATGCGGGTCTATGGTCTTAGAAGGAGTAAGATGGGTTTTGTTTAAGCAGTTTTGGGGGGAAGAAGCGAGGTGGAAGCAGTGCCAGCCGCAGAGCCATCTTGTTCAGCTGAGTGATGGTGGGCAGCTAAAGTGCTCTCACTTTGTATTTCACACAGGGTTAATGCTACCCCGAATAGCTGTTTCCCCCCAGGATTGCACAGTCCTGCAGAATGTAAAAGGAAAACTAAGTTTAGAATTAGGATATACAAGGGAAAAAATGCAGATAGGTTTTTGGCACTGGACTGTGGATGCAATCCAAGCCAAGAGCGCTTTGCATTTTCTAAAGATATTTGGAAGTGAATCGAAATTGCAGAAATGCCTACCTCTGGGAACTAGAGAACAGGGCATAGGAATGTGGAGAACTAGGGAAAAAATGAAAGAGCACAGCCAAAAACTTCATATGGCTCAGCACTTGATGGTATAATGTTGCTCAGCAGGACAAGAATCACAGTCCCAGCACCACAGATGTCAGTCAGGGAGGAAGGTTATTGTCTGTAGTTCCTTTCCATGAAATCAGGAATACAATGAAGGGAAGTTCTATTGCTTTTGAAATTAACAGAAATTCATTAATTGCAGTTTTTTATTTCTGAATGAGAAACATATTTTAAAGAAAGACCTCATGAACTAGCATCTGTGAGCCTCAGGCCTTCAATCTCAGTCAGCACCACATCCCACATAAAATGGAATTCCATATTCTGGAAGATCTGCATGGAGGAAAATAAATGACAAATTGTTATTGTTCCCAGTGACCCCCAAAAGTTAAGCTCTGCAGAACTACAGAGGCCCAGATTTTTAAGGGCACAGAAAAACACATTGTCCTTTATGCTCTTTGCCCTTGAACAAAACTAATGTTGGTGTGTGCTTTATTTTTGCTGTGAACTTCTCAGTGTGCTCCAACTGGAATTTGTGGTTAGCTTCCAAGCAGATAGAACAGGTCAAAAAAACAACACTTAAAACATAAAAAATGTCAATGATGTTTTCTTTTTTCAAGATTTAAAGTAGACTTATCTGATTGATCAAGTGTAATTCAAGTGATATTTCATAACCTTTCCTCCAAAACAATGACATTATTATGTTTATTTTTCTGTTATCCAAAGCAAGGTTTATGTAAATCAGTCATTTTTTAAAAAAAATTATGTTTTTTATTTTAAGTTACTCAGAAATAAGTTATAATAAGTTATTCAGAAAATAAGATTGAATTTTTGGTTTGTTTAGAATCTAAAATAAAATAAGCCATTCCTATTTCAATAGCTACACGCATTTAGAAAAAAAAATTTGAAAAAAAAAGGAATGACCCTCAAAAATGACAGACAATCACTCACTTTTGTGATGGACTTCAGAGGAGGCAATTCCTTAAACGTAAATGTTTATATTTGAATACTTTCTGCCTGGCTTTTCTCCTGGGTAAGTAGCAGTTCATTTTGTAGGCACCGAACACGCAGGCTTCAAAGCTACACAGCAGAAGCCAGTGGGAGTCTTGGTACTGAGTTAGTGAGAGAAGGATTAAGCTCTCAGACATTATATTGATGACTGTCTTGGAAATAAACTGTCAGAATAAACTCACCAGATGCAAGACAGGGGTTTGATCTCATATGCATAACTATGTGAGCCACTTCTCCTCTTCGATTACCCCCAGTTCTGTTCCTGCAGTTCACCTTTCATCAAGACTCTATTCAAGGGCCATTTTTCTACAGAGCACTGAAAACAACCCAGTGTGCTCTTTTCTTCTTTGCACTCATGTTCAGGAAAGAGAATCTGTGGGTTGTTTTGTCTGGTTTGTGGGGTTTTTTGTTTTATATCCATGAAAAGTTTTGATGTGAATTGGCTTGTAGCCAACTGCATTTCCTTACATGAATTTATTTTAACACAGTTATTAGGTTTGAGTGACACAGTTTCTGCAAGTGAAGTTCTTTTAACATGCACAACACCTGTAAAGGCAGCACAAATTTCTATAACTCACCCCACATTCTTTCTTTTTTGCCTCCTTCTTGTGGAGAGACTACTTCTAGTAGTAACATAAGGGATAAAATCCATTATCTTTTTCACTTGAATCTTGGCTTTCAAACCAGTCTTAAGTCAGGCAACTCCGAAAAAGTCTCTTACTTGTCTAAATCACTTAGGCCTTGCAAGACAGGAGAATAATTCCTAAATATCTTTAAGAATCTGGAAGCTGTCAAGAAATGTTTGACCACCAACTATGATGGTGGACTTTAACATGAAGATCATTTCACTGAGAGCTGGACTGAGATCACTAAGCAGTGTCAGAAACATATATGATAGAAAAGGGATTGATCTCATGCCACCAATTGTTAAACCACTCACAGGACAGTGCCAGTTGATAAGTATCAGATCCAGCTCAATACAAAGTGGAAGGTTTTATGCAGCGTTATTGGTCATCTGTGCCCTGCAGTTCTATCTCCACTACTATTTAAAATAAAATTACTTAGATCTGTTCAAATAAATTCAGTGGGACTAGCGAAGCTGTAGTCCAGTCTTGATTTCACTAAGGATGTGAGACAATGGACTCAAGATGCCATACAAGAAATTCTAGCTCAATATCAGGAAAAACTGAAGTCACAGTCAAGCCCTGGAACAGGCTGCCCAGAGGGGTGGTGGCTTCTCCATCCTTGGAGAGATGCAAAACTGGCTGGGCACAACTCTGGGCAGCCTGCTCCCACTGCACCTGGTCCAAGCAGGATGCTGGTCTGGAAACCCTCAAGATCCCTGTCCACCCCAGGGATTCTACAGCTCAAAGCCCTTCTCCCTGACAGTACTGGAAGGTAGAAAAAGGGACGTGTATATGTGTCTCATGTATAACTCTTAAAAAAACTCTAGTGCTTCTGCATCAGTCAGCATTTCATGCTCTCAAAGCCATCCTTCATATTTTCACTGTCAATAAACTTTGGTAATTCTGTAATTCTCCTCCAGTTCCTAGCTGGCTAAGGGTTAAGGCTGAGTGGTTCTCAGGAGCCCAGTGCTGAGTTTGTAAGGGGTTCTGTCTGGTTTTTGTCTCTGAGAGCTGCCTTTCAGCCAGCCTGTGCTCCTCTTGCTTTTCCTTGGCTTGACTCTTTGCCTCCTCTGCATCTGAGCACATTAGATACGGAGTGTGGGGGATTTACAGTGCTGCTGGCAGTACCAGACAGAGAATAGCTTTGTAACTGTATCCCTGTCTTCCAGCAGAGAAAATCTTTGATGGAGATCTCTGCTCACTAATGTACATGTAAGAACACGACCCCTCAATGCCTGCCTTTCAATAATGTTACAGTGATAGTCATGCACATGCTGCGAGGAGAATGGTGAAGCCTGAGCATGACATGAGTGTGTCTCTGTGTGCCAAGCCAGACCCTTCCTTGCTATACATCTGTGTTGCTTAAATATTGCTTCATCATGCTGCAGTCATTCACATCAGGCAAGGAGAATCTGACCTAGGGCATTCTCAAAAAGTTTATATTTCCGAAGTAATAATGCCCATAGGCCATCAAAATTTCTTTGTAACTCATTTCTGTCTCAGAACTAAAC
Source organism: Rhipidura dahli (assembly GCA_013399225.1). NCBI lineage: Eukaryota > Metazoa > Chordata > Aves > Passeriformes > Rhipiduridae > Rhipidura > Rhipidura dahli. The sequence continues at coordinate 388,494 of VXAC01002374.1, forward strand.
CCAGCGGTCACAAGAAAACCTTTAAGGGCATGTGCCCTTGGAGGATTATTTCTGAACAACAAAGGTGAGGTCTAAAGCTGTGACACTTATCTGTGCCTCATCTCAGTAACCAGAAATGTGCTGAGCTCTCTGGATATTTGGCTGAACACACCATCCAGATGGTTCCCTGGTGGGCAGAATGGTGAGAAGCATTCTGGAAGATTTGCACAACATCATGTTACATGACATCATGCTACCTCGTCCAGGAGACCCATAAAGAGGGTCTGAACCTTGCAGAGATATCTGCTCTCGGAGCCTGGAGATTGCTTAGGAAATGAGCACATAGGCTGTGTCTACAGCACTGCAGCAGAAATGGGCTGGACACGAGGGGACGGCAAGCAGAAAGAAATCTAAATGTGATTTTCTGATGGCAGGTCTCCACAAATACTCCCCATTATTTTTTGAATGACTTCCAAAATTCATCCACAAACAAAAGTGGCAAAACATCAGCTCCCAATGCACAGCCCAGCAGTGAAAAGATAAAACACCGGGCTTTTCAGGGACTCATGATTTTCTTATAGCATATTAAAGAATAGACATAATGCTTTGAGCTGAAACCTGTTCCTAAATATTCCTGCAGGGTCCCAGCCCACAGTAGTTCTCTCAGAATTACATTCAGCAGTTGACTACTAAAGAAATGTACTATTATTAACTAACATGTAATTAGTTCATTAAAAAATACCTCAGCTGAATACTGTGTAACATAATACAGCCTACTACTAGAGTGAGGAGATTTCAGGCCCGGCACAAATGGAAGTGAAATTACAGTGCAAAGAAGTGGAAAGGAGACAGTGCCAGCTGGCAGGGTACTAAGTGTTTCAAATTACTGTATGTTTATGACCTCTGTGTTCTTAAACAAAATTAATTAGATTATGCTATTCGAGAATCTTGGAATGCAGTGGCCCCATGCCAAACTTATCTGAACCACACATCTTAAGTTTAATTAAGATGTTCTTAATTTCTCCAGGTATTCCTTTTATACACACATATACTCACATGTGTGTGTTTAAAGCGGTGCCTGTGGAAAGTGATAAACAACAGACTGTGATTTCTGAGATGTGTTTAAGGTGGCTGCTTGCTTAATAGGACTTGGGGGCTAAATCCCTGAAAGGGCTTGGATACAACTTCAATGCTCACCTGCTACTTTAGGTCCCCAGTCAAAAATTCTGACCCTCAGGACCCTTGTTCAGCTGCCACCTAAGTGTGGGGTGTTCACGCTCGTTGCAGGGAACTAAGCTTTCAATGTCACAGTTTTCTACATCTTAAACTTCTGCTGCTTCTTGTAACAAGTCACTTTGCCTTGTTAGCACTGGTGAGTTCACAGCTCTCCCATGCTGAGTTGGACTAACCTTCACCAAGAGATTGAACACCGCTGGGAAAAAGAATTCAGATGGTGCTGCTCCCTGATGCTGCTCCCGAGGTCAGAGCATCGTCCGCTGTGCTATGAAAGGGATGGGTCCATTTCCTTCCTCAGCTAAGCAGATTTGAAGTCTCACCTACATCTCAAAGAACATCTTCACCTTTAGAGGGTGGTACGTGGTGGGGGTGGAAGGGGGATTTCGTAGAGGGTGAGTCTGGTGAGTGGGTCACAGGAGGGAAAGAAAGGAGATGAGGAAATGCTTATTGCTCCATCAGAAGTGATGTGCTAATTGGAGCAAGGAGAAAAGGCTCTGTCTCTTAATCATCCTAATGAATGTCATTCCCGCTACTTTCCTCTGACACAGTGAACATTCTCCTGTTCTGAGGAAGGCAGGAAAAGCTTCAAAGAAAGGTTAGGAAGTCCTTTGCCTGCAGAACCCCAGAGACAGGGCAGTAATGCATATTCCAGCAGAGAGTAAAAAGTACTTGAATTTCATCGGGCTTACAACATCCTTGATGCTTATGCTGAATGCTGAGCAACAATGGAGACACACTATCACCATACACTCCTCTGGGCATGCTTTGAAAGAAAGAACAATCTTTCTTTCTTCCATCTGCTTTGAAAGAATTCAGATGCCTATCTTTTACAAGACATTTCAGGACTTTCAATTCTCAGGAGAAACACTCAAGGAAAAAAACTTAACAAACCTTTGCAAACCTAACCTCCCCTCCCTGAACTGAAGTTTAAGCTACCTTCATTGTTGGTGTTCACTGGTGGGCAGTGCTGTGGTTTTGCAATAAACATGATGGTCCTTTTGGAGCCCACGCTCTTAAAATGAGGCATGAGGCATGTAAAACTCACCTCATGCTTATGTCCCTGTATCAGGGCTGGTTATTCTCCTGGTGGAGATTATTCTCCTAAGTGCTGATGCCCACCAGTAGGATGGATAAATCTGCCAAGCTAGTGGTAAAGTAGAGCTTGGGGAGAGCCCCTAGCTCACAGGCTTTTTACTCAGAACAATAATGCTCAGTGGTGGTACATCATTTCACATGCTCCGTGCACCAAGTGTATTTGTAAACTCAGAGATCTACTTGTCTGAATAACCCCTTTTAGGGCTTGCTTGCTTGTCCTTGCTGGACAGGCACTTTAATACACCCCTATCTCCTGCTATTCCAAATAAAAAAGTGGTAAAGCTAAAATATTCATCACTGCCATACAAGAAATTGAGTTGCAAAGACTGTGGTGGAAGTCAAGATTTCCCTTGGCCTCCAGTTTCCTTATTCCTCTGGGTACCATTGAATTGGCAAAGTGTAAAAAGAAATCTTTGTGACTGCTGAGTAGCTGCCATTTTGGCTAAGGAAAATAGATCTGGTGGCTCAGCTCCACCTGTTCAGACTGAAGGGACCTCTCCTCAATAAACATGGACCAAAGCAGTCATCTGCAGTAAAGGCACATTAGTTATCAAATGTGATGGGAAAGTTCTTAAGGGCCACTGCTGTGAAAAATTAATCATGTTAAAACTTGATCATATGTTCTCTGAAACAGCTGGCTCCTTCTCCCCAGGATTTGGTTTCAATAACCTTTTGCTGAAAACGTGTCTTTAAATACACGCTACTGAATTAGATTTAAAAAGTTTCATACTCTGACCTCCAGAACGTCTCTCATTTTTGTTTTGTTTTGTCTCACAGGCAGCAGAATCAGTCAATTTTTTTGTTTCTCTTAAATGTATTCTCATATTCCTTGAAATCCTCTTGACATGTGTCTTTTCAAAGTGTTATGATGTGCTGGTCACAGCCTGCTATAAAAAATTATACTAAAAATGCTAAAACACCATCAGAATTTACAAAAAGAAACTGCAAAACAAGCCCTTTTCTATGTTTACTGTGGCATTTAATATATTTTTTAAAATTACAGAATTGCTTCTCTGTGGAGCCCACTTAAAGTAAACTGTACCTAAGGTGGATTCTTTGGAGAAATCTAAAAATTACAAGAGAGGAAGGCGTGGAGCTTGTAGCTAGCACCCTTATTTGCAAAGAGAAACTTTTCACCAGCTCTGTTTCTTGAGGACTTTTTTTTGGTTTATGTGTTGGGTTGGTTTGCTGTTTGGAGGTTTTCTGACTCTTACCCATAACAGACTAAAAAGGTAACTAAGAAAGGTAAAGATAGTCTTCTGCACATAAGTTGGACCTGCTTTTCTAGCTGCCATAATCTTCTTAAACCTCCTGGACCACAAGTTACTGCTTCACAGTCTGCATGTCTGTCATGAGTTGGAACAGTGTGAAGAATGTATTGTGTTGGACTGGTACAAACCTTTCACCTCTATGCCACTGTGTTGTTTCACTGGAATATTATAGTTTCCTCCTCTTTGACAGGGACTTTTCAAGTGATAGACCAGAAAATAAAACGCCTCAGGAACAGAAAGAGAATAAAAATTGTTCTGGCAGAATGCTGTGCTGTTGACAGGTGATTTTTCTAAGAAAAGTACTTGCCTAGGGGTAATGGGCATAATTAGATATTGTTTTACTCCAGCTTAATGCCAGGCTTTGCAGACTAAAACAAGGCCCTTTGAATTCAGCAAGCCATTATTTAAAATAGAAAACAATTATCTTGTGTTCTGGCTAATGTCTGGTAAAAAGTAATTTGATTAACCAAATATGAGAATGATAGGAAGTGTTGGTGTTGGCTTGTCCCCGTATTTTCCAAATAGTAGAGTACAGTAGTTATGCAATACATTTCCATGCAATGAAAGACTTTTATTCCCATGCTGTAAAATGGACAATACTTATATCATTGTGGTAAATGTATAAGAGGGGGGTACTGGTTTTCATTACCTCCATTTTTTATGCTGACATCTGGACAGTTTCAGTGTGGCCAGAATTAGCCCCACAAGCACAAGTTTTGTTCTTTCCCTCATGGCTCCCTTACTTCTGGGTAAGTCAGGTCCTTGATGTCATTGCTAGCAGCAGTCTGATTTGGAGATTTTATATGAATTATGTTCAAAGTTAGTGCTTCAACAAATGCTGTGGGAAATGAGATGTGCTTAGAATCCAAAAGGCACAAAAGCAGAGGTGGGTCATGGGCTGATTATGCAGAAACAGAATTTCTGTGAGATTTCAAAGCTATGCATCCTTCCACTCACACAGAAAAAGGAAAGTAACGCCAGAATCAACCCAACACTTGCCTAAAGTAAAAACCCTCCAAGCCCAAAAGACCAAGGAGTGAAAACCAGCACACTAAGGGTAAATGTTTCTAATTACTCTTATATCTGCTTCTGTTTCAGATCCAAATACAAAGTTGTATATTTCTTTGTCTGTTCAAATAACTTCTTTCCCTCTGCTGGCCTTATTTTTTTTATTTCCCTACCCTGAAACTCCCATTTATTTACCCACATTTATTTGCAGGGAATCTGTTTTGTTCTTTCCTTTCCTCAAGATGCAGAATATTATTCCTATATACTGTTAAAAAGAAATGAAAAAAAATGTGTGATCCTCCCTAATTTTCTCCAAGAAAGAGGCAAGAAGTCACAATGCACTCTCCTAGGCCTGGGCCAAAGAGATGTACAACTTCTTGAACAGTCTGTCTGAGCAGCAGTCCCTGCCAGCTCTCTGCCCATCACAGCCAAGGCAGCAAGTCCAGGACAGAGTGCTCTTGGAAGGGGCTTCTTTTCAGTTGGGAACTCTGGCAAGCTCAGTGCAGATCTTATAGCTACAACTGTTTAAGATTATTTAGTGGCTTTTAAACACTGTTCATGCCCGTTCCGAACAAGCCCACAGAACATCTGCACAGTGTCTGCTAGCTGTGCTCAGGGAGTGTATCAACAATCCTATATTGTTCTGAGCAAACATAGATCAGCCTAGATTCTTTCCCATGTCTTACTGTCCTCTCTAAGCATTGAGGAGGCTCTGACCTTTCATTGATTCAGGCATGGAAACTATAATAGCAATATTGAGCAGCTATATTTGCTTTGGAAAAGTAATCCTATTGTTCTCCTCTTTTAAAGCTTAAACTAACAGTCAGCATGAATGTCATCTTTTTAAAATGATAGGAAACCTACAGTGTCTGGAATTAATAAATGTCTCTGTGCTCAGTGTCTGCACGGGGCTGGGACTGAAGAGAGAGAATGAAGTCCTTATGACAGAACTCAGGGGTAGCTCTCTTGTGAGTATTTTTATGAGATGCAACTGCTACAGAAGTGCATCTTGTGCATCCCAAGGCAATCAGTTTGCTTGTCAAGGGAGCACAGTGATAATTTATTCCTGACAGGAGAGGAGAACCCATAATGGTGGTCTGAGCTGCCACTGCTCTCTGCTGATTGAATTCAAGTGTCCTCTGAACTGCCGATGGGATGATCAGAGGAGGAATTCCTGCTGGGAATAGATGGGGAGAGATAGCAGCCTCACCAGCATCAGTGAGCCCTGAATCCCAGTCAGTCCCAAACACTGCTGAATTTTACTCTTCATAGGATCATCCAACAGTCCTGAAGTGCAGGCAACAAAGATTTTGTAAGGATAAAGGTGACAGCAGAGAATTATGCACTGACTACCACTGTAACTGTGGACTGCAATCACTTAGAAAATTGATCTAATTTGCCATGGTTTCTTTCACAGCCTACTTGCTGGTGTAAGGAGTGGTAACTGAGGACAGTGGTGGAAGATTTGTCTTAAGGTTATTATACAGGGCAGGGTCTCAAGAGAACAGGATTTGGTTCATGGCTCCTCTTTAGTCTTTCTGCATGGATTCAAGAGAGTTACTTAATCTTTCCCAGGTCCTTTTCCTGTCTACAAAAGAAAAATGGGTTTTGTCTGTTAAAGTTGTAAGCTTTTTAGTTCCAAAGTGTAACTGCATTATATGTTTATACTGCTGAAAATACATGTGGCTTTGATCTCAACAGTGGCCAACATGCAGTCATTAATAAAAATAGTATTAATTAAAAGTAAAGACCTCATTACATTTTATAGGTCTGTATTAGATAACAATGGCTGTACATACTGAATTCATGTAATTTTCACAATTGTGCTCCGAGTAGGGAATGATTTTGGCTGGAAACCACTCAAACAAGCTGTGCCAGCAGCTGTGAGGTCAGGAATAACTGCTGAGTTTTATTTTTCTCTCTTGGTATTCTTACAGCTCATTCAGTAAAAGAAGGAGGTGAGAAGCCTTCAGAAAGTCCTGATGGTGCCCAGCACCACTTTTCTGAAATTGCTCTTTGTTGGTAAGCAGGCATGGCTCAGACTCACTGCTTTCATATAGTCCTAGGAATAAATGGACCAAGGCAGAGAATATTGTAATAAGGTCAAAAGATATGTAGCTATTATGCTTTAAATTTTGTTTTCTTTTGCAAATCACTCCCAGAGCTAATTTTCACAACCTACCCATCATATACACAAGCCCCAGAGTTTGTAAAAGTGGACTCCTAGTGTGCACCTTGTTTCTGTATGAAAATAGCTTTTCCTGGATAATATTTCATACAAGCACAGTCGTCAGGAGGCCAGAAATGTGTGTGTGCATCAACTTATGCCAGTCCTGGAGATGAGCTCACCTTTCAGCTCTGAGCACAGGCTTTACAGAAAGGCCTTGCTATTGCATGACAAGCAGGGAGAGACAAGGAGCCATGCTGCCTTGCTATCAGACTCTTCACAAGACCTTATCCAAGAGGAAGACTTGTACAAGGAGTTGTACATCTTTTTGACTCAAGCCTTGAAGAGTGCATTGTGACTGCCTGCATCTGTCTGGGAGCCTATCAGGAAGAATCACAGGTTTTTGGATTTCTTTTTAACAACATAAAGGAATAACTTCCTGTAGCTGGTGAGTGCCTCACGATTGGTCAGTGTGGGATGGGTGTGTGATTGCCGTGGATTAGTGTGGGATTGCCATGGGATGGGGCTGCTGCTGCTGCTGCTGCTGCTGCTGCTGCTGCTGCTGCTGCTGCTGCTGCTGCTGCTGCTGCTGCTGCTGCTGCTGCTGCTGCGGCTGCTGCTGCAGAGGGGGATTCACACCTGATGATCAGTGAACTGGGATGGTAAGAGATACACAAATACTAATATTTGTACTGGTCTCACCCACAAGGGCCCGTGCTGAGACTGGTGACACTGCACATGGGAAGAGAAACCTTCTACTTCAAAGTTAAGAAATACAAACTGAGTAATAGCTTTTTGACAACCCCAGAATAAGTAGCCACTTTTTGCTGTGCTGTCCAAGACTTTTAAATCAGTCCAGGACTTTTAAATCAATCATCTTCCTGATGTTTAGCTAGTGTCAGGTAAAAAGGAAGCCAACACCTTACATAGATTGTTTTTGCTTGCAGAGCTGGCAGACACAAATTGTCTTGAACACAAAATATGAGAAGAGTCTCTTACAAAAGAAAGAAAAAGTGAGGTTTTTATTCTAAAAATTTTAAAAATGCATGTGTGAATTTTTCAGTTTTCCTACTGACTTCTGGGCCTTCTACATTATCTTTGCAAACTTCTGCCTGCAACCAGACAAGTAAAGCAAAAAACTTTCAAATCTCTGCATCTAACTGCTTTAGAGCTTGTTAATGCCTTAAACTCACAAACTAACCAGCTGGAGTATGCATGTCTGATGCTATGTGTCTGATGTTTTGGGTACAAATATTCATGAATTTAAAGCAATTATCATTTCTGTAATTGTTCTGCTCCCGTCAAATAAAATTTCTGCCAGTGAGTGATGATACATCCCCTCTGTAAGCAGTAGATTCCAAACACATGGAAATAAACAACCAGTTTGCCACAACTTTTACCTTCAGTTTGGTGCTCAATAGTCTTGGTTTTCAGTTCAGAGCTGATGCTGTGCCCTCTGTCTCCTCCTCTTGATCATGTGATCTCTCTTTTAAGGTGATGTCAACAGATTTAATCATCACTAGTGTCAGGCAGATGAAAATAACAAAACCAGTGCATTACAAGCTTTTTAGATGGAGGAAGAAAATATAAACCATCAGCTACCAAGGACAAGAAAGATAATGGACAGAAAAAGAAGTCCAGACACATTTCCACCTACACAAACTAATAAACAGCACTGCAACCAAGGCTGGTGCAGTGAGAAGAATCCTCACTGTCTGCCAGGGAAAAAAGAAATGCATGACCAGAGACTGGCGTATTGAAAATTCCAGCTTTGGATAAGGAAGAAAGAGAAAGCAGGTGCCATCAAGAAACACCATCAAGATCCATGATGATGATGATGATGATGATGTTAATGATCATCGTCATCATCATCACTGAGCAAAGCTCACATGCCCCATGAATACACAGCTGAAAAGGGGTTGGGTTTTGGGTTTGGTTTGTTTTTGTTTTTCCTGAAGGATTACTGACCCCTGTCTTGATGATTCAAATCCCTGCCCTTGGTCTGCTAAATTGTAATGCTGTTATGAACAGCTCTTGAGTATGGACAGGCTCGTGCCCACCTCATCAGATTAGGAGTACCAGGAATGATCTGTAACCCCCATAAAGATATATCTTGGCTACTCCTTGCTCTCTGAGCTACTTTGGGCTTCTGCTTGATCTGAACCCCAGACCAACACACAAAGTGAGGAGGAGAGTCCTGGTGTGACATGGCCATAGCCTGTTCCTGTATCTCTCAGAACTCCCACATGTGCTGTTTGTGGCTCAGAAATGCCACACGTCCTTCCAGCTCCTCTTTACCTCAAGATGTGGCAAAGGGAGAGACTGGCAACCCCATTCCCTTGTGAACCAGAGCAGAATGGGAACCAGCCTTGCTGCAGCTGTGTTCTCATACAACATTTCCTGGCATGTGAACAACACAGGCATTTCATGTGGCTTCATTTTAGACTTTCTGCAGAGGAGGCGAAGTCACCAGCCCTTTGAAAGGAGACAGAAGAACACAGAGCCAAGCTTTTAGTGAAAATTAACAGTGCTGTATAAAGTCACTATTTAATACTCTGTTATTCTGTATCCATGAGTCCGAGAGAAGCTGACAAAATGTGGAGTGTGAAATAGGATTTTTCTTCTAATTTCATAGGAGATACATCTAAATACACAGAAAGAAGGGCTGAGCACGTATAGATATGACATCTGGGTGGTCAAAGAGAAGCTGTCTGTAAACTGCATCTCCTTCAGGAGCTGATGCCTGAGGACAAGGCTAAGCCTTAGCACCCTTCAGTTGTTTCAAATAGTAAGGCACACCATACTAGGATTTTGGACTTGCCTACCCCAATGAGCATCGACAAATTCATGTGGTCACTATCACACCCAAAGTAAATTTTATTATGTTTAAGCATAAGGCCAATGAACCCTTTAATTATTATTACATCCGTTTACATGGGAATCGTGTCAGTCCAGCTAAATGTGTGAACATTTGGCCACAGTCTCTGCTTCCTTCTTGATGCAGAAATTTCTGGCCTTGTTCCCAAAACTCCAGCAGAGCCATCATAACAGCAGTAGGGGACAATTTGGCAGAGCGAGACCATGTGGCTGGGAGTCTGGAGACCTGGGTTCTGGTCTGGGTTTTATCACAGATTTCCTGTGGACGTGAGATGAATTCACTTAATCTCACACTCCCTTAGTTTCCTCTTTTGTAGAAGAAGGATGAAAATAATCACCCACTTAGCAGGGGAGTTGTGAGGCTGAGGCAATTAATGTTTCTAAAGCCTGTCGATGTCCATGAGGGTTGCCACTAAATAAGCAAAATATATTACAAGTATTATTTATTTTACTGTGTGAATATTGCCAAAACCTGTAAATTTCCCTCAGTGTGCAGATGAATTAGCTGCTCTCCTAAGTACTCAAGTGATAAAGAAACTACGGCCAAGGAAACTATTGCATCCTGCTAGGAGGATGGAGCTCATGAATGAACAGTTCACTCTGGAAAGGTAGGATTTGGACTTGAAATCCAGCCATTTGGTGTGAGAAAGCTGCTTGTGAGACCAGGTGACCCACTGTGGTCCTTTCCAACCTTACCCATTCCGTGATTCTCTGATTATGTGGTGTGGGAAGCAACAATTATTTTGAAAGGGTCCCTTATTTACTGATGTGCAGTCTGCTAACTTGAAAAATAAATACTAGACTTTACTAACTAATCCAAGGTGTTAATGGATTTCCCAAGTTCGGATAATAACATACAGCTGAAGTGCTTAACTCAAAATCTAAATGTTTTTTCACTATGTAATTACTGTTTTCACAAAACCATCCTTTTTAAAATCAAGTACAATCATGATCTGATACATATTAAAAAACCCAGTGTGTATTTTGCCTTCATAAAAATAAATAATATTCAGTTCTCATTACTTCATTATCACGACTGCTCTAGAAATTTATGGATTAATTCTGCTGACTGCAATTTTAATTTAATATATTTCTAAAGGGTTTTCTGATAGAACCATTTAACATGATGGGAATTTAAGTATCTCCTGCCACAAATATTTTGTGAGATGCTATTTTCTGATGTGACCAGTGGCATAAACCAGTGTGTCTGTGTTACTCACACGTGCAAAACACCCAGAATTTCTCAGATCAGCTAATGTACCTGCACATCCTAAACCAGAAAGCATCAACATCTGCTAAACACTCACATGAATATTAAAAGTTCCCAGTATTTCACAGACATTAGAGTTTCCTGCTTTACATTATTCAGGTACATCAACCTACTTACTAGAAGACCATAAAGGAAGGGGTTTGGAATGTGAACATTCTAAAATATATAGAGACAACCTATTCCAAATTCAGGAGTAGGCTGGAGACCCACTGGGCTGGGACAAGATACAGAAAAGCAATGTTCTCACACTTTTCCAAGCTTGTGTCTAACATGTTACAACCCTTATTTAACATCTCTTTTGGAGCTTTGTCTATTCTGCTTTTCCATCTTAAATTCATCTGAAATGTTTTTCTTCAGGATTGTCCTTAAGGAGTATAAGAATCACAGAGCAAAACTGAATGCACCCCCTCATCTCATCCTGGATGAAAACTGTGTTCCAGCATTTCTTAAAAAATATGCAATTGCAGAATTATGTAAATAATAATAGACTAGATTTAATCATGAGTATCAAACCAGCTATGCCACAGTGATATTACTGTTGTGTACACAAATATAGAGGATTTCTAATCAAGAGGATATTTTGCTAGAAAGAAATACAAAGGCTTTAAAACAGCACAGAAAACCAAGCCAATAAGAGAATGGGTCATAAAGATAGAAGCCCTTATTTAATGTAATTTATGTTAAATTTTAATAACCTTGCAGAGACAATACTCTGAAGTACATGATTCCAATATTCAAATATTTTTTACAGTATTGACTGTCATGGGTCCAACTTCATGCCTGAGTGGAAATGTAAAATACATTCTGACAATCCTTACTTCCATAAAATGAAATAAATGGGTTCTTTTTTCTCTCTTCCCTGTCCAATTCCCACTACCTCACCTTAGTGTGGAAATCTATGCTTGAAAAGAGAGAAAAGTGGAAAATGTCTCCTTCTCTTCCAAGGTACCTATCCAGCAAAAGCTGGAAACTTTCAGTAGATGAGATTCAGCATTCCTCGCCCCAAATAAATGGATTGATAAATGCAATGCTATCTGTGTAAAGTCAAGGGGAAGATCAAAAGGGGTGTTCCTTCCACCCTTAACAAAAGTGATTGATATTCTTGCATGTACAATCAATGAAACAACTTGCATTCCATAAGCAAGCTGCTTTCAGTTAGCCCCACATCAAGAAATAGTGCTGAGTAATCACACTGTAAATTACCTTAAGCTTATTTAAAATAAGATTCCTCCTTCATCCAGTATCTCCTGTACTTTGCATTGCATTACTGTTTTGGTGGGACTTCAGAGATCTACACAGGTTCTGCAGAAATAAATTTCAGTCTTTGGTCTGATAGTTTATCATCCAGCAGACTTACATATGCTTCAGTCAATAGAATGGGCAAGCAGACTCAGTTGAGCTTAACTGATCAGATTCTGATTTAACAGGTGTTAAAAATAATGGAGAGTCTGCACCTGATGATTTGGTTGCCTTTATTTTGGGCATGGCATAATAAATGCGATGAATGCTGTATTCCTTCTGCAAACACTTTCTCACCTCCCACTGATCACGTAGGTGAGGTTTCACCACCACTCGTGACAACAAAAAGAAAAAATTATTTTTCAAGGACCCAGAACCAAAGAGATTTTTCAGTGGAAACTTCTCTGAATTCTTCTTGCAGAACCTCTGCATTAAACGAGGGAGCAATGAAAGATCTGCACTCACTGCTCTCTGAGTATTTGGGAGTGGAATTATCCTGTACAAAGAGAGAGTGCCTGCAGCTGTCGGAGCAGAGCTCAGAGAAATATGCCAACATTTTCACAGTGCAAGAGCAGATGTGGTTGAAATTGTTGACATGAAGCAAGGGCACAAGGTCAAATGCAGATTTTCCATATCAGTTTTTTCAAATGTCTTTTCCGATTAAGGCGAGGATGCTGCTTGGCCAGGGAATTCAACACAAATCTTATGAAAGGCATAATTGGTCAGGAAACAGAAGCTGGTGTAATGTATTCCAGCTCGTAACAATACTACTTCATGAATAACGCTTTGGTTATTTTTATTTCGCTTTTAAAACGTTATGAATATGTAGCACAATGCCTACTCTCCATCTTATGAATGCATGTAAACACTCATTAATGTTAACAGGAAATGCGTATGATTTTCAAGGGAAATGTAGACTTTTCCTTCTCCCTCCACACCCTATTTTGCTAGGCAGAGTTGGAGGGGAAAACCCCAGAGGCATCCTGCTTGGACCGGTGGTTTTGATCAGCAGCATTTTGTTTCATACATTGTTCTACAGAAGAAATTTCATCTCATCTTTCCTACAGAAATAAGAGATGAGACTCCTGGTCAGCAGAGCTACGTATGGGGCTGAGCAGGACGCCAGCACATTCACAGTCCTGAACTCTGGTAACCACAAAGAGAAGGGGACAGACCCCTAGAGAGAGGAGACTGGGTTAAAAAATCACTTTGAAAAAAAAAATAATAATCTGTCATCCCCTTCCCCATTTTTGAGTCTCAAAGCTGTACAGGAGTCCCAGATCTCTCAGTACGATGTGAGGCTTTTCTAGAAACCCAACTTTTTAAATGAAAACTGAGATTGCCTTTTAATCCTAAAGCTGGGAGGCACGAAGCAGTAAGGAAAGCATCAAATGTTGTGAGATTCATCATAACATCTCAGGATTTGGCAAGGCTGCATCCCAGTTTATAGCTGAGAGAAGTCATACCCCAAGCAAGTGTTATTTGCTGCTGAGCACTGCACTCCTGGGTCCTGCTGCTCCAGGACACTGCCTGAAGTGAACGGAGCTCCACTTGCGTGACACCGGATCAGCGCGGCGCTGAACCAGACCCCAGCTTTTATTGACTTTGCAGGCAGTCTGCCACTTGGCAGGAGAACTTAGATTTAAAACATAAAAGCCATTTTTTAAAGCATGAAGGATTCACTGGTAACAGCAACTGGAAAGCTGAAATTGAAACCAAAAAGGCACAGTACCACATTACCAATTCCCTGAGCCATCTTGTCCCCTTTACTGCTTTATTAATCTCCATGCACCGATCACTAATAATTTTTTACTTGGACTAGAAAATGAAAGTTAGTGTTCCAGATTTCTTTTTTTTTTTTTTT
>VXAC01002374.1:410133-514455 GCA_013399225.1 Rhipidura dahli
AACATACATGAATATGTAGGCAGCATAAAAAAAACCTAGCTTGGATTCCAAAAATGTTCATACTGAAAAATAGCTGATAATTTGTCATGCATCTATGAAATAGATAGTTAAAAACAAAGAACATAGAATATAGGTGTAGGTGTAATAAAACTGAGCTATGACTAGGGATTTCAGTGATTTTTTCTTGTCACAAATCATGTAAGACCTATTCATGAGGTGATACTTTGTTTTTTTCAGCACAGTTGTGAAAATCCACATGTACATCTAAAAACATCTTTGGCATGAATTTTTCTCTATCATGGGAATGGGAGCTTCAGTGAATTCTTCACCATAAAAATTCAACAGAGAGGAAAATCATAATGAGTGTACTGCCAATGTTTTTTCGAATGTAACAGTATTGTAATAAACACCAGGGTATAAACCCACAATATAAGTAGAAAAGATATTTTATGTTACCATATAGTAAATCTATATGTTAGTTCCTAGGGAGTGTAACATTTAATACAGATAATGATGTGTTTAACATAGTAGGAGATGGGCATGCAAACCCCTTGATTTTGTGTATTACTAGATGCTAATTTATTTATGTGCCAACAGTGACAGCAATTGCAAATCAAACTCTCACTTCCCAAGGTGTGGCAGGCCTTGATTTGGGCTGCTGGTGGAAACACGTTTCCTGCAGATCAGGAAAATGCCACCGTGCCTTAGCAGTCTCGGTCGTCAGCTACCAGATCCCAGGCACGAACTGTAAAGTTACAGCCAGTTTAGCATTCAGGCTGAACCTGCTGAGGGGTCACCACCCAGCTGCACGAGCCCAGCCAGCCTCTGTGGGAGTGCAGGAGAAGGGCTCCCTCTCTAACCCTGCACTGTGATGCAACGCAGAGGGCTCACGGTGCTTAGCAGGTTTTTATGGCTCCAGGAAAAGGCTATGTGGGAAAAGCGTGGTTCCCAATGACCTTTCCAGCGTTATTGACCACTGGGATTTACCAGCTGCTCTTTCCTCTCGGATTCGGGGGCTGTAATTACGAGTGGATGTAAAAGATCCACCAGGAGAGCAGCACAAGTTCAAATGGGGCTCTCAGGAGACCTGTCCCAGGAGAAGAGCACAGCTCACAGCAACACAGCACCGTACTAAATATTATGGTTATACCACAGTCTGTATAAATACAATGAGAAGGATGACAAGCCTTATCAATATTATAGATTTAGGAGGTGTGGAGGCTTCAGCAAAGCACCCAAATATTCCTTGGGTTTATCAAACTTTTTCTAGTTCTTTGATGTCTGTTACACACGTGTGCTTATAATACAGGTTATCAAACAAACAAAACATTCTCAGATCCTTAGTAAAAACGGTTTTGAGAGTTCATTACATCTATTGTATATTTTAAAGGAAAAGAATAAGGAAGATGCTTTGGTTTTATTGCTGTTTGTACTCACTGTGGCTTTCTTGGACTATAGAATTGCAATAGAGAGGCATTGCTAGGAAAGGACAAAGGACCCTTGCGCACAATCTGCCTTTATTTTGCTCAGTTTAACTTTCCCAATCAATACCTCACTTTCCTTAGCCTCAAAGTTCATTGATTTGCAGAAACTACAATCCCTTTCAACGGAACAAGTGTTTTCTGGCTTTCTTAAATCTGCAATCATGGCCAGGAATTCATGAGGCCATCAGCTGTGGGTGTTTGTTTCAGACAATCTTTCTGACCACCATTATAGGTCCAGGTTATTTTACCTCTTTAAACAGCTCGTGTTCAACCTCTGTAAAATGCAGAAAGCTTTTCAACTCTTGTTGAATAAGATGCGTGTTTGTTAAGCGCTTGATGATTTTTTATATCTCTTGAGAAGTCTGATCATTTTAATGAGCTATGAAGTGGTGAAGATTTGTGTGTTGCCCAAAGCCAAGCTGTTTTATTTAAGGTTTTCCTATAGCTTATGCACAGATTTGAAATATGTTCTGGGTTACTTGTTGTTGTTGGGCTTAGGGGTTTTTTTTTCCACTTCTGGCTCCACTCCTTTTAAAGCTTAGTGCTAAAGTTTCCCCAGGCAGCATTTTCCAAAACAGCTCAAATTGTTGGTGTCATAGGCTTGCTCAGCACACACAAGACACATTATTCCTTATTTATTTTGAGTTCCAGTATAAACACATTTGCAGCATTAGGACCAGCTCCCTTCTGCATGCCTGTGATTTCTGCGTGGTGGGTGCCAAGCTGCTTCTGTAAACCTAAGGGTGTAGCCAGGATCCACTTTGGGTGGCTGTAGAAGCCCAGTGTGTCATTCACCTTATGCCTAGCAATATTAGGTAATACAATTCATGTTTGCAGCGCAAGATTCTATGTATTCTCATCTACTTTCACTTCATCTGAAACAGGGAGAAGAAAAATGGCCCTGGGCTCCTTTACAAAGAGATGCTTGAGATGCAAATGGCATGGGAGGTCATTAATTCTGTGTAAACACTGGGACATGAATCCAGGCAGAGGACAGGTCAGAAGAAGCTACTGCAGACACCACAAGCACAGACATTCTGCCTGCTGTCTTCTTTTGTGCATCCACCTCTTCTCAGTGTCTGGCTGTAACACCACCAGAGCAGGCAAGTTCATTGCTGTGCTAACCATGCACAGCTCATGCATGGTACTGCACACCAGTTTACAAGGAAGGCTGGTATTTTGGGGCTCCTTTTTTTGTGTGTGCATTGGAGGGGAAATAGGTAGAGAAGATTGCCTGTGTGATGCAGTGTCCATTGATTTAGAGATGAGGTGTTTGCTCATTCAAAATGTTTGCCATCAGCACTGCAGAATGCAGCCCACAGTCTGTGCTATGACTATTAAGCCACTCAGGACAAAAAACCAAAGAGGTTTTCTAAGGTGAGGAAATGGCTCAGTTTTGTATTTGACTTTGCAGGATCCTACTGGATACTTAAAGGTTTCCTTCTTTATATCTTTTCTGAGACAGAGCTCCAAAGAGGCACAGAGGTTTTGGAATATTTCAGCAGGTGTTTTCTACACTGAAGTAGTAGAGTAGCAGTGGATTAGAAAGACACTTAATATGTGTTAGGGCCAGAGTTTCAGCTGGCACGAAGAGATGTATTTCCACTAAGTCAAGAATCTGGCCTTATACTATCTAAGCACTTGAAATCTTCAAGACTTGGCTGCAGACCTTGAGAACAAGCTTTGTTGCAAGACTTTCAGCATTGAATGCTTGCACTTGGACCACAAAAATATCCTTTCATACAGTATTTTGGCACTTCACCTTCTGGTTTGGGCCAGAATCGAGATGTACATGAACATGGAAAATAAATTTTAAAGCAATGGAAATGTTCAAATGGAAACTTCAGATGGGTCTGTGCTAATGCTTAGTTTGAGGGAAAACTTCTGATCATAGTTATTTTTATGTGTACCATTTCATTCATCTGTCTTTCAGTAGTGGTCATTTCGAAACGAACGGAGTTTGAAACTCCCAGGAGGGAAAAGACAATCTTGCGGTTAATGCACAGCACTAGGAGTCAGGAGTTCTGGCTTTTTAGACATCTAGAGTGATTTTAGGCAGTTCACTTAAGCCCTGATTCAGCAAAGTATGTAAGCAGGGGAGTAACTTTAAGTACGTGAGTGGCCTTGTTAAATCCGGTAGTGCACTTAGCAGCACCACACGGCCACGGAGCACTGTAAACAGTTTTTGTTAATGATGAATAAACAACTGCTACTCCCCATGCTGTGTGCTGGAGCCCTGATAAACAACAACAGAATGCACAGAAGCAGTTCCCAGCAGGAAAATGAATATTGATAAGTAGGCAACGCTGGGCAAAATTTGAAAAGATCCCTGACTCTTTCCTTGCTCTTGCCTGGACAAAACCCCCCTGTGTAAGGCCTTCAGGCATTCATCTGAGTTTCTGAGGGTTTTTTTTTTTTTGTTTTTAATTTTCTAATGGAGTAACTAAATAGCTGCCTAAAAGCACGAAACCTAAATAAAGTATATTCAGATGGAAAACGCCTACAAGAGAGTCATAGGGAATGGCTCTAAAGTGGTGAAAGAGCTAAGGAAACAGTTCCTTCTGTGAGGAAGAACATTTGTGTCAGGGGACTCTTGGATAGGGTCTGGAGTTTCATAAACACCAGTGCTGATTGTCAGAACTTCCTTCTCAAAATACTGAAAATAGTTTTATGTAGAAATGCATAATAAAGCACAGGGAGTGAGGGGGTGCATTATCCATCACTCTGCTTTATTACCCTGCTCAGGAACTGCAATGGCTGGTGTGAAATATGCTGTTTCTCCCAGCAGAATCTCTATAAATGGGAAAATCAAAACTTCTTCTGCCGCCAAATAAACACGCTAAAGGTTAAATAATGTTGTGCTAGCTCGTGCTATTTGCACACAGCCCACACTGAGAACTGCTGAATGCAGCACGACCCCCAAGACTCGCCAGTTATGCTTGGGTGGGAGTTCACCTGGAGGGATCTCTTTAAAATGGTGTTGCAGCCTTGCTTCCTACTGTGAAACAGACTGCAAGCTATGCCTGAAACAACTCCACATTCCCCAGAGCCCCTCGCTGCTATGTGCACCCCAGGGAGAAAGGGTCTTTTGCTCCTGTGCATGGCAGCATCACTGAGATGGTGGGTACCTGACACAGGTCTGCACTAGGAGGAGATTCTCTCCTCTCACATTCATAGATCCCAAAGAGTAAAATAACTACTTTTTTTGCAAGTCCCTAGGGATCCTGGCTGCAGTCCTATGAAGGAAAAAGGGTTTTTTTGATTGCAGACAAATCTGAGACCTCTACTCCTCCTATAATCTTTGCCTTGGCCCCACTGCCTCGTGTCCTAGCTGGACTTGTCTAGTTAGGTACTTAATGGGGAGTTGGTTTCCTGCCACTGGGAGCCTGACAGCAATCCTGCATATCTCCATGTCATTGCTGGTTCCACTGCAGGAGGTGTAACCACAGATTGATGCTTCCCTTTGGATTCAGACAAGTCTGCAGTTCTCCATTTCCCCAAAGATTTCCTACATAAGATGGCACATCCTGTTACAAGGAGCTGAAAATTAGGGCAGGCAGCTCAAGACCATCATCATCAAGAGACATACACGAGTTATGCTCCTTAGGCACCTGATGTTTTATCTCTGCAAAGCCTTCCTGGCTGAAGTGGACATCTCAGGACCTCTCTCCAAAGCATGGTTGGATATCACCAGGCAGGTTTTTTGACAGTGAGGTGGTAGGATTCACTTGTGGAAATTTTCCATCACCCAGGAGAAGGACTCCCATCGTGTCCTATGCTAAGCTTGACCAAAAGGAATGCAAAGTCCAGATTCAGATCCCAGCATTGCATGTGTATTTAAAGCCCCAAGACAGGACCAGAGCCTAGCATCCTACCAAAATAGAGATTTCTCACTTTTGGTTAATAGAGTTCTTTTAGCAGGCTGCAGGCTTTCCATCTTGCAAATGGAAATGTCAGTGATTCTCTACCTTTCTAATACTGGAGGGATTTTGCAAAGAAAAACCACTGAAATAGAGTGGGGCATTGCAGTTACATTAACTGAGGTTTTGTAAGTATCTCAAGAGCCTACTCTGAACTTTCAAGAAAGTTATAGGTCAACCCTCTCTAATTTATAGGCTAATCCCCTCTAACCTGCTTTCTCTTTTAATGAATGTCAATTAGGAGGATTTAGTGTTGTATGCTAGCTAGTGGGATTCTAAAAAGCCCTGCAAATTCATAGGAAATTTTAATCAGCCAAATAATTGTAGAAACTGAATTAATTTGATCTGTACTTGTGTTCAGTTGCCGAAATATATTTCTTTCTCCATGGCTGAAGCACAAAATCAGCACACAAAAATGTTTCCATGGGGGACTCAGTAGCTTTGTTGGTCCCCAGGATCATCATCCTCAGCATGACCAGTCTGAGGAGGTTCAAGGCTCTAATTTTGATGTTATTTTTGGAAATGGCTTGGGTTTCTGCAGTTTTGGCTTTAAATGAGATCGGAGTCATGCTTCTCAGCCTTAGCTGCCAAGCTAAACTTTTCCCCTGGTGTGAAAGCACGTGTTTACCCATGTGCAATCTAAGCTACAATGTCTTGCTGTAATTGCATTTGTAAAACGTCTTCCTAAAAATACTACCTTCCCAGAGCATGATCATTTTTCGTTTGCCTGCGCCCAAAAGGGGAAAAAGAGTTAAAAAATGCAAGTGTCATGTATTGTACATGAGCTAGTTTGTTTTAGAATGAAAATAACCCGTGGCATCAGATGCTATTATTACTGTTAATTCATTGCCTCACAGTATCTGCCTCTGTATGACTTGATGAATTTCCACTACCCATTCATTATTGCAAATGCATTTCCAAACACTTCACATAAGGCAGGCTTTAGATAGCTCACCACATTCTTATGAAAAGCAACATTGTGAAGCAACCACGGGGAGCAGTCATATAAAACAGATGCTCAACACCCACTACCCAGCAACACAAAGGGAATAATGAACGGACAAGAATAAGTTGTTTTATATGCAGAAACTTGGATTCCAGTGGAACCAGTGTTTTCTGGGCTGGGATATTAAATGGTGCTGGGTGGTTTGTAAAGGCTGCTGTGATTCTGCACACCCAAATTTGGCACCCAGTTGCTGCATATCTTCTGATAGACCGTAAAATCAGATTGAACCGGGCAGCCTTACGCAAGGGCTACCAGCGCGCCGGTTTGACCTACTTGAAACCTAAGGCTTCATTAAACTATTTCTGCCAAGTAAAAACTAACCTGAGCTCTCCCAAAAGTCAAACCACATTTCCATTGTGGTCCAAGAGCAATACACTGTAATGCCCCTTTATGCTCCTGGTCCTGTCTGTCCTTGAGGATAGACTCCAAGGCAGCTCTAGCTTCTATTTGCAGCTACATAGAAATTCCTTTAATGAAGAGTAAAGGAAAGACTTGCTGAAACACTGTCTCATCCAGTCACTCCTGGATACTCTCTGGCCACCACTCCACACACTGCTTTGGCCATGCTGGCTGCCAAGAGATTTTCCAGTAAATGTTGAAGTTGTTGCCCTTTGCAGCACAACCTTTACCTCTCAGATTGCTCTTCAGTCAAGGACCTACAGCTTTGTTACTGACAGTAGGATCCCTGGGAACCAGAAATTAATCAAAACTTTTGGTATTTTTTTTCTTCAGCCATTTCACACTTTTGTTCAGGCTAGCAGTTGACAGTGCTCAAATAACACATAAAAACCATGTTAATCTTCTATTTTTGGCATAACCAGGGAGAGACTGTCTGGCAAGTCTCACTGGGGAGGTTGTTCACTGAAGAGTTCTACCTTCATTTTGTAGAGGCAACAGGTCTAAATAAACAATGAAGCTTCGAAATGCTTGTCTGGCCAAAACTCTCTACCAGCTTTGATTTCCCTTGGCTTCTAAGAAGTGCTGTTAAATTTCTGTGATTTCATTGCCATGTAGTGCAAGTCCTTCTGTCATCTGCCCACTGATTTCTCTCATGGAGCAACTTTTGCAAGGTGTGTCTTTACCAGAATTTCTAACTGTGAGTTCCGTATCACTCAAAGAATCCATTTGAACTTTCAGTCTTCACAGTGTTAGGTGGTAATGAGTTCTAAAATTTCCTATACAAATCCTATACAAAGACATTGCCTGATTTGTTTATGAAGGGAATATTTCCTCTTGATGATGATGCTTCTATAAGTACTTTGCTGGTGCTCCTTTTCACATTGCTAATTCTCATGGGCATCAGGAGATCAGGAAGACACATTGCATCTTTGAAAGATCTGCAGCAAAAATAATGCAACTTTCTCCCCTCATTTTAAGGGCATATTTATATTTATTCTTCTAATCAAATCTGTTAGTGCTTGTGCTTTTCATACATCAGAAAATGTTCATAAGAGAAAGACCTACGCGGAATTCAGTTATTCGTGAGAAATAATGATGCAGGATCGGTCAAAAAAGAACTTGCGAAAAATCCTTTAGCAGAAAAAACCAAAAAGCTTGGTTTGCTGTAGAAAGAAAAAGAAAGCAATCTCTACTGGGCTTGATACTGAGTCATCTGTTTATTCCCAGTGTGTGATGAAGATAAGTGCAATTTGCAAAGTTTCAGTTTGGCTTATGTTTTGAAGCACTCTGCATACCAGAAGGATTCAATCTGGAGGTGAAGAGAAGGTGCCTCATCTGATCTGTGTATGCAAAACTTTTACAGCAAAACGACAATAATGGGAAATTCACCTGTTCTCATTTTTCATTATAAAATAAAATCCTAGGCTGTATATTTCAAGTGCTTGGCTTAAGTTCATGAATCTGTTGAATGAAAAGGGGAAGATTTATGATTTCTTGCTGTTTGATATGAAGTAAGCTAGCTAAGTGTGCGGTCTCTGCTAAATTTTACTTCAAGACTTGGATCTGCTTTAAGGCATAATTTGTCGGTTGCAAATTGCAATGAATTGAGCCTGGTGATGGCCAAAAATGAACCTGTCCTCTAACTGGGACCTCAAAACTGATGCTATATTCTGTTTTGCTTGAATTTCCTACATTACACCCTAGCAACTCTGTTGCAGAACTCCTGTAATTAAACTGGAATAGCTTTACAAAGAAAAGCTTTTGGACTCATTATAGGGATGAGAAAAGATGAGAATAGATTGATAATTAGGCTTAGGAGAATAAAGGCAGGAAGGAGAGACCAGTACACTCTGTAAACATTGGAGGGAGTAGAGTAGCTGATTCCCTATGGCACTGCTGACAAAGAAATGAATGGCCTTAAAGTGGGAATGAATAAACATAAGCTGAAAGGGAGAAGAGGTTATCAGCTGTCTGCAGAGTGAGGTGCTGACCCAGCCTTCCAGCAGGACTGGTAGGAACAGAAAGCCCTGGATTAGTTTCCTAGGCAGCTTGTCTACCACAGTTGCTAGTTGCAGTCAAGGGCTGGCTTCACTGACCCACGGTCCTCCTAAGGTTTCATGCTCCTGCCTTCAGATGCAGTACGTGGGTTTAGTTAACCCTGAGACAGATTCTCAGCCCAGATTTTTGGCTAGTGCAGGCTTCACTGCAACCAAAGAAAATATTTGTGAGAAAGAACTGCAGCAAAGTCCAATGCTTTGGTTTCTCAGGCACAAACAGAACTCACCAGACAGGCTCATAAGAGAAGAGCTAGTCTGAAGCATTATCTTCACCCACCCTACAGTTTCTTTACAGATGTTCTTCTAACTCATAGTGTTATTTGTTTTCTTTCTGCTGATCTTCCTGGCATATGGAAGAGCACTGGTACTACACCTGGGCTCACAGAGAAAACAGTTTTCAGGTGTTTTTCAATACCTGAACTTCAGCAGATAAAATTTTTGTGATTGGGCTCCAATTATATCTTTAATGAGCTGAAAAGAGCACTGAATGTCTGTGTTCCAAACTTCAGGGCGACTTGGCTGTGGGTCCAGCCTTTGCAGCTTGGCCCAATTTTTAGTATACATTCATGTATCTTCTATTTATATTTTGTTATTCAACCTACTCATCAGTAAATCTCATTTTCAGAGAATTCTCTCAATTTTTAACTAAGTCAACACTATGTTTGCCAGGGACAGTATCATTAGTGAAGCAGGAATTTCACCTTGTGCCAGCAGGAATCATGGGACTTGTGCTTGAAGGCAGCCTGCAAATTGTCCTCATTAAAGGCATAACAGCAACTAATTCTGAGGCTCAAAACCTTAAGTGAACAGTGGAGCCACATGGGCATTATTTTACCTTCTGGAAAGGGGAGTGCTTCTTCTCACTGGAGAGCTGGTAATCCTGCTTCAGGCAGAAGGTAGGACTTTTTGGAAGTCCCACACACCATCTATATGATTTACTATGACTGAAAACACCCAGTTTGTAGTATTTTTATATTAAATGCCCAGTGAAGTATTTTTAGCTTTGGCTTCAATAATATCTCAGAGAAGACACATTTTCTGTGAAAGTGAGAAATTTGAAATGTTTGCTCAGTGCAAAGTGGGTACTTTGCATGGTATCATCCTCTCCAGGCATTTCCCTTTCTCTATAAGAAAAGTTGCTTTTATTTCAGTGGCATATGGCCGGGGCCTCAGTGGCAGTGGGTTGTCACATTTAAGTGATAATTATGTTTACCCTTTGGGATTGTTAAAAGCAACTTGAAACAAGTATTTCTAACCATAAATTATTTACATTCTTTCAATTGTAAGAGAATCAGAAAGCAGGAAATATATTTACATTTTCTAGGGCAAAGTTCTTTATTCAGAGTCATATTTTATGGAAACTAAGTCACCAAAAAATAGGGGTTTCCAAAATTGAAACTGGAGGTAACTAAAGACTTGGGAATAGGCTGGTAACTGAGCAATATGAGCTTGGTAAATCAAAGTGGTTAAAGGACACAGACAAATTGAACTGAAATGAATGTCAGCCCTTTGATAATAAATTAGATGCTACTAAACAAATTAAGTATGTTTTGTATTTGTGTATGTGTGTTACTCATCTTTTGTCATGACTCAAAATTCCCACACTTAATCTGTAGAGGGAACTTTCTGAGACAGGAGTGAAAATGAAAAGAGCAACACTACAAACCCAGTGCCACGATGACTTTACGATATATACAGTTAAATAGTTTATTACATTTTTCAATAAAAGGCTCACAAAGAGCCCACTAGCTTACAATTTTCTTTGGCAAAAAAAATCTGATTTAAACACAACAAAAAGACTTGCATGAGTTCAAGAAGGGTGACCAAAGCAGTGTTTTTTGCTATCATTGGAACGCTATCAAATTATGTGTCCAAAACAAATGAATCTGAATGGAAGTAGTTAAAATACTGAAGTAAACCAGTCCAATTTTTTTAAAGATATTATTGCTAGCAGTATCCTCCTCCATTCGAAATCTGCATTGGGAGATAGGGACCCACTTCAAGTAAATGAGTCACTTTTGCTTCCTAGCCAGAACAATTAAACTTCTTGTATAAAACATGACCTGAAGCCTGCCCTTCACCACATCATCCCTCCTCAAACTCCCAGAGGTCAGCTCTGACATTTAACAGCTCACAAATTCAGTTTCTTAGCTCCTGAGGCCAACTTCATGCTTTTAAAACCAAAACTTTGTTACTGAGATTGATATATGTGCAAGTGTGTGCCTGGAGATGTGAGTATAAATACGTGTATGCACACATACAGCAGGCACATACTTCTTCTTCCAGTCTAGTCCATATTATAAATGGGTTTTTATCATTCTGCAGAGATAACATCTCTGTCTCCTCTCTTGCATAGCTGCCATGGGTTGTAAAGGTACACATGGTCACACCAAACTCTATTTCAGTGCTGGTGCCAAGATACGAGCTTGTCATACGAAACTGCACAAAACAGAAGATATAAACAAGCCAAAAAACAGTTAATGCATTTTGAAACTTGGTACTTCTTTATTGCTAGCAGCTGAGTAGTTTTAGGTGTTGTTTTTTGGGGTTTTTTTCCAATTGTTATTGATCTCTTGCCATATTGTACATACAATTCCCTAAAAACATTAGCTCATTTCTACGCCAGTTTTAAAGCTTAGCTCATCTGGGCTATGTACTTTGGTGTGTAGGTGTTGAGTGCTAAATACAACTTAACTTTTCATTTTTAAAAGGTATTCTTAACAGTAACAGCTACTTAATTAGTTTGATCTTCAGAGCAATTTATCACACTCTCTACCAGGATAAAAATAAGACCATCAGGTGGCAGGTGCAGTTTGAGGGGTCAGGAGGAGAGAATTTTAAGTTATTTGTATATATTTCCCCAGAAATTCCCTCACTTTTCCATAATGTTTTTGTTTTCCAGTGGTGATGGGAGT
Organism: Rhipidura dahli; assembly: GCA_013399225.1. Taxonomy (NCBI): domain Eukaryota; kingdom Metazoa; phylum Chordata; class Aves; order Passeriformes; family Rhipiduridae; genus Rhipidura; species Rhipidura dahli. The sequence goes on from VXAC01002374.1 coordinate 421,915, forward strand.
GCAGTAATGTCATTACAGTAAAAGTCATAACACAAAGTTCACTAATTTACAACGACTGAAGACAAATAGAACGTGACTTTCCCTTACCTGCTCTGGCTCTTTCAGACAAGATCCCCCTGGGCACAGAGGAACAGTCAATCATTTTAAGTATTTGATAAGGACCAAATGAAATTGAAACCACAGATGAAGAGTTTTTCCTAAGTTTATTCTTCAAAATAGCTTCATGGTGATAGGCAAACTATACAGGCAGGCTTCCCTAATGCAAATCTCCTGTGAAATCCATTTTGTGGTACTGACAGAAAATCATAATTGTCTATTTCAAAAATGCTACCAAACACCAGATCCAGTCTTTTCCTAGATTTTCAAAGACTTTCCATCCCCACACTTTCAGACTCTGCCATCAGTGTGTCAGAAAGGATAGATGCCTGGAAAAGATCCATTGAAGCTACTAAGAGATGGATTAACTTTTAAAGTGTTAATGAAGACTACCTTTATTTTTATGACTTATGTACTGAAAAGCCTCTTTCCTAAACAAACAGATAACTTGGCCAACCCAGATATAGGCTCCATTATGTTCTTGCTAGCCAGATTTCACAAGGTGGCCACTGAGGTCCTATAAAATTAAACCAACAGCTCATCACAGACCTTCACAGCATGCAGGAACATCGAGATGGAGAAGCCCAATTAGATCATCCACTCAGCCCACCCTTCACCTCTGCCAACGATGCAAACTTCCATGGTGTTCTCATTTTATGCTAGCCCAAGGAAAATGAACTTCATCTCTTATAAAAGAAAGAATGTAGGGTCAAGCACCAAGAGTACATTCTGTACTTATAATAGCCAATGCAATTCTACCAAACTCTCTTTCTTCAACTCCAAAAAAAAAAAAAAAAAGGGAAAAATAAGGAAAAAAAACCCAAAAACCTAAACATAAATAATCTGAGCAGATGAATGTTATTAACATTTGTCTATTTGTGGTAATTGCTGACATCAGCAGATGGAGGTGCTCTTGTTTTGGAATGTCATGGTCTGAGACCTGGTGCTCCCTTCCTGCAGGTGTAATCATACTGAAGCACTGACATCCGTGCTGTTGTTCTGCTGTCTGATGGAGAAGAAGAACCTTCTTTTCAGTCAGCAGATTATTTTTCCTTTAAGGAAAACCAAACTTTCCTATACCTCTGGTCAGCCTCTCACAGATAATATCCCATCTCTCTTTATTTTCACTGATCTAAACCTGACTTCTTGCCTTTAAAGCTATGGCTTCAGAGAGAACCCTGATTTTATCTTGCAGCATTCATGTGATCAACATTACTAAATAGTGAAAAAATGAACTTAGGGTATTTTCCAGGGTGTTAGTTGGATATTTTGATTGGCTGATTTCTTTCTCTTTTTTTCCCTTTTAATTTTTTGAAATCCAAAGAACTAGTTTCCAGAATTGTTTGAATCCTATTGCTGAATTAATTGACTGTGATGAAATTGCTCAGCATCTCAGCAAACTGAACCATTACATCTGAATCTGCACAACTCAGAGCCTATAGTTTCCCCCTTCCTGGGCAAAAATACTGGACAGTGCTTTGCAGAGGTCTGCAAGAGATGTTTGGCACTCTGAAAAAACCAAATCTTCTTTATGAGTGTTTTCTTTAAGAGGGAAAGCTAGCCCGGGGTGATGCTTCAAGGGACAAAGTGTGGTAGGAGGTGCATGGTGCTGTGGCTGCAGGAGGCAAGCAGCTGGGGAAAAAATCCCAGTCTGGCACCTCCTCCAGTGTGTTTAATACCACATCCAAAGCTGGACTATAGTGTAGGTCAATAGAAATTCCAGGTGGCTGAGACTAGAGCAGGCCAAAGTAGTGCAAACTTTTATCCTTGGCATGGATAAATGTTTCTAAGACTTCCACAGGTCTTGCCATTTGCAACAGCAGTGCCCATTAAAATGCTTACAGCAACAACCACCCTCCTTTTTTTGTATTTTGCTTCAGAAGTAATGTATAATAATTGGAATTTGAGCCGAGTTTTCCAAGAGCTCAGGTTGTGTTAAATTAATATACACACACACTCTATTTCAAGATACACACTAAAAATAATGCTCTAAAAATAATGTGTTTCATATGTGTGTGTATGTTACAAATTAGCTGTTATTTTAAATGTTTCACTATAAAAAGCCCCCACACAACATCAGAGGGGAGTCCGGCCCTAAATGGTATTAGACTCTAGGGGTATATTTAAATAATTGCTCAAGTTCCAGTTTTTATTCTGATGTAATTAAAGTATGTTTTACATGCTAATCAAAATTAAATAAAAATTATTACGTGCTAATTTACATTTAATTAGTTTTCAGTAAAATAATACTGCATTTCCGTGGTTCACTCTGTCATACACAGAATAAACCAAAAAAGAACATTCTGCTACAGAAAACTTACTACTGTAGGAGCTATTCAGGAGAACGTTCACTGTACAAGCTGTACAAAAAAAACCACTCCAAAAACATGGAACTGCTCTCATATCATAGAAACACTCTGCTCCTTTCCTTTGTCAGCTGAATGTGGCTTAAGGTCTCACTCATGTAAATTATTACTTCAGAAAAATATCCTCTTCCTTGTCTGAGCCAACATATTTAAGCATGGCATGGGTGTGGGATGAATGGATTCAAGTTATTCACTAGGGAGCTGCAGAGGTTTTCAAGAAGTAGACGTGCTTTGTTCTTCACAGAAAAAAACAGGCAGCACAGCACAACCCAGGAGAGGTATTTTAGAGCAGAAAATTAGGTTGTCACGTAAATAAATCTCTTTTTTCTCCTCAAAAATTGTGCAGAGAATCATGGGTTTATTTCAAGAAATCGAAGTTGAAATAGTTTGGAATAAACTGCCACCCCCATTTCTCAAAAGTGTCATGATAGGTTCAGATTCCCTTTCTCCTCTTCTCATGGCCCAGCAAGCCTAAGGAGATCAGGTCCATGAAATGAGCCAGGTCATGGGACAGACATGGAGCTTTGTCTGAACTCCATCTCTGGCAGACCCCTCTAGTCTGTTAAAGTCCATTCAAAACAAAAGCACTGGACTTATTCAGGACAGCAAGGAAAAAGCTTTCTGAACTCTGAATATTTCAAGGCTTGGGTTTTTGTTTAATTGTTATTTCTGAGTTCTGAATGAAAGCCTATATATTCCATATTTCTCCTGAATGCTTCTTTTCTGCCGCACAATTGTTTTTCAATGGTTCTCTTTCCTAATTTGCTTTTGCCAGTTCTACTTGCAATGAATTTTAAGTGAGTCTTTGCAACAGTGATATGAACACAAGCAAAACCCTGTAAGAATCTCTGGCTCTTCTAGCCAGACTAACCCAGCTGTTGCTGTGTCCACCATGTATTTTTCTCCTGGTCTAGGACAGCAGTGATTAGTAGGATTGAAATGGTAATTGAGTAGTACCAGTCACTACCAAATTAGTAAAATATAAATGGAAAATAAATTTCTCCCCAAACTCTCAGTGTGAACAGTTTTCCCCCTACAACAGGTGGTGGATGTGATTTCATAGAAATCACAGAAAGGCTTGCATTGATAAGGACCTTAAAACCATCTTTTTGCATCTCCCTGCCATGGGCAGGGATGCCACCCACCAGACCAGGTTGCTCAGGGTGCCATCCAACCTGATGAACACTTTCCATATTATTTGAGATTTCATAACAAGATACTTCTATAAATTATTTCTCACCCATTAGTCTGGTTCTATATGGTTCTTAGTGAAATCTGAAGCAATAAAATTAATTATATCAATTTACATTGTGAACTGAATTATGATTGAAATATTTTATGGCTGAATTATGTCACCTTGTGCCAAGAGCAACTTCAAAAAAGGCAGGTTGCTAGCTAACATAAGACAACTGACACCCAACAACTGTCTGCACATCACTTGAATTTGCAAGACATCCTCAAAACGTTGCCATTACGTCTTATGTGCCAACAGGATGTTTTATGGTTCCTTTTTCTTATAAGGCCTGAATTTTCAAGATGAAAGTTAAAAGGTCTGTCCAGCCTCACTGTGAAAATCCATCTACAGGTGAGTAGTCAGTGGTTCTCTACGAGTGTAAGGTTACTTTTGGTTATGAAGGAAAATGGACTGAACTCATTCCCAAAGGGACTGCTTTTCATGTAAAACTTGAGGAAGGACCATCCATGGCAGAGGATTGGGAACATAAGACATCTTTCTGGAGGCCCTTTTCAGACAAGAGGCTACTTGAAAACCCTTATTTAGTTTTCAGAACCTACTTTGGATACCCCAGACCTTTTCTTACTTAAAGCCTATAGATCCTTTAAGAGTATGACCAATAAATAACAATAATATCCAATAGTGTCTACATGATTACCTTTGACAGCTCGATTTTCACCTGGCACAGAAGAGCTAGTCAGGATCAAAGCTGCTTTATACACAGTACAAAACATGATCTGACCAGGGACAGGCACTGCTCCCAAGAAAACAGGGAAAGGAAGTTTAAAGCTGGACAGAAGCATTAATGCTTTGCCTACAATGTATCGTCCAAGAGTTTGCAGTGCTGCACAGGTAGGGGAACCATCTGAAGTACAGAGAGCCACCACAACAGTAAAAGCCAGGCTGGAAATAGGGCTATGCCACTTTCAGGACCTGAACTAACCTCTGCCCTGTCCTGCTTGGCACTGTGTCACTCCTTCTGCTACCATGTGCCTATTTCCTTACAGAGCCACAAAGAATAAAGTAGGGGATAAATGCTTGTGAAGGACGTTTTTGGCAGAACCCCCCCTGTGGCACATTACATGCAGCTTAAAAAAATAAAGGGAGGGAAGGAAGAGAGGAAGGAAAGGTACCCATTTCATCCCCGTCCATTCTCCTAAGATTAGCCATTTCAATATGGGATCTTGTTTTGCAGGGCTTTGGATCAAAATCAAGGATTTTGTTTCTTCAGTTTTAAGAACTTTTCATCACTTTTTCCTTCTAGCCTGAAAATGCAACCTTAAATACTTTTCCAGGGAAAGCTTCAGTGTTTGAAAAATAATTTTACTCTGCCAGCATCTGCATTTAAAATCAACGTCAATCCAGATTCGATTCTGACTCCCACAAAGGAATATTAATTTTCACCAGAAATTGTCTTTGCTCTTTATGTACACCTATTGCACAGGACTTAAGAAAGAGTGGTGAATTCTCCATTACTTGAAAGCATCCCTCCTGTTGTTTTTTCTTACTTCTCTGCTTCCCTCCATAACCTGTAAGGCACAAAGACAGAAAAATGCACTCTACCAGAAGATTCCTTTGGCAATCAGTTAGGGTGGAAGTCACAGTTTTGGATTACTGAGCAATAAATACAGAATTTGACCTAATTAGCAGGGATGGGGAGAGGTGAGTGGCTATCAGTAGGATTATTGTGTAACAGACGAGCATGTGCAGGACCACGGTGCGTAGGAGGCTGGAACATGGGATTTGTCCTCTTAGGTCAGGACAGCTCAGTGCTGAGCTGAGTATTCTCCTGCCAGCCAACTTCAACGTGTGCTGCATCTGGACAGTGTGGAAAACCACAACAATGAACCCACCCTGCTGTGCAGCTCTGAAGAAGGGAGTGAGCTGAAGGTGGAACTCCCTCCTGATCTCTGAGTGAAGAATGCAGATGAACTTCACTTCTGCTTCACCAAGTATGGTTATAAAACCACCCAGCCCAAACACCATCTTTACCTGAGGTTCTTTTTACGCCTTACTGTTTCTGATTCTTCTGTGGTCATTCAGAATGAGTTTATCTGGCATGAATTCTGCATTTTAAAACTGCTCACATCTCACAAAACCAATATGCAGGCTTAGGTTTCTGATTCATGGTGAGCTGTGCTGGGTTTGGATGTGACCACTGGAGATGTTACGGCTCACAGCTGTCCTGTGCACCCACGAGCTGGGAACTGTGGAAACCAACTTCTGGGACAGCAGAACAAGTGGCGTCTGCCCTTCATTAGTCACAGAGCTTGGTCATTATTCTAACAAAATCTACTTTTCCTGCCATTTGTATCAATTTGTTCACTGGCAGCAGGTCCATCCTGCTGCTCCTGCTGGAAGTTAAGTATCCTGCAACTGAATGTAGATGGGCACGGTCCTAATTTTGCAGAGCCACAACCAGCTAGGCTTCTGAGACAGCTGTACCAAAAATTGATATACTTCTAGGTACAACCATCTTGTCTGTGTCAGCTGCCTTTGGATGAAATTTGGCGTGCTTAGGGTAGGCATTTATTTTAGCTCCTGCCATCTTGTTAACATAGTACTTAACTTTCTGTATGGTTTGTATAGCTGCATATACACGTGTATATGTTAAAGCTTTAGTGAAAAAAAAATAGTACTGACACTCAAATTTTAGCCTCCGGGGCTTTTAAAATCTGTGTAATTGATTATTTGGTGTCCAGAAATATTTCTTTTCTGTAGAAGGTGATTTATAACCTTAGCTTTAACACAAGTCTTGGACGCAGTTCATGCTTCCAGTTGAGTGGCTGATACTCTTTAAACAAAAGACTGCAATGATGACAGCTACTGTATAATGGACTTCTGTGATGAATTTCCAGATGATTGATCATTCGCCCAAAAACTCTTGAACTTCTGGTATTTTCAAACATTTTCATGTCTAAACTGCAAGTTAGCCTGAATATCCATGAACAACAGATGACATGAGCTTAAGAACAACAAACAGTGAAATATACCCTGAAATTATTTTGCAGAAGTACTTGCACATTATTTTAATCAATCGAGCAATTCTAATATTCTGTCAGGGGTGAAAAATTAGTTGCCACTGAACTGACTGCTTCACAGGCCTGAACTCGGCCTACAGAGTCCATAGGAATTTTCTTCCCTTACCATCAATGGGGTCTGAATAAGACCTTAAAAGGAAAACCCTTCTGATTTCCATAGGACTTCCCCCTAAGGACATAATTGCTCACAAAGGCAAATCCTAGCAAATCCTCAACCACTCCAAAACTCTGCCAGCAATAGGGACCAAGAGATACAGCACTTCTGTTTATTATTTGTTTTCTGTGACAGCTCAGTCATACTGAAAATTCCAGTCTGTGTGAAACACAAGTTTATTTCCAGTTTTAAAAACTGAACTCTGCATTCTTCAGTAAATGGTGGCAGGAGCCATTCCTTGCTGCAAAGCCATTTTGGTCCCATTTCATCCTACAGCTGCTGTCTTTTTCTTTCCTCTATTAAAAAAAAAAAAAAAAAATCAGCACAAGCATTTTTATGAGAACAAACTGATAATTAAGCAATAATGGCATGATGAAGATAGTGGAAGGGTTTTAACAACAAACCCCAAACAAATGGTAGAGTCACCAGGAGTTAATTTCATCTTACATTTAATTAAAAGCTCACCTGGATAATTTCATCATATTCTTCCCTCAACCAATGCTTTTTTCCCAAGATGTAGTGGAATTTTGGTTCTTGCTGTGTTATATGCAAGGCTGCAAGTTCCCTTTTTACTAAGAGCCTTTTGCAGAGGTTGAGAAAGGATGTGAAAAATGTACTTGATATGCAAACATATTCTTAAAAAAAAAAAAAAAAGATAAGGTTTACCAAGTGCTGGAATATAATCAAGTAAAACTAAAGTAAATGGAAATAACCAAAGTACAGATGCTATGGAACTTAGCCAGTAGTTCATACCCTCGTGAGCGGTGCCTCTGAGGTCCATGGTCTGATTTATTCTTGGTATAATTCCATGGATAAATCTGCACTCTTGGGACTTTTCTGTGGGATGCAGGTTCCAAGTCTCTATGAGTACTGAAAGCTGAATTGCAAGTCAGGAAAGTACACAGTGAGAACTGCAAGAATTCCACAAGATATATACACACACTAAGGGATGGAGACTTTCAAAGTCCACCGTGTGCCTCCAAACACAGAATATATTCTCATTAAATGGGCTGATGGTATACAGCCCTTGCAACTGCTGAGACTGCTATTGAAAGTATATTCATGACTCTTCCACTGCAAAATCAGTAAATCTCCACTGCATTTTTTCCTCATCTGCTCTGTCCTAGCTCCTCTTTTTAAACAAAGTTAGGTTTTGCCCATTGTTTCAGTGCCATTGATAAGTTTTAGGCCGGATATAGATTAATCATAAGAAGGCGACGTTCTATTGTGCTATGAAATTTCTATCAAGGGTCTTAAAACAATATTCTTTTATCTCTTTTTTTTTTTTCCCCACATCCTAGTGACTTCAGTGGATGCCACAACATTTTCAAAGAAATAACAACAGATTTTCTTCAGTTGCTTTGGTGCGTGACTGCAGAAAACAAGTCATGCTCCTTGTCATCATTTAATGTGTACTGCACAATTAGTGACATTCTGGTTTCCAGCTAGCAGTTAAAATGTTCTCAGTCCAACAAGTGATTATTTATTTCCTTTTTGGAAAGAATGCAGTGGCAAATACAACACAACTTTTTTTTTTTTTTTTAATTTCTCATTTTTGTTATTTATATCCAAAATAAAACAGATCCTAATTGAGAAATAAAGACAGCAAGACAAAATTCCTGCTTCAGTGAACTTGCATCTAATATATCATCGTGGTTTTGAACAGAGATGAATGCTGCAGACAAAAAAAAGAATAATCTGTGCAGCTTTAGGGTCAGCTAGGCATTCCCGGGAATCATTTTCTGTGTTTTTCAGCAAGTACAGCACTTACCATATATGTTCATAATATTTACATACCATAATGTTCTTAGTTGTAAAAGCTCAGGGTCATATTGTCACACGCCTTGGAGGATTAGTGGGAAAGTTACTCACTTGTAGCTTGGTGCCTGCTTGTCTGCACATACATTGCAAAACAAAAGGAAATCCCCTTCAATTCAACTGATGCCAACAACTCTCCTTCCTCACAGCAACAGAGAAGGTCGGCTTTGGTGGGAGCCTACTGACTGAGGATTTATTAACATTTTGGTGACTTTTCCAAAATGGATACATTCACATTTGAAAAGAAATATTTCCAGAAGCACCTTGAAGATTTAGGAGCACAAATGCCACAAGTAAAGGATTCGTGAACCCAGAGTGCATAAGTTATATTTTTCCTAAAAGCATCCTGGGAAGCTTTCTTTATTGCCAGCCTCTCCCACTTTCTTTACCTCAAGAAGAGGCTCAGATGCAGCAGGAGCACACTCTCTCACATGCCTGCAGCCCTGCTGGAGAGGCTGGAAGCTGTCCATTGAGTATCTGAATGGACAGGAGGATACCAGGAGGTGCAAAGCAGAGGCTGGGGACCATTCCATGAGCCTTTCTTTCACAGCAGGTCTTCAACAGGTTTCAACAGGACTTTTTTTTAATGAGTTGCCCCAGTAAATTTCTCACAAATTCTGTTTTTTACTTAAAAATACCTTGAAAAACTCACCTTCAGCTCTGCCCTCTGATAGGCTGAATGGAAAAGGAGAAAGAGTTGAACAATATAAGGATATGGTTATATTATCATTGTTATAATCACTAACTTCTGCATTATGTGTGTGTGGTTATGGTTTAGTCCACTATTGCCAGACACCTTGGCTTTAGTTAATATTACCACAAACATAAAAATTTATAACCAGTCATCTGCATATCATGTAAGTGGTGGATCAGTACCTCTGTATCCATACAAGTGCTAGAAATTTAGTAGGTTTACTTAGTTGTTTGCCTCTGCAAGTTTACAGCTGCTCTCACATTTGTTTGAGTTTCACAAAAAAAAAAAAAACCAAGAATTTCTGCCTTTCTTTTCCTCCCCTTCCTCTCCCTTCCTTTTCCTTCTGGTGGTGGTATTGCTTATCTGCATTTCTTTCTTGGATAGCTCCCCGGCAATCCCTTTTGTGGTAAAAGATGAAAAGCATGGAGAAATAATCTCAGAAGAATTACTGGATCTTTTCTCACCCCTAAAAAAGAGAATTAAAACAACTGTAACATCAATGAAATTGACTGTGATGCTGCCAAACAGAAATTATTGTTACAAGGCCTTTCACTGTTAGCATAACGAAAGAGATCTTGGATTACTGTTACCCAAAACAGCCTTTAATGGAAAAAAAGCCACACCCTGCTAATGTCTCTGAACTTAAGGGATGCAAAACAACAATGATAAGGGAGACCACACAATTCTGTACAGGGCCCTGTGTTCCAGAAGTTTAACAAATAAGGGCATTGCAGAGCAAATCCTGCTGGTAGTTCTCATAAGTAAAAGATGACTTCATTTATTATTTTACAGAATGACATTCTCTTATTCAAGTAATTAGTGCATACATTGGAGGACTCAGCTCATGACAAAGTGCTAATAGCTTACATTTTTTGAATACTAATTCCAGAGTGCATGATGATTGAAGGAGAACTAAGATGAACTGATGTTTAAACATTTCAAGTGAACACACTGCCCATGAAAACTGTATTTTGCAGACACTTTCAGGCCCCCAAAAGACATGTCCTTACAGTGACCTTACAGCTATGCAATGATGACATCATGAAGAGGCCACTACATTCCAGATTAATTTGCTATCTACTAGTAAGTATTAAACTACTGTCATTAAAATGGGAGCAGAATGACCACATCTGTGTTGGTCAGGCCTTCAGAGACCGTGTTAATGCCTGCAGTGAAGCTGTATGACAAGTAAAGGTCAAGGACACATGACCTCATGCCTACATTTTAGTTGGAGTTACTGTGCTGATGCTGCGCTAGCAGTTACTCTGAGCATTTTCTCACACTGTACCTGCAGTGCTCAAACTTCTTCCTGTTGCCTCCAACTCTGCAACCATCTGTGCACAAGTTTGGGAAATGGAAATTCCCTCCAAGCTTCTTGACATCTTCTTGGGTTTTTTATCCTTTTTCTATCAAATTTTCATACATTCTTTCTTTGCACGGGTTGAGCCGAGAAGCCCTTTTTAATTAGGCTACAGTGATCTGATCACCACAGGTGCAAGGGAGGAATTTTTTCCTGCGGGGTAGTGTTGTAGACTTAGCTAAGAGGGATAATACTTCACTTGTTTTTACCTTCCTTTCACAAATCAGGTGTTGGATTCACTATGCAACCCTTCGTGGACCAATGGTCTGATCTGATAAGGCAAGTCGTATGCTCCTACTTATACTGCATGGCTGCCATTTGACTTAAATCATTAAAATGTACCCTAAACTGAAGAGCACACAAGGAATTTTGACTACATAGTGCTAATCTTTTTTCTTTTGGGGTTTTTTGGTTGGGTTTTTTTTTTTTTTTGGGGGGGGGGGGGGGGGGTTGTTTTCAGCTAAAGACATTAATTAGTGCACAGAAGGAATGCCAGAGTAGTATGAATCAGACAGGCTGGACACATGCAATGTAGTGATAAAAGAGAAGCCCCTTCTCAGAGCTGAAGTATCTGATGAAATAAAAGCCAATTTTCAGGCAGCTGTGAAGTTGATAGAAGAGCCTTTGTAACACTATAACCACCACCTCCTGCATGGGACAATCTCAGAACATTCTGAATCATCTTTGGGGTACATAGAAGCCAAAGGCTGATAAAGAGATGAGTCGGTCTCCTCAGGGGCTTGTAGGGGAATTCTCTGTCCTCTCTGTTCTCTTTTGTTTGACTGTGGTTTTAATTCTCAGGGGGAGTCCTGGTGGAAGTAGAGACCTTGCAGTTGCTGTTGCAATAGGTTTAAAAAAAACCCCCATCCAAATAACAACAAAAACCCCATCATCTTTTTATTTAAAGCCAAAAGTTTATAAGCTGCTTTACAGAAACATTCCAAAGGAAGAAACAAAGAGTGAAAAGAGACTGCTGATGAATGGAAGCTTGTAGCCTCAAAGTAAAGCCAGGCCAATAGCAGTTTATTTGGAATATTTGAAACCCTCCTGTGTGTATGAATTTTGTCAGGCATAGACTAGAGTTGGTTCAGATTCTGTCCTTTAAACAAATGTAGGCATGCAGTTGCATGGATGGCAAATTTCAGACCAGGAGAGACTCTGGCATGCAGAACTCCAGTCAGATTTCCAGTGAGGGCCATCTCAGTGGATCCCTGGTCAGCTTTGGGAATTGTGTGCCTAAATCCCCTCTGCACTTATGGAAAACTGTGCCAAAGTTGCACAGTGGGGAACTGTGCAACTTTGTGTGCCTGCAGCTCTGAGTCCACAGAGCTGGAGGCCATTTCTCATTTTTACAGACCTGAATATCTTACCCAGGAGCTGACCCTGCTGTTCCCATGGCACTTCTGGTGTTTTACTTTCCCACTCCTTTAGGCCTACAATTGTTCTGCTAGCTTGCTGTCAATAGTCTCTTAACAAGAACTTTGTAGAAGATCAGAGGTCTGTGGGGATGTGGCTACCACTGCAAATAATGCTTGTGAATATGAACACCACACTTCCTGGCCATGAGAAATGGCCATCACCTCCTCTTCACATCAAACCTAGCAACCAAATCATCATTTATTTACTAGTGAATAGGTAAGAGAGGGCTGGATCAATGATACTGTCACCTAAAGGCTTCCTGCAGTATCATTTCAAGCACAGGCAAATGATTAAAGTGGGGAAAACTATTTATAAATGGGTTAAGGCTGGAGGAGGTGACGATCACAGGGTAGTACAACATCTGTAGACGATATAAAAATGTGGTTGGTTCTCATAGACTATTTAGGATTCATAATACCAACACTTAAAGAGTTTGCAGGATAGGTCTGAAAAACTTTGCAGTGTCTGTCCATGTATATTCAATGTCTGCTCAGAGTGCTTGTGGAGGAAATACCCTGGGTATTAGTGCTGAGGGAAGGGAATTTATTCCTTCCATTTAGCATACAGGGGAGGAACTGAAAGACCACTTAGAAACTTAATTTTCTTTTAATATAGGACAAGTTCAACCCACATGGACACATTTCTTATCTGGAAGGGAGAGGATGACTAAATTGGACCATTGCTGTTGCACAGGACTAGAAATGCTTAGACCATCAGCACTATGGAGGCATCCTGGCAGTGGGGGCCACAAAGGCACTGGCAGAATTTGAACCAGTGCTGTGTTCCCCACGCCAGTTCTTAATAAAAAGTGACCAGGAAAAACTAAAACAAAGTGAAGCACAAATCAGAGGCACAGTAAAAACTGCCTTAGAAAAGATTGATAATGTGTCAAAAAAGATATCACACTTTACAAAGTCCTTTCTTTTAATGATACCTGTGAGAATAATCTCCAGCTTCTTTCTTCTCCCTCCCTTCTTTCTAGATTTTCTCTGGCTGGATTCCACATAGCAGAAACATTACACAAGAAGGAGCTCTTTGCAGAAATGCAGAATGAAGGGTTGGTTGAGGGCACCAAACAGGCTTCATAGTGGAAACTTACACTCAGAGTAGGGGACAGTTCCTTGGGGTTCCACAGTACATCAGACTTTATCTGAGGCTTATCAAAAGCTATGTCCATTAAATTGCTATCTGTTGTAACCAACTGTTTACCATTTGCTATTGCCTTATAAGACTGAGTGCAGAAATGCTCTCTGGGTCTCTGCTGGATCACTTAGAATGACTGCTGCACATTGCTGCCTTTTAATAATTTTCAGAGGCTGGTAGCCAACAGGGAGAAATACAACCTCCCCATTTAGCAGTACCATAAGAACTGTTCTCAGTTAGATGTCAGGGCTGGGTTACAGCAGTGAATATGCTCTGGATGCTGATATTGTAAAACAAGTTTTCACTTTCTTGTACTCCTGTGTTGTTCTTCAGACTTTCTAATATGATCCTAGACATTTGGTGGCATTTAGAGGGAATGTTTGTTGCCCAAACAATTCTGAATTCCAGGAGCTGCCAGGCAGGGAAAAAATGGTATGTGTCTTAGGGGCTGCCCAGAGGGAGGAGAAATAAACTCTCACCATGAGCTGTTGTGACTTTGCTGGAGACAATGCTTTCAGAAGCCCTCCCTCCACTCCAGTGATAACTTCACTTGTCCATGCCCATATCGGCTTTCCCAGTGCAGGCAGTCTTTCAGTGTCTTCATCTCCAATATATTTCTGATACTGTAAAAAATAAAATGTTTAATAACATATCTACGGCTGAGAAGATAAAACTTTTCAGAAGTCCTCTTCATTCATTTTGAGTAGGAAACAGGAGGAGGAAGCGGAAGGAAGGGAGGTCCTGTGTGCCACATTCAGAGCTGGTGGACATCATTCCCTGCTAACTGAGTTCTGGGTGCAGAAACTCAACACTTCTTACATTTTTCACTGGCTGCTGGGAAGAAGAGCATTAAAAAGGAGAAAGTGCAGGCTTAGTGCTCTGCATGTTGCTCAGGAATTCTCCAGAGAGGAGCAGAGGGAACCAGCATGAATAACTCCTAGCAACTTTCCCGTTAATTAAAATCTGACAAGCAGCTGGCAGCTGAAAGGGGGAGCTGTAGGTGGGGGAATCCTGTGGTTCACCACCACATTCCTCACATTCATAAAAGCTACGGAATATTTCACTGTAGGCCTGCCAGAAATGTCGATGGAAATGTGAATTAAAAGAAAGAGCTGTCTGAAGGTGACAGAGATATTGGATGTAACCCAGGTAATACAAAGATGAAAATATATGAAACTTTATGACATGTACGAAGGAACTTCTGTAAAAACCTTTCATTCTGATGAAAGGTAATACAACTTGAGAGATGCTATGGTCTGCAAGATGAACCCATCCAGACAAGAAATTGATTTTGGGGAAGAGGTGGAATAAATTCCCTCTGTGCCATCCCTCTGAGCCCAAACACTGGGGTAATGGTTTTGGCCACAGTAGGTGAGTTATTCAGCATCTCTGTGGGAGCTTTCCTGGGCTGCAGCTTGCTGAGATGTACCTTTCCCTGCCCTCTCAGGCAAAGGCTGTGACAATTTTCATGACAGCTCTCACATTCTGAAATCACCAGCCTTGTGACAAGTGGCTTTCAGGTTTCTGATAATAGATAACTCCTCAGAAAAGGACCCACTGATTTCCTGAGAGAGGGTATCTTTTATTTCCCACCATACCATCTGATTGTTTCACAGCCCTGGCATTGGACTGCCTGCCTGTGGCTAAACCAAATGCAATGATTTCCTCTTGCATCATGGTCCCTTTGCTGGTGCCTCTTGGTCTTCTCTACAAATTATCCCCCTCACGGTCAGGCACAGATCTGTAAAAGAGTGTAATTATTGCTTCACAACCCTTATACTTGGGGCCATACAGGGTATAATAGAATCTTATTTCATACCCAGCATCTTTCCTCTGTTGAGATGTTAGTCTGAAGGGCTTTACAAAAAATGTGAGGTATCAACAGTGCCATGACAGGGAGGTCCACAGCAGAAGCCATTTTGTGTGCAACAATTAAATGACATTTCCTTGCTCTGAGAACAGTGGAAAGTTATCCAGTCATTATCATGTGGAAAATAATTTTAAATCCCTCTGGACAGTCACCACAGACAGCTGGAAGAGTTTACCCTGAAACAAAAAAATCATATTGAAAAATGCTGCCTCTGGTACTGTAATTCTGAATGTGAATCAAAGCCTTGAAAGTAAAAGAAAAAAAAAGACAAAAAATAGTGAAAATTAAAGGCTTCTAGGTTTCCTGTAATCAGTTACCTTAACTTCTTCCCCATTTCAACTTTCTAAGGGTTCATTTCTGTTTGGTGGCTGAAATTTAGGCAGCATGTTTGTTGCCCAAACATTTCCAAATTCCAGGAGGTGATAGAGGGAAAAAAGCATGTTATTTTAGGAGTGCTCATAGAGACCCTTTGCTGATTCCTCTATCTCATGAATATTGCTCTCAAGGTTAACTTTCTCATTTGTGTAATTGGACACTGCTGGAGACCTAACTAAAAGTGACTTTAATCATCTTTTCATCCAGAGAAGGTTAAATATAGCAAACTTTTTATTATTTCTTTTTTCTTTAATGAAATGCTTCCTCTTAGTTAACAAAACCAGTAGTCTTCAATTTATCTCTTCTGAAATGTCTGACTACAGTTCTGTTTTTCAGCTGAATATTTTATCTCTTCTTGTCTGGTGTGGTACAAGAGCAGCAGAGAGTGCTAATTGCCTGTGTTGTCTTCCAAGACCATCTGCTGAAATCTGGGTTTACCATGGTGGTTCCTTTCTTCAACAGCTTATAATTCAATGCCCTCACTTTACTTTCAGGCCCTGGGTTTCTTTGCCCATTTTCTGGAAATCATTGCCTTCTCCAACACCCTCACCCCACCCCCTCACCAGGACTCCTCATAGGGAATAGATAATTAGTGCATCCAAAATTAGTACGTGGACAGTTTTTACACAGATTTTCCAGTTTTGTGGTTTTGTCCATTCCTTTTAATTTTGCCTTCCCATTTACTCTTTTAACTTTTCTCAGAACATAAAGTGTGGAAGCAAAAACTGAAAGTGGGGTGTGAGGCAAGGAAGTGTGGGATGCCTTTGCTAGAAACATCCTGAACATACAGATAGGAGGACTGTGTTTGGGGCTACTCAACAAGCCTCAGTAGGACCTCCAGGTTTGGTGTCCACATCCCTGAGTGTCACCTCTACCTGCCCACATGCATAATGTGCAAGAGCAGCTGCAAACCTGTGGCCTGAGAATGTTCATCAGCTTTAATAATCTGAACTAGTTAATTCACTAATCTAAATCAATTAATGTCTGGTGCTTCATTTGAGATGCTACAGTTCCTCACTGCCTCTTTTTCCAGAGAGCTGAGTAAAAAAATTTCCTCCCTATCTGAACCAACCCTCTTTCAGTTCCCAGCCACCACCCCTTGCCTTGTCATGACATGTCCTTGTGAACAGTCCCTTCCATCTCAGCCTCCTTCAGGGACTTCAGTAATGATGCAGGATTGTGATCTCTCTGGCAATACGATCTTGCCCTACATTATGACTTCCCCTTGAGGTTTTTTAAATTTTTTTTCTTTCCTTCTTCATGTAGAAATTACAAAGCATCACAAATTTTCTGTATTAATATTTCCAAAAGTTATCTGTTGCTTATCAGCTCCTGCATCTATGTCCATCTGGGAAAATGGGAAAATCTTAATTCCTACCATGACATCAATCCCCACAGAGCTTGAATAAAACACACCAGCTCCTGGGCTGGCTCAGTCATTGCAGATGCTCCTTAAGACTTGACTGGTATATAGATTTATAGGAATTTATCTTTTCCATAAAAATCAGTTGCCTCCTTCCATCCACTCAAAACACTGCTGGTAGAATCCGATTCATGATTTGGCAGTCTGATTGCACTCTCCTCTTTGCATTCTTGTATGAATTATTTCCCCATTACTGTATCAAAAATAAACTTCTTATCTTTGTTTGTAAAATCCCACAGTGTTTATCTCCATCCCATTCAATCTTCTACACACACAAGTTTTGTTTCCATCTCCCTTCATACCCATAATTCCTGATTTGACCTCCTTTCCTTAGTCTACTCCAAGCACACACACAGTCTTATCGCTCCATCTACATCCTGAAACCACCACCTCATTGTCTTTGAAGAAAGGGTGCCACATTTCCAGACATCATTCCTGCTCATTATTCAACACCCCTCTGATTTTGATCTGCATCTTACTCTTCTTTGATTTTTCTGCTCTGCTCAGTTCCTACCTTAATTTCAAAGCCTACAGCTTTTCTGAATCACATCCTAACAGATATATTTCATATGAGTTCTTTAGGCAGCATCACTTGGGTTTTTTCACTCTTTATGCAGTGCTTATCACAACAACTGCTTGACTGGGACTTGTACAGTGTTCACAAAGAACTCTCAATTTAGGAATAAGGGTTGGAAAGAGGTGATCTTTAAGGTCCTTTCCAACTCAAGCCATTCTGTGATTATGTGACTCTGTGAATGTAGGTGTGAAAAGGACGTGGAGTTCCCCAGAGTCAGACCTGTTTGGGTAGTCAAGCTTGACTCTTGGCCCTGTGCTTTGTGCAGGGGAGATTATACTCTCTCCTCATCATCACACAAGACACACAGGAGTAGGAAGAAGAAAAAGGGATGTACAGCTGCCACATCAGGACATTGCTGGCAGTAGAAACACTGGCAGTTAGGATACTTCCAGTGGCATTCACTGCTAGGAAGCTGTGTGTTAACTCTGGAACCTTCAGGATCAAGACCAGAAAAAGACTGTGCATCTTTCACAACAAAATGCAGCACATGCAAACATAAAATGAAGAGAGGGAAAAATTTATGTAATGAATGCAGAGAGGAAGAGGAAAGAACAACTTCAAAACCAGTTCTATTTTAAAAGAAGCAAACAAACAATCTTTTACTTACTTCTTTTTTTTCTAAGCCCTGCCTCTTTGCTCCCTTATTCCATTATTAAAAATATTAGAAGTGTTGAAAGGACAGCTGAAGCCTTTTGACTCTTTTCTGTAACATACTTTTTCAACTCTGTCTTTTTCCCATGGAGATAATAAAAAGCCCTGAAGTAAACAAAGCTCAAGAAGACCTCTAAAACTTTCAGTGGCTCCTAACAAACTCATCAGTTGGAGTATCTGTAATTATTTGGTCACCTTCTGGTTTCATATTTCATCCATGGGTATTTTTGTCTTTCCCTTGATCTCCTGGGAATTTTTTAGGTTATTCTCCCTAGATTTTATGTTTACCATGTGAGATGAATATTTAAAATATTATATCTTTGTAAGGAGGTGCAATAGGTGTTGATCTACTTCTGCATTCCCCAATGTCTCCTGCCCTCCAAGCAATCCCTATTCCCTCTGTATTTATAAGAAATCAAGAGATTAATTTCCTTGCCAGAATTTCTCTGAATTTTGCATGATAAAACCATTGTGGATGTGGAGGAATAAGGCATTTCTGGAATGCTGGCCTATTTTTAACTCTGTATATTTCAGTGGTCAAAGTTACGCAAGCTTTTTCTAAAATAGTGCCACATGTCCTCATAGTGGAACACAAATACCTTATGGTTTTATCATCAAATGCGGAAACAGCCCCAAACATCACAGGGAGGCAGCTCAATGGGTGGTCTGAAACTCCTGTCTTTCCCTCTTGGAGCAGAAAGGAAACTCAAGTGTCTGGTCCTTGCATAAGAGACTAATGTGTGGCTAGATCAGATAGTTACGGGACAGTTTACACCAATAAGGTCATTAAACCTTGCTGTTCTTAGGTTCACATGCTTAATTACCAGCAATGTGAAGTTTGAAGAAGTGGGTGGCAAATTAATCTCTTATGCATCCTTTCACAGTCAGTTTAATGGCATGCTATGGATATTGTAAGGCATTAGGATCTTTAAACTCAAACTATACGGTGCAACAGCAGCTTCACCTTTGCAATGGATAGATTTTTCTTCATTTAGAACTACATTAAATCACTCACTACAAAAACTCTGCCTGCAAAAGAACAGCAGAAGCTGTTTTTTCCTTGGAATGTGTGAAATCTGTTGCTTGGTAATTGCTATTTTTAATGCAGCCATGTAGCACAGCGCAGTGTTCACCCACACTTTATACACCCATGCACATAAAGATTACAAATCCATTCATTCTTCAGCTTGGACTATTCAAATGCAAATCTTCTGTAGAATGGATCCAGTCTTAAACACGGATGAATTTCTTCAAAATGTCAAAACTATTGTTTTAGAATCATACTTTGTGGGAGCTGCTAAGACCTTGTTTCCTCAGACTTCTCCATTTAAACCTTTGGACCCAACAGAACTGTTTGGCAGGAGCTGGTGACAATGCAAGTCCGCCAACAAGGAGTATAATGTAACTAAAAACTTTCCTAAAATCTGGTGAACCAGGTCTGCTTTCAGATCATAGTAACACGCATACACTTGACATTTAGGACACTTGCTGTGGATTTAGAACTAGCAAACCAAATGGAATGTGGTCTGGAGTGTATCCCGAAGTCAGATGGACAATGGCCATATTACAGAAATATTAAATGTTCTTCACTGTAGTTCACAGGTTTCTCTCTTTTAATCAAATCACTGAAGTATTCAAATATGAAAAAAGTGCTTCAAAATCACCATATTTGTGAAGGCTGGGGGAAAGAAAGCTTTGGTCAAACTCTGAACTCCATGCTCTTGTCATCTTTTTTTTTGCTTTGAGTTGATGACATTCAAAGTTTGAAAATTATGGCATTAAACAAATCATACTCATTTTTGTACAGCAGTGCTGTTGAAGTTTTTGTACAATCAAAAAAGCTGAAAAGACATAATTGGCTTTGCTTCTTCCCTTGCTGGCGGTCTGATTAATACAACACCCTTGGTGATGGACTGCAAATGCTCTGGGGGAGCACAGCAAAATTATTTTTAAAAAGTTCTAACTTACCTTTGCCTTTTTAAAATCTCAAAAACACTCCTATTAATGGAGCCTTCTGTAGACTTTCTATCCTTTCCTACCAAAGCTCGCATTTTTGGTCTAAGTTACTTGACAGTGACCCTTTT
Source organism: Rhipidura dahli (assembly GCA_013399225.1). NCBI lineage: Eukaryota > Metazoa > Chordata > Aves > Passeriformes > Rhipiduridae > Rhipidura > Rhipidura dahli. The sequence goes on from VXAC01002374.1 coordinate 442,220, forward strand.
CAAATGCTCAAATAAAACATGTAACTTTATTTGCAGTTCCTGAGGCAACCACTGTAAATGGCAGCAACACAGAGAATTGCTGTAAGTTTACTGTTATGTCACTATGGTGTCCATATATAAAAGCAAACTACTGTTTTCTCTGGAGCTGTAATAAATACATTTTAAGGCACCCAGTTGCTAAGGGCACTGATTGCATTCAAGAAAGAACTCGAAAACATGTTTTCCTGGTGACAGGGAAGGGGCCCCAGCAGCACCAAGTGTCCCAGCCTGGCATCCCACAGCTCTCCCTGAGACCACTGCTCCTGCACCAGTCTGAAGAAAAAGGGAAAGGGCTGGCTCCCTTCCTTGGGACAGCACCTCAAACCAAGAGGCTAAAGGCAGGCTTTGTGGTGGAGACCAGAAGAGCCATGGATGCCCCTCCTTGTGCAGTGTCAGAGCTCCCAATGGATTATGAACTCTGATGGCTTCCAATCTCCCTGTTCCGTGTGTAGCTGAGCAATGGGAGTCCAGACTTCCTGGGGCTATCATGGCAAAGCTCCCAGCTTGCCATGGGTATCCTCAAATGCGTGCACTCTTAGGCAAGTTGTCAGGATCAGGAAGAAATCTGAGAGTGCTACTTAAAACTTCAGGGCTGCAAGGACTCCTACCTTGCTAGTTCTTCTCTAAAAAACCAATAAAATCTTGGCTTTGATTTCAACACTTAGGCCATTTTTAGATGTGTAAATGGAGTAGCAAGAAGCTCTACTCAGGAAAGTAAAGAATCCCTACATGGCACCAGGTATGTCAGCATCTGACTCCAAAATGCATCCCATTCTCCTTCACAGCATTTGGTCTTCAGAGATGAGTTAAAGTACAGAGGCAGAACTGCCCTACCTCTGGCAATACTTTAGAATCCTGCACATTGGCATGAGTTTGATGAACCTTCAGGTTCCTTTTGCCTTTGTTACTTTTCTTTCACAGCAATCTTCCAGTGGAGCAGTTTGTATGAGAGACCTCCTCACTCACCAGGAAAGTAAGCAGTGACTCTGAATGATGAAGAGCACAACGCAGAGCATCATTATCATACAAAACCTTTTAAAAACCTCAGCAGCCTTTCCAGCAGCATTGCACCAGCTGTTTCTGGTCTATTTGGAAAACACAAGGCAGTATTTACCCTTTCACATCATCCTAATTTTCTTTCAAAACCCAGGAAAAGGAAGAACATACAGACACATCGCTGCTGTCACCATGGCTATGCCTCTGACTCACCTGTCAGAAAGGACATAATTCTGCTGTGTTTGCTCAGCCGGCTCCCCAGCCTCTGAGGAGAGGCTGCTGGGCACTCTGTGGACTCTGCCAGCTGTGGGAAGGCCACGTGAAATCAGCACAATTGTTTCCATCTGGGTTGATCCAAAGTGAGGATCAACTCTTCTGGTTTTAATGAGGCTAAAACTTTTTCACCAAGAACTGAAGTATTCAGGGTACAAAAAAGTGAATATTCCTTATCCACGAAGGTAGAAAATTTTATTTTGTGAAGCTTTTTAGTGTTTTTTTAAATGTCCAGATTCGGCAATTGCGGCAAAATAAGACCTTGTGTTATGTTAAATAACTATCCATAGCAAAATTATAGACATTTATGTTCTAATTACAATTCTTGTTATTGCATTTTTTTTCTGCCAATAATTGAGAGGTGGTAAAAGAAATTTAGTTTTTGTTTTGTAAGCCATTTGATAAGACTCATGGGCAAAAGAGTTTGCTAAGGGACACAAGATTTTATCTGAGTTACCCTAAACTTGATGGCATTACCAGTGAGCAACCCAAGAGCAAGGGGCAGCACAAAAAAGAAGCAAATCCAAGATGCAGAAAAAGGTATAAAGAACGAGATTATTCTATCTGGGAGAACTCAGAGCAGAATACACACGTGGGAAACCAAAGATATGGGCAGGTGTGAGATGACGAACACAGCATCCTGCAGATAAAGTCAGAGCCTCTGAACACTGTGATGTAATGTTAAGCCAATAAAAGGAGCTCATGTGAGAAGGGCAATGCTATTTAAAGAGCAAGATAAAATACAAAGCTGAAATATTTAAAGTGCAGTACTGGTAATTCAGAAATGTATCGGTTCACATTTTCCAAGATACAACCAGATTCTGTGTTGGGGAAAGAACTAAATGCTGAAATGAGAGAGAAAATGTTGTCTTATTTAGGACAGATTTACAAAAGGCCCATTACGGGTATTTATCAGAGATGAGTGTCATTACAAGAGGCAAAGAGTCCCCCAGACACTGGACAATAATAATTTTAACATGGTCTTTTTTAGGGTATAACTGTAACATCTCCAGGCACCTTATTGAATTTCTGTGAATTGGAAAGGGATTTCCAGTTATTTTAAAAATTCTACCCCTGACACATATTTTTCAGTGACTTTATGGGCTAAAAATCTTGAGCTATAAATTTTTATCACCCAATCCAGTCATAATCTCCCAACGAAGTAAAACATTAACATTCAGTTATAACAAGTTAATCACTGCAAAACTGATGTAAGCAAACTTTTTCTAACAATTGCAGAGGCCACGAAATTTTGGTAATTGTAGGTACCCAAACATGAAACCTCTTAAGACCAAATTCCTTCTAGACAGAGCAATATTAAGCACTCCCCAGATGGCTCAATAAATATATGCTAAATCACCTGAACTGGAAAGCAATTTTCTTATTTGTTGTGCACTCTAAAGTTGCCTTTTCTCAAACCACCTCTTTTAACATTTGCATTCTTCTTACACTTCTCATATACTTCTAAGAACTTCAGAATATTTTGCACATAAGAATCAAACTTAACAATGTTTCAAGGAGGCATTAGCTCACTGAGGCATCAGCTGCCCGTGTTCTTTTCAGGAGGTATTTTTGTGTTAAGACAGTGTTCAGTTGTTGACCTACCCAAATGCTGGTGAAATCTCAGTAATAACACCAGCTAGTTTCCATTGTATCTGTCCAGTCCTCAGAGTTTGTCAAGTTTTTCATATGTTTAATAACCCTCACCCCTTGCAGGAACTGAGGAGACTGACCAGAGAGACCAACATTTGCATTATAATTGTAAGTGAAATTTTTAACATGTTCTCAAAAGCTGCTAAGTGTTCATTTTAAGTGGAAAAACCACCATTGAAAATTATGGGCAATAATCAGTTCCTCTGAGAATTGCTTGTTTAACTTCAGTTTACTTTTAACAGGTGTTCCCATAAGCAGGAGAGACTTAATTCCCTTTTTTGATTTATTATTCCCAGATTTAATACTCTGGATTTCTTCAGACTAAATTGTGTTGTGCACTGACTGACCTGGCACAGAGCAAGGCTTTGCTTTCTCTAGACCTGTTGCAATTGTTCCTCACTATTTGATCCCAACTTTTAATCAATATGTTGCCAGCAAACATTTATTATTTCACTCTTGAAATAATTGATTGGACTGCTATCCTTGAAGAGTCCTGAGTAAAAATTTGTGAAACGTCAATATTCACCAAATTCAACATAGAAGACGAAGGAGAAAAGAGCACCGTGTTCAAATAACTTCTGGCAGAAAAGTCCAAGTTTCCAAAGGAAAATTACCATAAGCTAGGGTAAACATTGTGGCTGCATTTAAACACCAGAACAAAATTGCACCTGCAGAAGGAGAGAACGAGGCTGCAAACCAGGTGATGTTCCTTCATCTGGCATTCAGCTGCTGGCAACACAGCTGCACTCTTTGTTCCTGAAGGGGCCTCACTGTAAAGTTAGTCCAAACCAACATTCCACTTACACTGATACCCCCAAACTTTTGAAAGGACTTGGTGTCCACGTCCTAAGGCAGCAATGGGGAATGAGGCCTTTCTCTAAAGAGGGCCTCAAATGAATACAGCAGCAGATAAAATGTTCTCTTACGAAGGTCTTGGCCTCCATAACATACAGTGATGAACGACTGAATGCTCCAGCACCCCCTATTTGCAGTAGAAAGAGTTAGAAGGTAACTTCTAAGTGATCCTGGCACACTCTGCTTAAGCTGCTGGCTTTCTCAAGTGTGGGTGTTCCTGATTCTCTTGTTTATACACATAATATTTAGGAAAGCTGTGTCTTCCCAAGGGTCCCATTTCAGTAACAGGGGTCAATGGTGATTGAAGTCAATGGGATTTCAAAATACGCCTAAAGATAAACACATGCTTTGGTACATTGCTCAATCAGAGCCAGAATGAATAGCGCTGTTCAGCACTCCTAATCAATAAGCTCTCATGGTTTTGAGACATACAGTATCTGATTATGCTCTTTATCAGCTCTCTGCTTTAGGAGTCTGTAGAACTCCTTCTATTTCTCCTTTTGTTTTTAGGAGTAGGTTTTTAGTTGAGAGCCTGATCTGCTGATCTGAGAAAATATTCTGAGATAGTTAATAGCCAAAATTGAATACCCACTCTATTTTATTTACAGCTCACATTTGGCCTTTCAAAGCCCTCATTTCCAGAACTTCTCGCATTTTCTGCTCCATGAATTCTTAATGAGTTCCAGTTGAAAGTGCTACAGATCCACATTTGGATCATAAAACCCCCCTGAAAGTTACCGTGTGCCTTCCCTGGAGCCCCCCTGCTCCACCCCGCTGCCCTGGCCTCCCCCTCTTCTGCTAAATGCTGGCAATCTAACCAGCAGTTGGGCCAACCCACTATGTTTAAAAATCCTTTTAATCCTCTTTATAGTACCAGAAACATTTGTGATTGATCTGTGGAGGCTTTGAACAGTGCAGAACACCTGTGGCTCAGAGCAAACGCCCCGCGTGAGCCTGATGCGCTCTGGCACGGACGAGCAGCAGCGCACAGCTGCACAGCCACAGCAAGGGCTGGCCTCCACCTTCACACCTCCACCTTCACCCCTAACTCTGCTTTCTGGAAAGGCCTACAAGCCCCATAACTCACTGTGTTTGTGTCAGTAAAACTCGTTCACCACACTGACTGGAAGCCAAAGTCATGGGTGCCCCTCCTATACCGCTCGGTGCAGCACAGAGCTGTCCTTATTGCTGCTCTCTGCCTGGAGATGAGGGAGTTCAGCTAACCTGAAATACAGGGTTAGATCCAGGCTTCCATCTGCACTTGTAGAAATTCCTCTCTTGCAACCTGAAGCACCTGTGACTTTGGGCATTACTCTAAAAATAGATGTTCGCAAGAGTGCAGATGGAAGGAATTTGGTGAGAAGTAAAGTTTCCAGAAACTTCTGAAGCCTTTTAAGAAATGTCACTACAAGAGATGTCATCTGTTCATTTGTGTCTCTGTTGTCTTTGAGTTGTTCACTTTCAGCATTTTATCTCTACTTGCATCTTTGCTTTTAGAAGGACTCTGCTCTACCAAAAAGTGAATTTATTAAAGTGTTAGATCAGAAACTGCTCTGAGAGGGAGATAAGGAGAGAGAGCCAAGACATGAAGATAAGTAACCTGTGCTGAAAGATGTAAACCCACAATTACACAAGGAAATCCACTCTGGTATCCTACAGCCAGTAAAGGTAATTTAGTGCAGAGGACAGGCAAGGAAGCCACTTCAGCATTTGTGAAGACCAGCAGCTCACACTGGGGGGAGGCTGGAGAGCAGGAACTGCACATCGCTCGCTCCGCATTTCAGAATTTGTGCTGACTGTTTTAACGAGCACAGCTGAATCACACTTCTCCAAATCAGGGGTTTTATGTTTTTTAATTAATTTTTACTTCCTGGGAATACCATGGAGTCCACTGAATCATGAACACACATAAAATGTTCTGAGATTCTGTGAGGACATGGAGCACAGAAGCACAAAATGCATTCGTGGTAAAGGCGACAAGCACTCTGTTGGATCCTGAGACAGCACAAACTGGTGGGGCTCCAGTCACACAAAGAAAGGGTAAAAAAAAGATTGCTTTGTTTTATATACTGCTGACAAGCATGACACTGGTTATTCAGGGGAGAGCAAATGTACATCACATAGGAAGGCAATAAAGAATTTCGGCTGGTTGTCAGTGCTCCCTCCACATTCCCTCCTCAGCTTGTGGGAGTCAAATGTTCCCAAACTGATAACAGCTCAACCCAAAAATTAATTTTCATTACAAACTGAGTCTCCTTAAAAGATGGTCTTTTTAGTGAGAAACAGTTATTAAATGCCAACTGTATTCGACCTCTTGAATTCCCAGTTCACCAACATGTGATTAATAATGAAAAATAATTTAATTTATAAAGTACTCTTAACTGTCACTAAAATGTTTTAATGAATCTTCACTGGCTTGAAACTACTTTTGAAAAGAAAATATTGAACACCTTGAAATAAAATGGAAAAGTAATAAAGTATCAGCCTACATTTCGTTTGTATTTACCCCGGTGAAAATATAGATATGCTTTTCTAATCCACTTTTATGTAAACCTACAATTCTTTCTCTCCCCTGATTTTTTTTTTTCTTGGAAGAAAAAATATGTTGCAGTTTTGCCAGTTTAGCCAAGCAAATTCCCACCAAACCCAACTGAAGGATGACAAAAAATAGGGTTAGGTCTACATTTTTCCAGGCACTCAAGAAAGTTTTATGTCTCCTGTGACTTGCAGCAGTAAATGGCTTCCAGGAAATAGGGTGGTCTGCTCAGTGCAGGGCCTCTGTGCTCTGCTGCCAAAGGGTGTGACAGGCTCTGGAGCGACCAAGGCTTCCACTGGAAAATGATTTTTAGGATTATGCCTGTGGGGATTTTCAGAGAATATCCAGCAAAGCGTGCATCCAAACTTTCCCATTTCCAAACGGCAAGGTGGCCCTGAGCTCGTCTTTAAGGAGATCAACTGTTGATCTCGTTCAATTTCTCTCCAGGTTCATCAGCTGCCAGAAGTGCTCCAGATCACACAGGTTTTGATCCAGAGGTGTAGCCCTTTTGTTTGTGGTCTACAGTCATGCCCTTTACACACTCAGGGTTGAAATGTCTCTTTGCATAAACAGACACACAGGGTAAGACCCAGAAACTGATCCAGAAGCCCCAGTGAAATTTCCAAAACAGAGCACTAAGGTTTTGTTTGGAAACTGCTTAAGATAAAGGTTCATCTTTTGAGGAGCTCCACCTCTTCATTTCCTTCTGACAAATGTAATTGCTGATGAAACCCTATTTTCTGATGCAAAAAAAGCATATAAAATAGAACATTTCCAGCCATAAGTGCAAACACAGGCAGCAATCTGAGCCAGGCAGAGAGGAGCACTGCCTCCAGCTGAGCCAGGAGGAGGTGATTCGGTGACTTTAGCTACACCATTGAGACAAGGCCCATAACACACAGTCCCCCTGCTCATGGGAGCTACAGCCAGTGCTGCAAATGCATCTCCATGCTGAGAAATGACTGACACGCTGCTCAGTGAGACCTCAAAATCCCCTGCTTCTGAGCTATCTCAAGGAATGTGTACACATGCTTATATAAATAAAGGGGTGCTTTTGAAAGTGCACCTTTGTGCCAAGCTTTTACCAATTTTTTTCCTGCAGTTGCTATGGAGTCGCTGCTGAATTGTACACCGTGGTGTTCGGGTCACTGGAGCTGCTGCCCCACACAGGCCCGTCATCTCAAAGAGCTATTGTATGCACTTGACATCTGTGAATGGCAGAGAGAAATGAGATGAAGATAGATTTATTTCACTCTGATTTTATTTCTCATATTTTCTTGCTGAAGTAGCACCTGAGCAGCACAGCTCTGACTGGGAGGTATCGAAGAATGGAAATGCAGAAACTGAAAAGCAAACCAGTGCTTCTTTATTCCAAGTTCTGTTTCAGTTTAGGAAACAACTTGGAATATTGCAATGCAAATCATTAGCAGTACCTCTCTCCTAATAACCCTAATTATGAAACAAAATCTAAAGCCAACCAAATCAGGAGAAAGTTTGGATCAGAGTCCAAATTTCAGAACATAGATGCTTCCAGTGATGCAGGAATATTCAACAGAAACATGTTCTGTGGGATGAATAAGAATGTCTCAAACGCCTGGCTGATACTCCAGATCATTAATTATGAACCTGGGTAAACTCTAGTTTGCCAATATTAAAACCAGAAAATATTACTTAACTCTATGTATCCTGCATCATGCCATTGCACCCCAAAAAATTAGGGAGACTAGGGAAGAAGATTGAAATGGATGTTTCTGCATCCTTCCTCCTTGTTTCAAAGGCTCTGAAAAGCTCATGATTCAACCAAATTTGTCTCTAACTGAAATTACTAGTGTTCCTTCCATATTTAAAGGATTTATAATTCTTTCTTTGATATAGTTCCTCTGAGGATCTGCCAGATTCCTAAGTTCTTTGACCTTAGATGTCTGTTTCTCCATCTGTGATTCTGAATGTGTTTATTTTACAAGTGAAACCAAATTCTTAATTGATCTAAGGAAAGTCAATCTTTTAGAATAAACAGGTGCTCAGCTGTGCATATAGGAACAGAGGCAGATATGAATCAAAATGTGAGCATCAACCATCAAATGCAGGCCAGGTATCAGCATATCTGATGTATAATGATTCCATGCTATGCTCCTAACTAAGACCATGAGAAACAATAAAACCACACAGTACAAACACAGAAACTTAAATCGTGCTCCTTGAAAAGTTTGCCAAGGTCCATGAATCTTTTGAACCAACCTGGGCCTATTTTGAAATGAACACAAAACATGATTTTGTATTGAAAGCAGGTGGGACTCAGAGGTTTTTGTTATTTGGGGTTCATTTGGATTTGAAACTTGAAGCTGAATACAAAGTGTGGAGCACAAAAGTCATCCAGCCAAAGAAAATCTTTCTGATATGACCAATGAAAAATCACAGATTTTTCCTCTTTTTTTTTTCCCCAAGTGAAGCAATCAGGGCATGTAAGCCATTAGGCTGGGAATCCCATGGCATGACTGCACACATGTTTTTGGGGAGTACTCTGAGGGAAGGCACAGTAGGGAAATATAAGTAGCTGATAAATGTCTTCTCCATGAAGAGACTCCATCTCTGTTACTGAAGGACATTTGCCTCCCTGTTATCTGCTGGTTATAATCGAGGCAGACAAGAGTCTGAAATTCCAAAATTCTGTACTGCCATCATCTGAGAGAATTATAAACTGTCATTTGTGATAGGGAAATAGACAGAATAAGGTTGTTCTGAGATGCTGAGCACTCAGACTCTCCAAGAAGTAGGAGTCATCAGGGTCCCTAAATCTGTAAAAGTAGATTGTACCAAATTATAGAAGGTACACAAAAAAGAAGATGGCTCTGTGCAGTTGGACCCTTCTAAACTTTAGTCCAGAAGCCTTGACTCTGCTAGAAATGAGCTTTGTTTGGTTTCACTTCCTCAATCTACAGAATAGCTCTCATGATGTAAAGCAGATACTGCAAGGCATTTTTAGATCCTTACCAAAGGGCACAGTGTAAAAGATAGCATGTAAGATAGTAAAACCCTAAAATATGCAAGTCACAGTTGCTGACGTAAAGGCTCACTTTGATGCTCTCTTTTGAATAATAGAAGGAAGAGGAACTCAGAGGAAAATGGGGCTTTTGTCCTTAGTAGTCATGTGAGAACATTGGTTCTTTTTCTTTTTTTTTTTTAAATAAATGAACAATCCACAAACCCAATAGCATCTTCTGAAGTAGCTTTATTTCTGAAGGTAAATTAGTAGATGAAATAGGAGGTGACTGAACAAGATTTGGAATGTAAAACTATTTCCACCAGAAATTATGGTTTTTCAACAGCTCCTACATTAAACAGAGAGAACTTTAAATATGTCTTTGAACAGTAACTGTTGCACATTTTACAGCAACAGAGAAGGCAAGGCCAGAATAAAGCCCACTAAATTTTCTGCACCATGAAACCCCTAAAGTGAAAGCTCTGGGGAACAGTTCAGTTCATTGCCATGAAAGCAAACACATGAGAGAAAACTCCTTGGATCCTTTTCTTACCACACACAGCTAAAGACACATGAACGTGGGAAAGAGTTTGATTGACTTTTTAAAACTCCTAATGACATGATTCTAATGTTTGTAAAAGGTACTGGATTAAGACATCTCTGGAGATGGCAATGACCCTGCCAGGCCAATTTTCTCACCTTGTCTCCTGGGTAGTTTGCAGATCTGCCTGGCTTGCAGAAGTAAACGCCATCCATTACATTCATTTCATAAAAACATTGAAAGAGAAACCAGGTGACCCATGCTCCCCTCCATATTCTGCAGAGCTTGAAACAGGCTCAGATAAAAAGGTGTCCTTGCCTCCCAGTGTATTTATTTTTTCTTAGGTATCAGTTTCTGGATCCAAAGTTCTCAAAAAATTGGCGTGTTCAGATCAGCAGCTCTGGTCCACCTCTTTATACAGTGGTCTTCTTTGCTTAAAAGGATGAAAACAAAGAGCTCACCAATAAAAAATGATTAAAGCTGGTGGAAAACACTTGTTTCTAATATAATTTGTGAAGGGATTTCATCAGTCTCCATAACTAATAGAGATAAGAAGTTAGATAGACTTTGTGTATTTAAATATAAGTAACCAAATAGAAGTAATTAATAGAGATAACAAGGTTAATTCCTACTGCATGGAATCTGGCTCCATGCTGAGCAGACACAATAAAATCAGAGGAATGACTTTGCATTTGCAGTTATGCAGATCCTAACACACGATGTGATCAAAGTGCTTTTCAATCCAGAAAGTGACTATTTAGGGCAGCAGAGTTGTGTTTTCCCTCAGGATGGTGACCTACGGGCAGTTTGGGGTTCCTTTATCCCACCGTGACCTTCTGCCTAACCTGGTGCTGCTTGACAAGGAGATAAGAGTGAGAGGATCCCACACAACAGCAGTGTTGTGGCTCAATCCCCCCAGTTATCCAAGTGCATTATCATCAACCCCGTGTGTATAAACATCGGAAGTGAGTGCTCAGAGCATTTGGTATCTGATTAGCATTACCAGATGTGTAAGGAACCGAGGAAGTAGCAACATCAATTTTCACTTCCATTACTCTGCTGATCTGCCTCCTGAGCCACTTTCTTATTCTTTCCAGTAGTTTCCTTCCCCTTCTTTCCATGTCCTTTTTCTCCCTCCTTCCTTGACCAAAGAGGGAATGGCTACATGGCTGCACAATGCCCGAGGGGCAGGATGGAGCAAGCGGCCAGCAGTGGAGGGCATAAACTTTAAAGGAAAACTAAAAGGTAATCCTATCAACTGATTACTACTTAGTGAGCCCTTCTCAGAATCCAGAAGACAAATGAAAAGTGTCAGTTTAGGAACCTCATTATTTTAAGTCAGTCTGCTGCAGGCTTGATTAATTTTGTTGCATTTGGTGTTATCAATACTGTCAGTGGAACAGTAACAGTTCCCAGCTGTTGCTGACACCCAGCTTCCCAACGTGAAGGGTGAGTTTGGGGCTGGGAGATGTCTCTTTTGGCTTTGTTTTTGTTGGGTTTTTTAAAATAAGTTTCCCATTCTCACAAACAAGAGCAACACAACAGGCACGAGTCTTCACTCACATGTACTGTGCATAATGAAAACAGTTCAGGACAGTGACTGTTTTGCTGGACAACAAAAGTACTAAGAGCACAGAAGGATTGAAAAAGCCTCTGATTCAAAGCAAATATTTTTATTTGAATTTTCAAATGAATGTACTTTTACTGCATTCCTTCCCTTCTGGGCTCACTTTCCATAAACACGCTAGTGAATGAACTTTATAAACAGGAATACTTGCTAAAAGCTAATTTTAGAGAATGGGTTTTCAACTGCTCTCCAAAAGCAAATTCCAAACCAAACTTTAACATGAATTTTACACTTAGTGATACAATTTGGGCACACTTGGCCCACCTAAATCTGCTACTGTTGACCCAGCTACAGCAAGTGCCTTCCCCAGCCTCCTCCCCACCCCTGCTCCCTGTCTCTGTATCTGCTAAAGGAAATTCTCATGAGCTCCAAGTTCTGCCAGTTCAGCTCTGCCTCCCTTTGCTCCCTAGATCAGCTCTATGATATGGTTATGGTGTAAAGAATAACATGAAACTTGTTACAGTTTGGCTTTTTAATTTTTCTTTTTTTAACTGCAATGCACAGGATGAAGCCAGAGACTAAAGAAACTCCTAATTAATTATTTAACCTAGAAGATCTGACAGAACAGTAACTTCTGGCAAAAGTGAAGGCATAAGCATTCAGGAACAGCCTGGAAGTGGTAATACACAGCACAGGTCAGCAGTGCTTCCTTGGTGATAGTTTGATTTCATGCTTTGAAACATGAACTTCTCAGTGAGTTTTATAAGCCATTGCATTGGGGAGTAGAGCCAAAACCATCTAAAAAATTCTGTGCAAATATGTGCAAAAAAAAAAAAAAAAAAGAGAGCTTTATCCTAATGGGTTGCTTTTCAAATGCATTTAAAAGGGTCATCTTGCAAAGAACCACATGAATAACATGATGATAAGAGTAAATATGTGAACATAAAAGCATCAATGCCAGGGGATAAATTGCTATTGATTAGGTGTCTAGCTCTAAGGAAAGGTTGCTTCAATCACCTCTCACATTGTTACATCAATTATTCTCAATTTCCACAAGTAGATAAATGGGCAACTGGTGGAATCTACATACACCTTAGTGTCCCCAGAGAACCAAGAAGCAACACATCTGCTGTGCCACCTCAGGCCCATCTCTAATAAGCATAAAAAATAACCTACCATAAGGTATAGAGACACTGAGCAATATGAAAAATGTGAGAATAACGCAAGAAGTTTGCAATGAAACCACAATTGTGAGAAAATCAGTTAAAGGAAGTAAAATCCAAGCTCTGCTCCTAACTCACTGTGTGGTCTTGGGCAAGCCACAAAGGGCCATATTTTGAACATCTTACTCACACTAGTAACCAGCTCCTTACAAAGCATTTTTGCTTAACATCACAGTCCACGAAACTTGCACTTGAACTATGGAAACAGCATGAACATGGATCTACTTACATGAGGCTAAGTTTTTCAGTCTGCTCCCAAGGGTGGGGGGGTTTGACTCTTTTTTTATCTATCCATAAAAAACAGAGAAAAGCTCCTACCACTGCAAGAGTGGTGTTGCTGGGATTCATCCTAATTAATAAACATTTGTGCAGCTCTTGGAAAACGTAAAGTGCAAAGTAAGTGCTATACAGCTGGCACACGTGCAGTTTAAACCTAATCTCCCAGCTTCGAATTTGCAGGCTTTTTAAGGTAGCTGCAACAAGTGTGTGAAAGGAGAATAAAGGACTGTCAGGATCTCCTCTCCAACAGGCCTGAAGGCTCCATAGAAGAACATAGCACACGCTCTTTTCACTTGTGTTTCTGTGTCCCTGCCATGCTACAAGTCTTGTAGTGTGCCAGGAAATCCCAGGGACAGCTTCACATCACAGCACCGTTACTACATAATGTGGGTCCAGCAGCAGCACATTTCACATATACCAAATCTTTTCCATATATTTGGCACTGCCATACCTCAGTCCCCGAGATTTCACTCCACCTTTCTTGTTTTCCTAATGCGGTTAATGCTACCCAGCTGTTTGCAGTCAGCTTTAAAAACTATAACTAAATTAGCATTCCTGCTGAAGGTTTATTCCCTGAGTATATATTCCCTACACTACTGATGTTCTCCATACATTTCTTGACGTTCAAGTATGGCTTCACTTTTATTTGCACAGTGTAATATTTCAAAAAATAGCAGTCATTTGAAAAAAAGAAGAGACAGGCCTAGAGAAAAACATTGGATCCAAACAGTCCCTGGATGCTGGAGAAATTTACATCTAGGCTAGATTAGAAATGTGCAAGTAAACCTCATCATTCATCAGATTTCCTGTACTTCTGTTACACTGTGAGTTCTTACAGCATATATTCCCTAGTAATGGCAAAGCAAGACCTTCCCCAATAATAAATTAGGGGCATAAGTTCAATGACAATTGTTTAATACAACAATTACATATCTAAAGAACAAGGCTGAAATTCTGTCCTGCACAGGTTGAACCCAGCAATGTATTAAGGCATCTTTAAAGGAATCCTGGTTATCACCCATAGTGTGAAACCCAGAGTGGAGAGAGCCCCTGGAGCTACCTAGTTATATTCCTGGTGCTCTGTGCAAGCTGCAGAGCTCCTGCACCAGGATCATGTCCCTGGATTTTCAGTGTGCAACCTCACAGCCATCCCATGCAGTACCAGTGCTGTGGCTCTTTCCCCAGAAACAGACCCTCTGGAGCCTGTAGGATCTCTCACCCAGGTTTATAGTTAAGCCCCTATAAGGTGGGATATTAGTTTGGGTTGCTGGTTCAGATCTCTCTGGATTGGGTTCTAAAGCAAAGACATGTTTTGGTAGTATCACAGTATCAGAATGTATGGTTTTCTTGGTAAGTGGTAATTTAAACAATCTCACAGTACTTATCATGGTCCTACCTGGATTTCCAAATCTGCAAAAATAAATCCTATTTTTATTACTCCATCCCCTTGCAGTCCTTCTCCCCCTGTAAATATCTGTCTTGTTTAAGTGGGGCTTACAGATGATTATTTAACAGGATTGCTCACCCCTCCTGTGCCTGACTTATGAGAATTTCTTCCCCTTCCTCATTGACTATTATTTGTAGAAGACAAATTTCCTTTCCTACCCTGTGTTAAGAGCCCCAGCCGGCGGTGAGCATGTTTCCCACCTCCTACCGCGAGATAAGTTGGCCCTTACACTCCTGGGAAGGTCTGAACCCCTTCCTCAAGAAACACCAGCTTAATGAAAGGGCAGGCAGAAGGGAATTAAAAATGTGTGGGCACAGAACAGAGCAGTCCCCAGCGAGCCCCTGCTGACAGGCTGCACACTGGCCCCAGATCAGCGGGATATCCAAGCACGGCTAGCGAAGCATTTCCCTGATGGAGAGAGGAGTCCGTGTGCGCCGAGAGTTCACTGCGTGCTGGAAGCATTTGTTCAGTCAGGTTTCAAAGGCCTCCTCTGTCATCTGTGGCATTGAGGGGCGGATTATTAATTTAATGGGGTGGTTGTGCAATGCAAGGAAGTGGAAAAAATCTGCTTCCACCTTGGCCAGAGCAGTAAAGCCTGAAGCAGCCTTACATGCTTTTTCATCTCTGTCAGCCCCTGAGAGAAGCAGAATTGTGACCCTGCTGCTTCTCTCTCCTGGCATGATCCTTCCTCCTCTTTTTGCCAGTAGGAAAACACTGATTGCAGCAGGCCTCTTGTTTATCCACTGTTGATCCCAGCACAGGCTGCTCTCACCAGGTATCAGTGGATCCAACACAAGCATCAGGAGTGCACAGCACTAAATGTGCAGATATTTAGTTCCAGGTGTTGTTTTAAGGTCTTTAGGCAGAGGAAGGGATGGATAATTGTATAGTGGGAAGGGGGGTCAGGCAGGCAGTTAATATGAACTTCATAGGAGGGAGATACTTGGAAAGCAGTGGCATTGAAAGAGACCTAATGGACATTAAATTAGATATGAAATTTCCATCTGGTAACATGGCAAAAAGCCTCATGCAAGTATGGGATGCATTTACAGACAATTCGTGTCACCAGCCAAAAAAAAGGAAACTTTCTTACTTTAAATGGCAAAGTACCAACAATGGTATAATACCTAAAATGCTTCAGTCAGCGCTTGACACTGTTGGCTTCAAAGACTTCAGAGAAAATTAACAGAAATGAAGAAAGGCTGGAAGAAGTAGTGTATAAAAACTGTTACTGACTCTGTGTGTGTGTGTGTGTGTGTGTGTCAGAGAAGGACAAAGTCAATTCACACATCAGCCCCAGAGCACATCCCCGAGCATCCAACACAGCCCAGGCTGCTTTTAGACTGCGTGAACCAGGCCCACCACAACAGATGCATCTCCAGTCCCAAAGTGAAATAAACCCCAAAATGGGGAGTCCCCCTCTGCAAAGCTGAGCAGGAGCAGAAAATGGTGAAAAATGACAGCTTTTCAGCAGAAAATGAGAAAACAGAGCTTTTTTAAAGAAGTGTTTCCAAGAAACAGTGTTCCGGTCTCTTTGTTGAGAAGAGGAATCCAGAGATTTGCTCTGAAGATAGAGTGCTGAATTCACTGACCACAAACATCTGATGAGTGCAACTTTAATTACAGCTTTCCAAAATAAAAAGAAGCACCTGAAAATTCCAGGAAAATACCCTATTCTTTTCTCCTGTATCACTTTTAAACATAACCATACCTCAATTTCTTTCTGTTTGCCCCTACCACAGCATCTTCTCCCCACGCTTTTTTCCTGTTCCTTTTGTAGCCAATGAAATGGGAGCACAGAGTGATCCACTGCAGGGGGTCCAAAATTTCCAACTGTTCTCTGTCGTGAATCCTGTCCTCACCTGACCTAAAGGTCAGATTGGTGCAGATAATTAGGTATAATTCAGTATTAGCATAAGATGGGTGGTAATTAGTCTTGTGGTTGAAGGATGTATTCTATGTCCTGGCCTTTTTCCTTGTGGCTATCCCTTTGGCAAAGCACCGTGACACTGGGACATTTTCAATACTGTACATCCCAGCTTAGCAGAACTCCAGCAGAAACTCAACTGCATTTTTGCTATTTTTTACACTTCATGAAGATTGCGAAGTCACAGGAGAACACAGTGCCAAAGGTGCTCTGGAGGGAAGGACATCCGACCTCAAACTATTTTTGTATTTAGTATTTTAAGCCAAAAGTGAGGGCTCTGACGTTCATTCTGATGAAATTTACACTTGACCCACTAATTATGAAAGCTATCACAGGATATGCTGCTCACTAATAGGAAATAATAAATAATCATATCAATGCAAAACTGCTTCCTGTACTGCTAATTAAACCAGAAAAACTCTTTCCAGCTGAAGGAAATGATCTATTCAAAGAGCATTAACATTTCTGGCCAAATTGATAAAATTATTAACTGAGTAGGGTCAGGAAATGAAGTCCCTGTCCCCACAAGGGACAGGGAAATGTGTTGCAGAGATTATTCTGAGGTAAAGTTCTCACACTATGGGTGACCAAATCTAATGAGCAGGATTTCCTCAGTGACCTGGCAGAGACTGGGATGAACCTGCAGAAATGCTGAATGGGTTTTGACATTAAAATATGGATAGAGAGGAAAAATATATTAAAAGTTCGTGAATGGAAGTCATTGTGGGGTCAGCATGCAACAGCTTTCAAATCCCTGAGAAAAATCAAAGCATTTTGAGGAGATAATTTAAAAGAACACTCTCTGGATTAAAATGAGCTCTAGATGAAAGCAGTTGTTGGTGTAGCAAAGAACAGAAACTGGCGTAACTTTTCCTGCTCCAACAAAACTTCCAGAGGCTTGGAGTAGCTGAGCTGTCAAATTCCCTGGGGTTGTAGAGTGTGGAAGGAAATGGCCAAGAAGATCTGCCAAGGAATGAATCCATCACTATTGCCCATTCCCCATACTCCCTGTTCTCACATCACAAGTCATTGGAGAATGGCTTGCTGTACATTTTATTTCAGCCAGTTCCCATGTGAGTGGATAAAATGATCTGGTTTTCCAGTCATGCTTCCAGGTTTTTGAGGAGTTGCACTGAAATCAGGATATTGTCCTGCAGAGTTTGGGAAGGAGGCTGGAAGGAAGAGAATAAAGTGTAAGCTCACGCCAACCAAAAACATGGGCCCCCAACTCATTATTTCCTATGTTCCTTCCTTCACTGTTCATCCAGCCTGTCATCCCACTGTGTCATCCTGTGACATGTGTTTCACATCCCATCCTCTCCAGATCTAAACTATTTTTCACCCTTCTTCTATTTCTTTCTACCCTGTCTTTCTTCCAAAAAATAGCCACCCTACATGGGCTGAGCAAATACACTCACACTGAGTGTCCTCAGAAAAGCTTCCAGAGCTGGCTTCCAAACTCTGATCGCCCTCCCGTCCCAGAACTGATGTTGAAAGACTTGCATGAATACACGCCCTGTGTCTGTTCCCCTGTTCTGTTCTTCATCCTGGTGTGAATTAGGGAAAGTTCTACTAACATCAGCTGTGTTGCTCTGGTAGGAAAAGGGGTGAGTGGAGAATCAGATCCATCAGTTTTCTTCTTTTTAAGTCAAATGATGTAATTTGTTTGCCTTCTTAGAATGAAATGGTCCTTCAAAGGCTTGTTTGTTTAGTTTTTTCCCCACTGGGTATCACATGGGTCTTCCATTAACAATAACAATAGCTACAAGAACAGACTAATTAAAGCACACAGTCTCCTTAGGTTTTTTTTTTCTTACTGCTTTCAACATTCACTGTTGAGAGAAATGTGGATAGCAGGAAAATAACCCAAAATATTGCTTCAAAAAGATTGATTCAAGTTGCTGCTCAGAAGATACTGCACCATATGGAAAATGTAACTGAGTAGCTGCCAAATTTGTTTAGTTTAAACAAGGGTAGGTAAGATCTGATAATGCATGGGATCATTTTGGCACAAAGTACAGCTCTCCCAGACCCATTGCATTATGCCTATCATCAAGTTAGTTCATCTAACAGCACGAAGTGGAACACCCTGACCCTTCTTATCCCTGTTAATCACTCTTAAGTAAATAATACCTCTTTGGAGAATAGTGATTCATATGCTGCAACCCAAGATACAGCCAAGCTGTGAACTGGTCTTCCTGCAGTGATAGGTAAAGTCAGGGAGCAAAGATAAGGAAGAATTTTGTCAGACTATTATCACTACTTCACTTTTTAATTGCCTATAAAAGGTCTTTTAAAGCAGCAGGACAGCACAGAAGAACACAATCCTTTCTGTTTTCTTTCAATACAGCCTCTAAACAGCTGTTCTGTTTCTCTCCCATCATCACCTATTTAATTTTAAGATAAGGGATACTTAGGAATCATTTCCTCTGTGAAGCAGCTAGGAAAGGTTATATATCTCTAAAATGTCCTGTGCTATTTCCTTTAAAAAAAGTCTGACCATTTGATTCTTGGTTTCCCAAGGCATTCTCATAGCCCTGATCACTCAGGGCAAAAACTGAGCAAGACACTGAGGAGTCTTGCAGTTCAGGCATTTACTTTTCCACTTTTCTTTCTGCTTTCCTTTCCCAGGACCCAACCCTGCTCGTACTGATATGCTCCTGCACTACCACAGATGCAGCTTGCCATAAATAGGACCAGGCTGAGCTGCTCCTTTCAGGATTTTGGAGGGCTGGGCAGCTGGCTGGCTGTCCCTTTCCTGTGATTTTAAATCTCTTCACTGGGGTATGGAGCTGAGGTGAATCTCTAACACACTCCTTAAGCTGGCAGCCATGGAGCAAACTCTAATGCACCCAAAAGGGCTGTCCACACCCCAGAGGACAAAATTATGCAGAAGGGGCAAGCTACCTTGGATTGAGCTAGTGTGCTCTGTGTGGTCAGGCACAAAACCTGACTCAGGTCCTCAGGTGGGCCCAGCAGTGCTCACACACAGCACTTCAAGGGCTGGTGACCCATATGGCTCTGTGACCAGAATTTTGTCCCTACAGTGCTTTATAGCAGGGCCTGCTCCTTTTGTGGAGAAAAAGCCAAGATTCCACTCCATGAAATGTTTGAGTCAGTGTTCCAAACTTCTCAGGCAGCAGAGTCAGTTCATTCACACAAAGATGGATGATGTGTGGAAGACAGGTACTTTGCACTGGACAGTCCAGGAAGCGCCACTTTATGTGTTAGACAGATACATTAAAAGTCTAATTTCTTAAGCCATTTTAGGGAAGCACATCAAGCTCCAGGAAACAGTGACTGTATGCTTTTGTTCTTCTATTCATGAGACACCCTAAGTAAAGACTGTGCTGGAAAAGACCTGGCTGTGGATTTGATTTTGGTTTGATTTGGTCTCTCATGTATATTTTGCTGATGCTGGGGGAAGGACTGAGACATTACCTGACTTCCCTTCCCAAGGAGTAGCTTCAATATACTGAGGTGCTTAATACGGATAATTTTATTCCATCACTTCCCTAAAAATTTGCACCATGATGCCCACAGTTATCTTTGATCAAAGTTTCTGTCTTACAAGAGAGGTCAAATGTCCACCTATTGTATATCAGCAATACCCCAATGACATCCCTTAGGTCAGGGGAGCAGTTTGCAGCAGCTCCCTGGGCTCTGGGTTTGTGCTGGAGCATGTAAAGTCTTTTCAGGTGTTCACAACTGACTTGAACGCGTTCATCTCCAACACCTCAGTTAGAGAGCACTGACCACCTCTGGAAGCAGACCCAGAATGCTTTATTTCCTGAGGAATGGACACAGGGAATGAGTGTGCTTTAATAAGGTCTGGGAAACATATGTAAACTGCTTTGGCAGAGAATCAGCTCTTTGTAAGTAACTAATGCTGAGTGAAATTCTCCATAAGACACTTTCTTCCCCTACAGAAGTTTTCTGCTGGTGTTCATGTTTCTTTTCTTATCTCTTTACTTGCCATGATATAAATAGAGCAATCCTGTAAGTTTCTCTATTTTTAAAAAAAATTCTGAACTGATTAAAAACCTTCTCTACCCTTCTTATTTTATGTAATTTAAGCATTTGCCAGGTCTCAGTGGAGCTTGAAATGGTTATAATTCTATTTACCCTAGAGTAGGAGGGGAGGGGAAGAAGAACCAAAATTCTGCTTTTATTTAGTGGGTGAAAATTTTTCTTACACACCGAGGATCTTTTATAGTCCTTAGGAACAGAGATTTAGCACGACTTTACATTCCAGTGCAGGCCAAAAATGAAAGGTCTAGAAGGATTCCACAACACAGTTTTGTTTAGGAATTCTTTGAAGATCCCCAAGACAATGAGAGTTTCACCCATAACACAGCAAAACCCCACGTGACAATTCATTTGTTCACAGTGTATCACGAAACCAAACCTACTCCACATTAAGCACCATCCATCAGGCACATGAGGGATCATCATCCTATAAATTCATATACACAGACAAGCACACAAAACACTGAGCTTGCTGAGCTCACAGAATACTTTGTACTTCTTTAACTCACTTTCAGGTAAATGAAACAGAAAGTGTGCACTCAGTGCTTTACTGCTTGACACCATCACCATGCTCAAATGAAGTGGTGTAGTATCTTTGGAACAACTTTTCTTTGTGTGTTGGTGCCTCCTCACATACGTTCTTCTTCTATCTTTTGGAACAGAATAAAAAAACCCTCAAAATTTTTATAGAGACATGCAACATTTCACTTCCAAAAAGATGTCGTAAATAATTTACTGTCAGAGTACGAGCTTAAAAAATAACAAAGAAACGTGGTTTTGAAGTTTTAAGTCTTATTGTGACCCTGGAAACTTACTGGGTGGTGAATTCATTAAAAAGATGCCAAAATATAAGCTCAAGGTCTCAAATTTATTTAGTGCTATAGAAGTTTTCCATTCCAGGAAGAAAACCATCACTAACTGGATGTGCATAACAAGCACCAAACCAAACTGTGCTGTGCTAATGGTAATTCCTATAATATTGACTAGTTAACATTAAAACTCTGATTCAATTAAAACCTTTTTTTTTTTTTTTAAGATACTCTCCCTTTTTTTCCAGACTTTGTTTATTGCAATCAGGTTGTGCAATATGTAATTCAGATCAGAATTTCCACGGTAAACAAGCAGAAACATGGGATGCAAATTAAAGGCGAGCAAACCCATTCAGACACGGGAAGGATGGAGAAACTCAAATCTCAAACTAGAATTTACTCTGAGGTGCTCGAAATGTGCTTTCCGTTTTGGAATGCTTGCTCTTTTCTTTTCAATCAATTTTGTATTTCTTCATTCTGGATAGTCCAGCAAGTACAACAGGATAAACATTGTTTTCTCAGGCTATTTTCACTTGTCTCTTTTCATGACCAATACCTGATTCTGCCAGTCTTGATGCCTTAGGTTTTAATTTCCATGTTTTTCAAATCCTGTACTGCCTGGTGTGTAACTTTGAAGTTTCTTGCAGCCTGTTCACTTCTGCTCTCTCGTGCTGGGCAGACACAACAAAGCCTCTCCAGGCCTGCTCTCCAAGGACACTCAGACCATCCTAGGCCCAAAATGCGTAAACCAAAAGCCTCTAAAGGCGGGGGGAGTTGGGACAAGCTTGGGGAAAACACATCATTAACTGAAGCTTTAATTGGAGAATTAACCCGACATTAATATGTAAATAAACCAAACTTATAAAAGCATGAAGAACTCATGACCTGTCGTCCATCCTGGGTGTAGCCTTTGGCCTGCCCAGGGGGTACCTTTGAAGGCCTTTCAAATAAATACTTACCTTTATTCCCTTACTCCTGTCTAGTGTCTGCTTTTAGGCAGCCACTTCAGGCATCAGTCTCAGTCATTTCTTCTCCCATCTAGCACTTCCTTTTCCATTATCCCTGATGCCATACATTCAGTCTGCAGATTTTGCTAATTTACATCATCTTGAGACTCATGGGTTTAGAAATTACACAAATTTTCATTTCCTTGCAAAATTCTGAGCGTTTCTGCACTACCCTAAACCCAAATCCCAAACAGTTCATGAATGTTAATTCAAATGAGCAAAGACTGTCCCAAACTCTGAAAGGTTTAAGAGGATCACTACAGATCAGTACAGTGCTCACTAGGTAGAAGAACAACACAAGGAAAAGGAAACCAAAGAAGAGTGGAAAGAATGTAAGTTATAAATAAACCAAACCCTCA
Source organism: Rhipidura dahli (assembly GCA_013399225.1). Lineage (NCBI taxonomy): Eukaryota > Metazoa > Chordata > Aves > Passeriformes > Rhipiduridae > Rhipidura > Rhipidura dahli. The sequence goes on from VXAC01002374.1 coordinate 464,740, forward strand.
GCCCCCTTCCCTTCTCCCCAGAAACTGTGGTGTGAGTGGAAGGATAGCAGATATTTCCTGGACTGTATCTCACTGTACATTTTGCATACAAACTCTTTCTTCCTTTTGCCCTGATACTAGGAGTTTTAGTAAAATAAAACATAATGTGCCACATGAATTGAAAATTCAGTTCATACATAATTATTTTCATAGCTCTTGGCTGAAACAGCTGACTCCATAACAGGAACAGTTGTAGAAATTAAAACTCTATGAAACTCTTTAAATATCTAAAATCAAAACTTCTCCCTGTTCTTTGAGGGAGCTGCTCCAGAACCTGACTAGGAAACATTGGTCCAGAAATATTTAATCCTTCTGCCAGGGGAGAACCAGATTGCAAGAAACTACTTCTTGGTGGCAAATTCAGACAAACACTGAGTCAGTGGTCACATAACTTAGGGAATGCTATGGGAATATTTGGCACTCATGGAAAGAAAATGCACAGGCAATGCCAGGGCTGAGGCTAGTGGTATCCCTTTGCAGCTGGAATGGGTGACAAGTAACTCCACAAATACAATCTCCTTCCTCCTTAAATGAGCAGAACTGCACAGGCAGTAGTTTCTTCCCCATCCAGAAAGAGTTCTTTTCATCCAATTCCAGCTCAGCTGATCCGCAGGCCCCAAAAAGACAGCGCAGAAATGATACCACATGTGGGCAGATGAAACAGGTTAACCTGCTCCAAAACTGAGCACTTACAGTCAGTCAGGTTTGGTGAGGGGGCACACGGGGAAGAATAATGCTTGCAGTCAGGATGGAGCTTGAATATGTTACCTGAGAAATACAAGTTTCTTCGTAGAAAATCAAAATCATCCTCCCTCAGGCAGCCAGCACACTCACGACTGCAGACCAGTTGTGCATTCAGGTGCTGGGGACGAAAGGAATCACTCAGAATCAGAGCTCTGTCAAAAATCTGGCCAATAAAAGAGCCCAATTTACCACTTCTGCAATGCAGCAAGACGTTTTTCACCCTTACATCAATATTTTCAGGAAAATTAAAGGCAATTTACATTTGATGTTTAAGAGGGAAGCTTTCTTCTGACAGAAGGACTAAGATTAAGCCCAGAACAATATAACAGCATAACTGAGTAGGCAGGAACTGGCTTGTCATTGGAAAGGAAATTCTGCTACTTTGAAAGGAACAAGACTTCCAAACTCCCATGAAGTACAAATTTAAAAGATGTTTGAAGTCAGTAGCAACATCTTATCTAGATAAAAGGAGTATGTATTTTGGTTAAGAGCTGATCCCTTTAATCATCTTGGTTTTTAATACAAAAAAGCGTCAACTTTTAAAATCAAGCTATGTATTGGACATTACTGAAAGGATTTGTTTGGTTTCTTTTTTCCAAACAGATATTTGTTAAAATTAATGTTGTAACATATTCAGTTTTAAATGAAAATTACATTTCTCTTTGAAAATTGTTTTGTTAAAAACTCTTATTAATGTTAATTTCCAAGAGCTATACCTGTTCTAGCTTGGGCAAAAAGTAAATGCATTGAGCCCTGCCATAGTTTTTTCCTCTATTGTTGGACTTCAGTAAAGAACTTTGGGTTATTTTACGTACTGGTTAGCATAATAATGTTATTTTAAATTAGACAGAGCAATACTTCATTCTTGGTCTTCCCTCACAATTGAAAAGTGCATTTTTTAATCATTATCAATTATAGCATCTAGTCAATCATTTTGGTCATTTTCTCAGAACAGTGAGAATTTATTAGTCTGTTATCAGGAGTTAAAAGAATATATTTACAATTTGTCTTATTGTAAATGTAAGTCCATCTCCATATTCATTACAACAGAATATTATCCAGAACCCTGAATTATATTTCTAAGGTTAAGAAATATCAATACACTTCTAAATGACTAAATCTGTTTTTTAACCCAGTATTTTTACCACTTTATCCTTGTACAGAATCTCTTAACCTGCATTTAACTAATGCCTGTCTTTCAGACAGGCACAAAAAATTCCAACACTTTTCTATAGGTTGTTTGAAAAGGTATCATCCTCACTGATAAATCTGTGCATTCAGGGATAATGCTGATGGTCATACTTATTCAGAAAGCTACTATCTCTTCTTTTTACATATGCCATGTTTTCTTGTTGCCAGAAAATGCCAGATGAAGTGAATTCAGTTCCAAGTTTGACCCCTCCATCTAAAAGGTCCAGTGATTTCGGGGTAGCACTGGTGTGTGCAGGACTGATTTGTTTAAACTTTGTTTTCAGGCAGCTGGTGTAAATTGGGTTTGTAGCATTCTGATAAAATGATGGCTCGGGGTGTAAAATGTGAAAGAAGTATTTAAACAATGCACAGAAAGAAAATGTGATAAACACTGCATCTTTGAAAAGGGGGGCAGGCCAAACAATATTTCATTACTATGTTCTGAGAACAGTTGGTTTAAATTTCCAAATAACTTTCATTTCAAAGGGACAGTATCAAAACACATGCAAAAAATAAAATTCTAAATAAGGCTCAATAAATTATTTCACTGCTTAGGTATTGGATTTCAAAGGGAGAAGAGAGTATGCACAAGGATATTAGAATGGACTATATTGTATCTTTGGGAATTGCTGTCAGATATTGATGAAAACAGAGAGACTGTCGGAGATCAGATAAAAGAAAGAAATGATTACATTTGGAAGAACAACGTGAAATGTGTGGCCAACAGAGACTTCGAATGTAAGCTAATAGCAATCCACCAAAGAACAAAGCTGGAGGAAGTCCCACATATTCAATCGCATTTACAGTCAGTTAGAATACGTAAAAAATTTATGGCGCATTTTTCCTTGTTTTGAAACTTACAAAATTGGCCGTTCAGTAGATCTGACTGTGACACATCATTACAGGGAATTGACAAGCATCAACAAGACAGATGAAAAAATGATGAACCCTGGTTTTAGCCATTTTTTCATAACTTGTGCTTAACATAAACATAATTTTTGGCTTTGCTAGAATTTAACTGAGTTATGAAATTGAAGAGATTCTCTGCTTTTATGTAGTGCACATACACACGTGAAAGGTATTGTCTCTCAGGTGCTGCTCTCAAGAGTCTCATGGTAGAAGGATACACTACATAGAATGCCCTGTTTTGAAATTTTTGGTCATAATATGAAACAAAAAGCCATGGTACAAAGGTTTCTTAACATAGTGCTTTTCCTGCAGCGACCTTTCCAGAAGAAAAGTGTTTTAAACAGTCTCTCTAACCCTTAATTTTCACTAAGATAACTGTTGTGATCAGCAAAGATTTTAAGAACTTGCATATCAACATTTACTAGGCCTACATTTTTGAAGAATTTTTAAGTTATCATGAAGAGCTACAAACTCATTAATGTTTAAATATGGGAGTAAGAAAGTCTAGAGTCCTCCACGCAGGCAGACACAGCCAGTACCAGTTCCCTGACAAGCAAAGTACTGTTTTCTGTAACAATATAGCACTGCAGATTTGGTGCCCTTTTAAGGCATTTCATGCACAGATCTTTAGATTAAAAAGGGCAATGTGATGCCTTGAGAGGCCACCTAAAAACAGCGACTGGACAAGAAGAAGGGAATAAAGGTGGGTATTTATTTGAAGGACCTTCAAAGGTACACCCTGGGGAGCCAGAGGCTGCTCTCAAAAGGGACCCCAAGGTGGACAACAGGTCACGAGTTCTTCACACTTTTATAGGTTTGGTTCATTTGCATATTGGGGTTAATTCTCCAGTTAAAGCTTCAGTTAATGATGTAATGTTCCCAAGCTTGCCCCTCCTTTAGAGGCTTTTGGTTTATACATTTTGGGCCTAGGATGGTCTGGGTGTCCTTGGAGAGCAGGCCTGGAGAGGCTTTGTTGTGTCTGCCCAGCACGAGAGAGCAGAAGTGAACAGGCTGCAAGAAACTTCAGAGTTACACACCAGGCAGTACAGGATTTGAAAACCATGAAAGTTAAAACCTGAGGCATCAAATGTGCTTTGTGTCCTGTGTTCCAATGGTTGCTACATCACTTGTAAAGCTGGAGCAACTCTGTGGACCTCAGTGTAGTGGTTGTATCCACACACGCTGTAACTAAGACCACTGTGTGGTTTTACAGTCACATTGCAGAGAGATTACAACCCATTCCTTGATTTCAGCAGCTCCTGGATCTGAATTTACCTTTTGAACTTCTGTGCATTGGCTCTGCAAACCCTCAGGTTGCAGATGAGATGGAGTTCTTGATTCTGTTGCTTTGGGCTTGAGTCTGGAGTTTCCTCCCCCATCTTATCTTTATTGCAGTAAAGGTGTAAAATGAGGATAAAGGTATCTCATTATAGAAATATTCATCATCTTGTTGCCTTTCCCTTTTGTGACCATGGGGATGTTTCACTCACATGTGCTCACAAATCCCCACTGAAGCTGGGGAAATTCCCAAGGAAACACAAGGAAAACAAAAACATGGAACCTAAGGGAAAAAATCTTTAACTAGTAAGGGCTGTTGTATTTGGTTTTGAAAAGGCAAGATAACATCAGCCAAAAGATTCAGCATTGATGGTGTTCTCCATGTGACCTTCATCACATTTCTTTATAAACACACACGCAGAGCCCTAATTAGAGCAGAGCATTTCCCTGGCTGTGCTCCTCACTCCTGCTGCAAGTGAAATACTGACAGTGCAGCACGTAACAACCCAGATCCACACACACATCCCGGCCTTTCACCAACAGCATTTCACTGGCACATTTGCTCACTTTTTCCAAAATCACTCACCAACAAGTAATGATCTTCTTATTTTCATATACTTGCCCATTTTTAAGAAAAATGAAATCATCTTGCTACTAGGTTTTCTTTTTCTGCGGTTATTATCATAGAAGCAGTGAGATTGGAACAGGGCCCTAAAATCATTGAGTCCCACTGTTAACCCAGCACCACCACGGTCACCACTGAACCGTGTCCCCAAGTGCCACATCCACACCTCTTCTGAACACATCCAGGGATGGCAATTCCACTGGTAGTTTGGGCTGCCTGTTTCCATGCCTGACCACCCTTCCAGTGAAGGAATTTTTCCTAGTGTCCAATCTAAAGCTCTCCTGGCACAACTTGAGGCTGTTTCCTCTCATCCTGTCGCTTGTTACCTGGGACAAGAGACCGACGCCCACGGCTTTTCCTTGTGTCCAACTAACAGCTCAGCTTCTCAAACTTCTGGTTGAGAGTGACTTATACCCACCAAGCTATGTTTTCCCAAGAGAGGCAATCACATAGCAGAAGCTTTCATAGGTGGTTTCAAGCTTGACAGTCTCTCCTGAAAAGTGCTATAAAGGAGAGGTGGTCTTGGAAAAAAGATTAGACAGATTGGTTTTGAAATCATACCTAGGAAAAACCAAACTTGCATGGATCAAAAAAGAAGTGATTTGCTTCTTTCCTGATCAAAAGGAAATTGCATTAATTTTCAGGTATATCAAACTTTATCTGGTTTTATAACAGGTAGTGATAATCTGTCAAAAAGCCCTTAAACTATGACAAAACATCAAATAAACATTGCTTTTACTGTGGCTTTTTACTGTTTTAAGCCAGTCCTGTGCATTTTAAAGTCAGTGTTTCACTGTCTTGTCTATTAGGATCCAATGAAAAGTTTTTAATCTCCCAAAAAACATTGTGCAGTTGTCACTCTAACCGGGACATGGTTAGGGACAGCTGCACCAGAGTCAATGTGGTTGGGCAAACTGTTGATCACTAACATACTGAAAGCACACAAGTATTGTCTTGGGGGATTGCTCTGATGAACAAAACAATAGATTAAGCATTTGGATGACAGGAGAGGAGACATAAATATAGCCCACAGGAACTGCAGATAAGAGGAGTTGTACTGGAAGTACACATGATGGCTGCAGTGTGCATTTTTCTACTACTAAGAGCACCATTTCTTCTGGAGGGTTGTTAGCTACATCCAAGGGCATAACAGGAATTTGGATTTTAGAGAAAACATTATTTCTGATACCTCTGCATGTTGCCCCCTGAGCCCAACAGGAGGATTTGGAGTTAAATAAAGCTGTGCTAAGGGGCAGTGACATGATTCAAGTGACATGATTCATCCAGCCTTATAACCATCTGCACAGGCTACAGAGAAGAGCTCATGCATTACAGAGGATGATCAGAGAAAACAGTAGGCTTTGTGACATTACTGTGCAGGGGACTTCAGCTGCACTTGGAGCTGCTCTGCAAATTATTGCTTTAATATAGCTTATTCTGTTTACCAGCTTAGGTTTCCTCTCAGGTTTCAGCCTCCCATGTATCTCAAATTCAACATTTACATGCAATTACAGCTATGTCAGAAATACACCACACCAATGCCAACAGGTTTTACTAGAAGGCATTTGGTTACCTGTTTTAAGACTGATGTTTTCTCGGTTTGCACCATGTTTATAAAACTATTTTGCAATCTTTTAAAATTTGATTTTCTATTTGATTTATGTGACAGTAGGCAGGAAAAAAAATCTGTTATCAAAGCTCATAAAAGATCTAGTTTTCACTGGAGAAGCCGGTGATGTGATCATTCACTGATTTCACTTGGGCTGCATGCATGTAACTGGAAGCAGAATTTGACAATCTGTCCCTCGCAGTGAGAAAGTGCAGACATACCAAATGTCATAAATGTTCCCAGCTGCAACTGAGACCCGTACTTTTCTCATAGGGACAGCTCATAGATTGGGAAGTTTGTCCTTAGTTCAGAGCTGGGTGGCCTAATTCCTTCTGTTTTCAGTTTCAGACCAAACTTAATGTGTACATCTGGGTTGTAAGTGCTGAAAAATTTTGGCTTATGGTGGAAAAGATTACAACAAGCCCAGTGTTAGTGGTATAGGAGGAGCTGACAGCCTCGTTTAGTCCCACTGAGCGATTGCCTGGCCTTTCTTAAGAAAAGAGACTTTCAGCAGGCAGCCTTGGCAGCAGAGAAGATGAGCAGATGCCTGCAAGCCCGAGACAAACTGGCAATGGGCAAAGCTGATGGCCATGTGGGACATGAAATTGTGCTGCGTTTGTGTAATGTCGCAAACGTGATCTTGCTTAGTTATACTGCTTCATTCAACTCTTCAGAATTCAAGCAGGTGAAGGATGAATAGATTCAAGTAAATGTTTCTGGTGTAGACTACCTTCTGCTTCTGTGTCCCCTTACCAGTGGTAATGTCCATTTGTGGTCTTAATGACCACGTTAAGTGTTTGCAGAGAAAATGCAAAATGCCCTTTCCTCAATAGTACGTTCAAGTCACTGACCAGGGGAAATGTGAAGCTCCCATGATGCCAGAGCTGTTACTTTCCCCCTGGTCAGTGAATTCCCTTTGCCCATCCACTCCTGTGGGTGACCTTCCAGGCTCCCCTTGAAGGAAGCAGCTTCAGTTTCAGCTAAGGGGTGGAGGGGCAGGTAGGTGGCACAGAAGAAGGGCAAGAAAAGAGCTCATATGCACTGCTGGTTCACGTTTGGTGAGTGCTGCTTTGGCATTAAGCTTCTGTTTCTGCATACTTGGAGAATCTGTGAGACGTCTCCACTCCAAGCACTATGGGTGGTTCAGGAACATGAACTGGCCTGTTCTGTCAAAACAAGTAATTCTGAGTCTCTTTTGAATTTAAAAAAAAAAAAAAAAAAAAATCAGTGACTCTCCTGCTGCAGAGGGAGGCACTGGGTCTGCTCCTGACACCCAGCAGGAAACACCACCTTGGGTATTGTTTTTTACTTTCTTTCTCAGCCAGCTTTCACCTACCTTCACTTTCACAGATGACAGACAGCAAACCCCTTCATATTGAATCTGAAAATTTGAGCATTTCGGGGTCTAGAAAGTCATCTTGTCCCTAAAGATCACAATGTCTGGGAATAAGCCAGTCCAGGACGGTAGTAGCAGTGGCAGTCTGTGCCTCTCCATGCTGCAGGTACTGCACTTTCTGGCACCTCTTGGACTGAGCTCAGACACTGCCTGAAGAGGATGGAACTGATTGCACAGCAAAGGCAGAGGCTTTCATTCCCCCTGCTCTGAGGACATTGGGCAGGAATCACAGATGGTCTCCCACAACTCTTCAGGAAGATTCCACATTATCCCCCGTTGAGTTGGACTGCACAGTTTGGCCTCTGTCTCTGAACTGCAGAGATTACCAATGAAAACATGAGTTGTTGTGGAGGTCTCTTGATAAGACTTTGTTTACACACTAGGAGCAGTTTCTCGGAATCTTTAAATTAAATTAAATAGCACATTAATTTTTTTGCCAATATCTAAGCTCTACTGCTAGTCAGTCATCAGCTCTGACAGCAGCAAATCCAGCATAAATAGAAAATACCATTAACTCTGAGTAATTTACATAATAATTACATTACCCAGATGAATATTTCATCCAAAAGGAGGTCACAGATGCATTCTGACTCTTTACTGTTTGCAGTAAATCGGGAAGCTCAGTCTGCACGCAACGATATTGGAAGGGGCTTGCAAAGCATTATTAAAAAGACACCAGTGTCAAAAGCCTGTTCCATAAAAACACATGCACTAAAACCTTCGGCACTAATTGAATCATGCTTGTGTTTTGGCAATGCTGGAAACCTGGCTCAGCCATCGCTCTGGTGATTCATTAGTGCTAATTAATGCTTTTTCCAGGCTAGTAACAAACTAGAGAGAGACTGTTTGTCTCTACTGATCATTCCACAGCTCCAGTAATGGTTTGATTTATGTATCACACACTTCATGCCACGTTTCATTCATTTTTCAACGCATTTCAAAGGGACTTGGGGTGCTTACGTGAAAGTTGAAGACAAGCAAACAAACAGAAGCGTTTCCTCTGAACACTGCTAAGCAACAATGCCGGCTTTCCTGGGGCTTCACATCCAACCTGCTCTGCCTCTTCTTCCCTAAGACCAGCACAAAGCCAGCATTCTCCCAACAGGACCCTCAGGATCTTCCCAGCGGAACCTTCCCACTCCCTTCCCTGTCTGCAAGAGGCTTGGTGAGCTCCTGGCCGCAGGCTGGGCTGGCCAGCTGGCCGTGGCCTCCCCACAGGGACCTGCCCATCCCCTCAGTGGAGCCACCAGCCTCGCTTGCTCAGCCTGGTTCCACTGCCAGCTTTCCTCACCACCCCATCCAGGTGGTTCAACTCGAGGACAGGATTGTGTCTTCAGACCAAAAGCAAGGAGCTGAATTTCAATATGATTCTGCTCTGGGATCTACAGGGAAGGTTTTGATGGCAGTATTTTGCTCTTTCTACAGGCTCAGAGTAGTGGGTGCCAGCAGCAGCACAAAAAGTGTAAATGCTGCAGAAATATGCTGCCATTTCCTCTCACTGCGCTGCCCAGTTCAGAGATTTGGCTGCAGGCATTCCCTGCAGATTGGAATTTTCTTTTTATACCATTTTTCTGTAAGTGTTTTCCTTGACGTTTTTGAAACATTTGCAGTTCTCAGGAAACGTTTGAGCAGGGGAGTCTGGAAACAAAAGCTCTTTACTTGCCCAGGGATCACGAGAAGGGCGAGCACTGCCCTTTGCTGCCGAGGAGCAGCAGCCGCTGGGTGAAAGCTTCTCCTCAAGGGCTGGGGAGCCACCGGCAGCTCCCGGCTGAGCACGAGGGGCTCTGGGCCCCGCAGGGCTCAGCAGGGACCATGCGAGGCACCTCTGCCCATGAAGCACCAGGCTGATGGCACAAATGCTTCCGACTGGTTCAAACCAGTCTGAAGCAGCCTGAACTGGCTGGAACTGGTTCCCACCAGCTCAATCTGGTTGCAGCCGCTCAGCCCCAGTCGGAGCCGCTCGGAACCAGCCTGAGCCCCACCCGCAGCCAGTGCCGGGAGAATCCTCCTGGGAGCTGTTCCCAAGGCTGCGGAGCCCGGGATGGGTTGGGGGCAGCAGCACAGGCGTGTGGGGTAACCACCCCCAGCCCCCAGCAGGTGCTGCCCTCACCTCGGCCTGGCTTCCAGCACCTCAGCCAAAGCAGTCACAGGCAGGCTGGACAGACAGACAGCAAGGTGGTCAGGAAAGCTGAGGAGACATTTCAGTGATGCCATGATGATTTTTTGCCTTTTCTTTTATACCCCTTTTATACAGCTTTTTATAGCCTTTGTATTCTTTGTGGTTTTTAGCCTACATAGTTAGATTTATTTCTCAAGCTAGAAGACTAAACATCTTAGAAGCCCCAGACCCCAAGGTCCTCTCCAAAACACATTTTGTAAACTGAGATAGAACCATTCAGGGGAAGGTTCTTTGGGGAGGGGAGGCTCCCTGGAGCCTCTCATTGAGGAATCTCTGATAGATATGCTCATGAGTAAAACCTATAATGATGTACTTGATTGACTGGAGGAGGCATTGCAGTGTGCATTTCAGCACAATCCATCTGGACGTGGAGGACCTAAAGGTCCTTAAAATAAAAAGAGAGCTAAAACTCCTTTTTCCCATCTAACCATGCTTGACTCTTGATTTTAAGACCAGGGAAAGGCATCACTGCCCAGCGAGGAATTCAGCTGGAGGCCGGCCCCAGGCTGTGCAGCCGGGGGTTGATATCAGCTCCATGTTGGACACACTATGGACACCGCCAGCAGTAAAGGGCAAATCCTGCCAGTGCGGAGGAATAACCCCACAGGTGCCTTCCAACCTTAGCTTGGCTTTGTGCTTCCACGTTATTTGATTCTGGCTGGAATATAAAACACCTGCTCACTGCATCATTATGAGGCAAAAAATTTCCAGGGATTTCTGCTATTACAAGGAGACCTTGTGTTTTTATAATTTTAGAGCAATAACACACAGTTGGCTTTTTTTTTTTACAACTTGACACATTTTAAAATGAGACAATAAACTAATTTATTTTTCACTGCAAGCGCACTGTAGTCTGAGCATTTTACCAGCTGTCATTATGCGATCACTTTGGAGAAATTATTCAAACTAAATTTAGAACGATCCTATTAACCTGCCTATCCGAGCTGGTCCTTGACCTGATGGTGAAGTAGAGGGCCCTCTAGATGAGGAAGTGTCACATCTTGGGAACAACACAAATCTTCATAGGAAAGACTCAGATCCCGAAGAAGTCCCTGACACATTCTCAGAAGTGTTGCTGTTAAACCTGCTGAGCATGAACAATGCTGGTCCAAATGATTATGTATTCGTTTTTACAGAAGCCCTTTGATTTTGGCTGGCTGTAATTTTTCTGACTCTCCAATCACTCTTCAATTTTATATGCCTTAATTACATGTAAATCAGTGTCTGTGCAGTGGTGCAAAAATGGTTTGAGAGCAGAGTTTGGTGCAGAACTCTCTGAAATCATGCTTTTTATGCAGCTGCCACAGCTCCCTGTAAAAGCTTTCTGCTGGGTGTGTGGGACCTTCGTACATGGGACTACAACCATGTTCTGAAGACAGATACACACACATTTATGTGGTCACTGCAGTTATTCCAGTAACATTTATATACTGAAACTCTGATCCAAACCATTAACTTCTCTACACAGCGACTTCTACATGCTCACTCACAGCTTTCAAAGACATGTGAAACATGTCTGGTTGCAACAGAGCCTCTAGGAAGTGCATTTGTGTGGTACTTCTCTTGGGAGCTGCAGTTATGTGCAGCAAAAAGGAAGGATGCAACCCTGACCATGTGCTTTGCGTGTGTAAATAAGTCACAAGCACCACAACACCCTTCAGAATGGATGTACAAGAACTGCAACTTGAACATGAGGACAACACAGGGTTAAGAAAAGGGAATACATTTGCTGTACAAACACCAAGAAACTGATAGCTCAGCATGTACATTTTCATGCCAACTTCAAGGTTGGTCTAAAAGCTCAAAGTCTGTAATTGTTTTTATTTTCAAAATAGCATGCAGAACTAGAAAACTGAGCTTAAGCTAGATTGTTGTTCATAGTCATAAATCTAAAGATGATTTTCACAACAACAAAAAAACTATTGGCATATATTTAGACCACGCATGACCTTGCTGAATCAACTTGGCATTCCCAAGAACAACAAAATAAAACCAGATGACAGATTCTTGTTTTCAGACTCTACAGATGCATCTTAACAGCATGTGAAGAAGAAGAATTGCAGTGGGTATGAGAGAACTCATGGCATTCCCCATGGGCTTTAGGTGACATTTGCCTCAGATTTTAAACAAAACTGAAATCTTTCAGGCAAGTCCTGAACGGGGTCTTCAGCACAGATAATGAGCTGCATTAAGAATCCATGGCAGAACAGCCTGTCTAACTTGTAAATAAAATGTCCTCAGACAAGAAAATCTCCTGAGGAGGTACATGTAATAAAGCTAATTTTCTGAGCTTTTTTGGAACTGCTACAGCGCGAACCCCTCAGAGAAACTTTTGCAATAAAGATTTTCATGTGGTCTTCCCACCACGTACATTGGGGAGATCCATGGGAAAACCTAGTCCCAGCTCTGTGTGCCCCTCATTCTTCTGCATTTTTCTTTGGATACAAATAGGCAACAAAGTCATGACAGAAGCATCTGAGGTTGGATATGGGAAAATGAAATGCTGTTAGCTAGGAAGCAAAATTAGGGTTGCTATTGTTTTCCTGCACTTTCCACTAGTATTGTGTACAGACATGGAATGCAAAGTGGCTGTTCCCAACCCCAGAGCCTGCTCTGGCCATTTCTCTATCCACCAGAGAGATCTTGAGTTACATGATGGAGTCACTGTGGACTTTGGGGAAGACGACTGGAGATGTCCCACTCGCTTTGCTGGGTGTTGGATTGTGCTCTGCTGCAGGAACCAGAGCCACTCGAACTACAGGCTCTGAAGCCTGAGAGAGCATCTGCAACACACTCCCTGCTTCCTTCATCCAAAATATTCGTAACACCAATGGAAATGGTGGAAAACAGCACATGGAAGCAACGTGGTCACTTCCCTGAATTTGGTTCCTCTGAACTGGATTAGAAATTGTTTTGCGTCTGTGAATATCTTGTGAGACTGCAACAATACAGATGCAATGCTGGAGGAAGCTGGAACAGGGAAAGAGAAGCATTACCTTCAGAAAGAATACCCAACTGTTTTCACACCCAGAGAACATTATTTCACAGTCTTCAATGCAATCACAACCCTTTGTTCTGTAACAGACACTAACAATGCAAGCGTATTTGCAAACGAGTACCTGTCCCCCTCTAATTGCATCCTCTACCTATGCTGCCTGTGAAGTTAATGGCACGTTTTCTGCTTTGATTCTTATCTAGAGTCACATTTTTCTTAATCAAAGCTCACACTTGACTAATCCTCCTATGCCATCACTATCCGAAAGCTGACATTTAGCCCAACCATGAAAAAGGTGTTGGCTGCAGTTCTCCTATCCTTAGCACATATTTCCTTCATTCCCCATGTTAACACAGTGTATGTGACTAGACAAACTAAGAAGCAGAATTTTAATATTTCACTTCAACACATTGAATTCTGGGCATTGCCATTTTTAGCACAATGCAAGAGAGGCTGTAGCTCAGCAAAAGAATCATTTGCTTTGCCAACTTGTGTACAAGTTGTTAATTGAAAATCCTTGCTCTGCGTTGGTTGTGAAGTGTGAATGTTTGTTCCTGCCTGTCGTGGTCTGACGCAGCAAAGCATCAAGCACACAAAATCGGTTATTTTTCATAAGGGGAAAATAAGAAAATATTGAGAAAAACTAGAGAGCTGCGAGGCAAAACAGGTTCAAGCCTAAGCAGTTGCTGTACAAAATAGTTTGTTACTAACAGAAATAATAGTAAAAAGAAAGAAATAACAAGAAATTGAAGAAACCTTCCCTCTCTTCCAGCACTTCCCTCCTTTTACCCAACTTGCACAAAGGATAACAGAACATGTTGCAGTTCTTGAAAAGTCTCTTTCTTATGCTTAAGGAAAAAACGGTTTTCTTCTGCTTCACGTGTTTCCCAAGCTGCCACCAGCAACAGATCTGCCCAGAAATAAAACTGCTGTAGTGAAAAAAACATCTCTCCCACGAAAAACTTCACAGTTCCTTCACACTGCCAGACATCGGCCATCACATGGGGTTATTACTCTTTTTAAGGATGAGTTATTCTGGCCTGAACACAAAGGCTTTCTTTGCCACAAGTCTCTAAAAGCCTCTCACTGCTTCTATACAGCCTGGCATAGACACTCTTCACAATCTTCACGGGCCACATGTGAATTCTCCACCCCTCCATGCACTTCAAATGGATTAAAGAGACAGACAGTTTGTGACATTACAGTTTCTTACCACGGCCTGCAAGAAGTATTTTTAAGCTATGCGGGAAAAAAACGCGGCACCATGTCTTTTCTCCTGTCGCCATTTCAGTTTCATCTCACACGACTCACTTTGACTCTGAAGCTGCCACGCTGAGGAGTGTTCTTGTTCAGGCTTTACGGTGGAGAAAGCCTCGCTCCCTTTGTGCTGCTGGCTGTGTGATGTCTTCTTCAGTTCAGTGCTTGTGCGCGGCTGCAGCAAGGAAGCTCCCGCTGGCTCCGCGTGGAGAGGAGAGGGACCCGCCAATCCCACAAAGACTTGCTGGATGGGTTTAGCCGTGTGGCAGTCAGTCCATGGCTGGTTTAGCTGTGTGGCAGTCAGTCCATGGCTGGTTTGGCTGTGTGACAGTCAGTCCATGGCTGGTTTGGCTGTGTGGCAGTCAGTCCATGGCTGGTTTAGCTATGTGACAGTCAGTCCATGGCTGGTTCAGCTGCCTGCAGCTCTGGGATAGTTCCCCCCATCTCCAGCGACCCAGAGTCCATGCCAGGGTGTTGGGAAAACGGGAAGGGGGTGGGGGCCCCTGCCTGGTGGGGCTCGGAGGCTCGGAGGCCCCCTCACCTTCCAGCAGGTGAGCAGGAACAAAAGGAAATCCCCACCCTTCCGCGGGGTTTAAATATATAAATTGCTAGAAGGTTTAGTGGTCTTAAAATCTGTCCATCAACTCAGGTTCAACCCACTACAATGCCATTGCCTGGGAGAGAGGCAGCAAGGAAGCCTGCTTGTAAGGTTTTGTAGGACTGAGATCTGAGGCTTGAATGAAGATGATCCTTCAGTTACTGAAGGGACATTTTCAGAAAATATAAGAATTCTATGTATTCCACACACTGGAACAGGTTGCCCATGGAGGTCACGGTTGCCCCAACCCTGGCAGTGTTTAAAGCTAGGCTGGATAAAGTCTTGAGCAACCTGGTAGGAGGACTGGGACTAGGTGATCTTTAATGTTCATTTTAACCCCTCAACATTCTATGATTCTACAACGCTATCTATTAAAACAGTAACTTGTTTTTTGCTGAAACAAAACTTTCTGATGTTCAAAAGAACTTGGTTTTCTTTTCTTTTTTCTTTTATTTTTTCTCTCTCTCTCTCTCTGTTGCACCCCAGCAGGAACACAGATGAAAGCTGAGGAAGATGATTTTGTTTTACTTCCAGCATGATCGGACTGGGCGTGTGAGAATACTTGGAACTCCCAGGACTCAGTTTTGTAGAGGGTTGGTTCTTACCAGTAACTCTGCTGGGTTTTCTCCAGGAATTTGTGCTGCTTTTACACAGCCTCAATGCTCTTCTTTCAAAATAATGATTTCTGATTCACACTGGAGGCTGTGAGAGAGGAAATGAACTCTCACTTCCAGTGTGGTTGTACGGGGGTATATTTGATTCACAGGTGTGAGATAACCTAGGTCAGCTGCATATGTGAGCTCTTGGGTGGTTTTCTCAATTAAATCCATGCTACTAGCTCCCAGCATTTTTTCCTTCACAAATTGATAGCTGAAAAATGCACACAACTCTGGCTGACAGAAGTTACTGAGGAGTGAGGATTATCTGAAACATCAAAAAGAGGGAAAAAATGAACTCTACATTTAAAGCTCTGCTTTCTGCTTGATTTCTGGTTGATTCTTATGAAGGTAATGATTCCCCAGATAAAAAATGCAAAGCAACTGGCCCCATCTTCTAAAGTACAGCCACCTATGTGTGGCTCATGTGATTGGACTCCACACGCAAACAGTGCTGACAGCACTACGTCACTATACATTTATCTACCCACATTATGAGGTGTGCCTCTCACTTTAAATTCGAATTTACTCTCGTCCTTATAAACCAGATGGTATCTTATTAACAGGAGTAGCCGTGGGGTCACAGAATTTTTGGCAATACTCATTTAGGCTGTGAGCCCAGCCTACTTTGGAGATCAAAGGACAAGCAGCATCTGAACATCTTCAGAGCCTGGTAGACAGACCTCCTATTCTTTGCAAAAAATGAACCTCAAATGAGGTCAGATTCACACTGCAGCAACTGACAGGTCCATTTGCATCACAGAGGTAAAAGAAAAACAGTGAGGAGAGAGAAGTGTCTCTGCAGCTTTCTGACACAACTGCTGGTTCTGATTATAGTTTGGGGTTTACTGTCAGCTTTCCACTGAAAGCTTGGTGCATACTACAGCATGGACTGAAGCTCTGTCAGCTTCCCGATGACATGGGAATCCTGTACATGCCAAATCAGGACATTCAGTTTGTCCCCTTACAGTGGCATTAAAAAAGCTGACATTGCCCCAACAAGCCTCACCTTGGGACATCCTCCACTAAAGGAGAATTTCCAAGGAGCACAACGATTCCACACCCAGGTCCTCCCACCACTACCACTGCTTCCATATTCAAGGTAAGCCTGTGGTGGAGGGCAGTGAGCAGCAGGGGTGGGATAGCAAAATGGGCATTGTTCCACTAATCCTCCAGCTGGTACAGCTACAGTGGCTGCACATCATCTCACCCAGCCTGGCCACCCAAATTTTAGGCTGACAGTCTAAATGAGTCACTCCCCCTCCAGTCTACCTGGGCCCATTAATTCCATACAAAGTTTTGCAGGGGTTCCTACCTCTCTCCACTGACTCCAGACAGACTTTAAATGAGCATTGCTGAAGCCAGACGAGACAGACCCTGCTGTGCTAAGGACCATGATTCACTGGTGTGATTCAGAGCAGCCCTTCAGAGAGCTCAGGGAGAAGAGTTCTTAGAGCTCTACCCAGGGGCATTTCTCACACCACACTGAATCAGTGCAGGGACAATGAGTCTGACCCCTCTTATTCTGCAGCATCCAGCATTCATTCAAAGTGGGAGATTGTACCCACACAACATCAGTGATTCCACTTGCTGAAGATCCTATCCAGCCTGTCTTGCTTAATCTCAAAGAAGGCATGATAAATATAATCAAATAAATCCCACCTGTAATGAATTACAACTGCAACATCCACTGAAGCTCTGCCTGAACACCAGTCTTGTGACTGTAAAACTCAGCACAAAGGGTTACAAATGAAATTTCTGTAATGCTTTAAATCATTCCATTCAGTCTCTCAAACTCTGTAGCTTTTCCCATTTATTCCTTGAATAATATTTACAATATATTTTAGTGGCAGTGCATGATAAATACTTCTAAAGGATCTCTAACTCTTTACGGGATCATTCACTCAACTCTTTTTCATTTTATTACCATATAATTGATGAATTCAAACTGTATGTATTTTCTGGTTTTCTCCCTTCTTGTTTTCTTCTTATTGTGCCTTTTTTCCTGAGTCAAATTAACACACCATTTTTGTTAAGGCTGTATGAAAACAGCAACCTGGTTTTCTCCCTCCCTCTTTCTTTCCCTGTCAGTCCAAATGAATTTTAATTTCTGTGTTTGGGAAATGAAGGCTGTTGCTAAGCAGTTTAGAATTGATTCTTTGAAAGATTTAAAGTAGCAAAAACATCCATAGAACCAAGGCAGCCACCCATGGGCCTTAGCGTTCAGGTGGGACATTTAACAGAGCACTACTTTTTCTGTTGTTTTGGGGTTTTTTTTGGTTTTTTTTTTTTTTTTTTTTTTTTTTTTATTTAAGCTTTTNTTTTTTTTTTTTTTTGTTTCAATCAGCTCTTTTCTCTTTATGTTATCTGCATGCTCTGAAAAATGTCAGCAGACCTCTGTATTCCAGTGTACAATGAAATTCTGCAGGTTTTCCAAAAGTACTGTGCTCCACAAGAGAATTTAATTAGATCCCTGCCAGAAACTTCAGTGATGTAGGGATCTTCTATTTTCTTGGGCTGCAAATCAGTAATAATGAATGATCAGATTCAGCTTTGACTTCTGGTAGTTTTGACCGATCAACCTGATTCATAGATGAGACAAATGTCCAGCTCTGGCTTTGTGGTGGCAGCTTAGTCTACATAAGTGGGCTTAGTCTACATAAGGGACTCCCAGAACTCTTTCTAGCACAGACAGTTCTTGGGTTAGTTGCACAGGACTCTGAAAAGTATATCATAGCATTTAGGCAACTACATTAAAAAGAAAAAATACTGAAAATTATAGTTTATTTGAGGACCATCAGGACCCTGGAAAACTTTGAAAGCTTTTTTGCTTAATAGTTCTGTGGCATTATTCCTAGAGGGTGACCTATAACAGGACTGAACCATTGTGCACAACGGTTCACTTTCTATCCACTTGTTACTTGTTCTCACTCATATCCCAGGGGAAAGTCTTTCCCTGCAATGTTTCTGAAGCCCTTTTTCAGCTGAGGAAAAGGGAATTTTTGGTGACAAGGTAGAAATTGATTTTTTAGCTATTATTTTAATCTCTTACTGCCTTGACTGTATAGGACAATTGACAAGCTGTGCCACTTTGGACAAATTTGGAGGAAAATATCCTTGATAGAAGGCAGGTTACAACCTCCCCCACCAGGTTCAGGAAAAAAGATTTTTCTTGGAGGAAAGTGAAAGAGATAAAAAACTATTTATTTAACAAACACACAGGAAAAGGATAATAATGCTAAATAATGAAACCTCTCACTGTGGAGAGAAACCTGGGAAGATTTCAGAGTCCTTCTGTAGGTGTGGTCTCTCTCCCCTCCTCAGAGCTGGGTCGGTGTGGGCCCACCTCCGGGGCCTTGGTGGAAAATTATCCCAGTGTGTTCTGATGTTGAAACAGTCCAGAAGAGACGGGGAAAACCAAAGTCCCAGGAAAACAAAGTTCAACTCTCCGTCTCCCTCTGGAGAAAAGGAGCCGAGAGCTGCTGAAAAGCCAGCAGGGCGCTTCCCCTGCTCTCCTCGCCGCAGCAGCAGAACGCAGAGCAGTGAGTGGCTGTGTCCTTGAACAGCTGCTGGGAAAAGTTCACTCGGTTTTTGCTCTCTCCCCTCTTGGGCTCAGTTCAAAGGCACAGAAAGGCACAGGATTGATTTCTGGGCATAGAGCAGCAAAAGGGGATACACATCACAAAGTCAGCCCAGGACACAAGGCCAATTTGGATCTGTTGTTCTGTGTGGATGGCACAGCTCCCTCCCAGTGCCCAGGCCCAGAGCCCTGTGATGCACCCTTCCCAAGGAGCACCAGCTCACCTTATGGAAGGCTCCTCCTCACAGCTCCCTGGGCTACTCTTGCCCTCGGGAAGGAGTCATGGATTTGCTGTAATATGAAACTAATTACAGCTGCCTCTCCAGAAGTCTGTGTGGTCTGTTTGGACAACTGCTTACAAGGTCCAACATCCAAAGTGTGTGAACAACCTGTGTCCTCTAAACAGGGTGGGAGAACAACCACGTTTCTGCTTCCTCTCCTCTGGCTGACCTGCAGGGGAGCACCCTTGGGGAAAGCCAGGGAGGACAGACTTGAGAACAAAGAACTGCCCTACTAAAAACTGTATTTTCCTGACCATGATGACAGTGACGGATACCGAGCTCAGGAGCTAGCAGCCAGATTACTTGTGGGAGCCCTTTTACCCAGGCCTAAACGTGAGACCACGTGCATGATGGCCACCAAGGACAGTAGTCAGGCTCTGAAGATGTGCAGAATCTGGAAGACCAAGAGAGGGGCCGATGGTCTGTAGTTAAAATGATTTCCATGAATAGAGATTTTAGTGGGGGGACAAACCAGAAAAGCTTCACTTAGTGATTTTACAGTCTTACAAGGCACTATTAGTATTCCTTTGGCAAATGAGAATTGATTTGCTTGTGTACAACAGGTTATCAAACACAGACTTAAAAATTTGTGTTAAGTCATGTAATTATAGCTCAAGCCCCTTTTTAAAAGTTGCTTGGTACATTGTTTAAAGTCAGTGTAAGAGGTCACTGGAAAAGATTGACACAGCTTCCACAGAAAATGAAAGTACCTGTTTATAGTAACACATTCATGCAAACAGCCAGTGTATCATAAATAAATAACAGCATTCTGTACTTAACATCACAATGGAAATGAAATAAGGCAAATCCCAATGTATAAAATCTTTATTGGATCTCAGAGGGAAGAAAACAGCAACTTTTTCATTGAAATGTCCATTGCTCTGTGCTGTCAACACTGGTCCTCCAAGGCAGAACAGTCTTCCTAATTGTCCACAGGAGAGGAATATAGCATTATAGAAACCATTTGGTAACTTGATGCAACCTGGTTTCCTCTACACAAGTTTTAACTGTTTACTGACAGTTGCCGTGCTGTTCTTGAAGCACTGTTTACTTTTCATTTCTTATTAGGGAGGTTAAAATGAATTCCACTTTCTGTGCTTCAGCATGAAGTTTTTGTCATCTTCTTTTGCCATCCATTTTGTCTGGGAAGTGACCGAAAGGACTTCTGCCTTCCAACTCCTGCTTTTCTCAGTTCTCTTCCCACCCAGACACTAGGAAAAGATGCAAGGAGAAGAGGACAAAGACCCAGCCACCTCTTCAACCCATTCTGCTCTCTGATGGGAGATGATTTGTTTCACTGCATGGGTATTGGGGCACAGCTTGAAGTCCACTGAAATAAACACTTTTTCCCTCTAATTTAATCCCCAGTAAAAGAGTATTTGCTGCCCCCAGCATAGTGGTTTCCCTAAGGCACCGGAGAAAAGCCAAGCAAAGAGGGGGGATGACCTTCTGTGGTCCCCTCCCTCTTGCACAACCCTGTATGACAGCTGGTGTAATGAAGTTCTCAGAAAACCTTTAAAAAACACAGAGAGAGAGAGGACTGTACAAGCATTGTAAGCTTTAAAACTGGTTTCTTTTTAAAACTGGGCAGGAAACAGAAGGCATTAGTAAGAGTGAAGAGTTCAGTGTAGGGAGAGGTAGCAAATCATACCCTCAAAGAGTCGGTGTGCCATACATCCAAATGATCTTGTGGAGTGTCAGGGGCTTACTTCCAAACTGGTTTTAGAGATAACACAGTGACTGAGGGTGGGAAGGAAAAAAAATAACAGGAACCTCTGACTGGAGGGCAGAAAGGGAGTGGAGACAGAGTAGGGGAGGATAAACCTCTCACTTGGTAAGTGACAAAGGCATTTTAATGCAGTAAATAAAAGTGAAAAGAAAGTATTTTCCTTTGCTTTCCTCAAAAATTAATGGGTCTGATTCTCAGCTCAAATAATGATCACAGCTCCAGAATAAAACCACAAGGGCTGAACAGATGTTGTTTAAAACAATTTAATTCTAAACAGAAATTAAATTCCCACCAACTTTAGTGAAAACACAAAGTGCTGAACAAACGACATTCTGACTGGGATCTTTCCTCCCAATAGAAAGGAAGAAGCTTGCAAGCCAATATAGTCCTCTAAGACACCTATTTTTTTATATAAATGTCAGGAACAGAGGGTGTATAGAAGCATGGAATCACAGAACTGAGTTGGAAGGGACTCTCAAGGATTATCACATTAACTCCTGGCCCTGCACAGAACACCCCAAGGATCACACCATGAGCCTGAGAGCGTTGTCCTAATGCTTCTTGAGCTCTGTCAGGCTGGTGCTGTGACCACTGCCCTGGGGAGCCTGCTCCAGTGCCCAGCCACCCTCTGGGGAAGGAACCTGCTCCCGATATCCAACCTAAACCTCCCCTGACACAGCTTCAGGCCTTCTTCCCCTCAAGTTTTGTCTCTGGTCACCACAGGGAAGAGAGTGTAAAAAGTGTTTCCAGAGTTAACAGGAAGCTCTGGAAATGCCATACCAGAATGTTATGACTTTATTAAAAAAAAAGCTGTTGAAATCATATTATCAAACCTAATATTCACATTTCCTGATATAGCAAAAACTGTAAAGATCATTGTTAAAAATGCTAGAAGTATAATTATAGGTTAAAAAGCATAATTATATATTCATTCATCTAATAGGACAGATTTTTCATCCAGAATTTCGAAAAAAGGAGTTTTGAAATATAAAAAAAATGTACAATTTTATATTGCCATCTGATTATACAATTTTATTGCTTTGTAAAAACAGCCAAACACTTCATACCTCACTGGAGGCTCTTTCATGCAGCTCTCTTCTGGCTGATCAGCAGTCATGCATTAAAACTCATGAAACATTGAAAAATTGCAATTAATTTCTGAAAACTGACTTTTCCCATTTGTGTTAGGAGCACAGTTTCACCCGAGGAGCTTTCAGCTTCTCTTGCCCCTGATGTTTTGCTGCTCTCAGTGCTTTAGGAAGTAAAGTACCATCTTCCTGGTAGAGTAATGGAGATGGAACATTGTTGTGCTTATTCTTTTTTACTCCTGAAACACAAAGTTCCCACCTCAAGCTTTTACATCACAGAGAGAAATAATCACATTTTTATATCAATATTTCACCCTCGACCCTGAAGGGAAAGGAATTAAGAAGAATCTACTTTCTTATTTGGTCTGTTTGAGATCTTCCACAGAGTCCTCTAAAAGTCTTCCAGAGGTGTATGTCCTGTGTTGTGTGTGGGAGAGGTGTTTCCAGATAGCTCATCGTTTGGGTTTATCATCTTCCATTATTTTCCCACAGTCTTAGTACTCCAATGTATTAAGGAAAAAGTTTTCCTGATGCCAGAGAGGATTTTTTTTACATGTTTTTCTTGCCATGGATACTTTCCTAGATGAGTTAATTTTCACCTACAGAACCTTTTGAGTCATCTAAATCAGAGGAGACGAGGCTTTTCCTTGCAAAAGCTAAGCAGACCTTTCACACACCTTTCGCAGGCCACACATTAACACACAGATTAGTGTTATTTTAGAAACTGTGAGGGGAAAGAAAAAAACCTTCAAGTCCTATAAAATAAAGTCACAGGGTAATTCTGCCAGTAGGTTCTCAGATCTTCCACACATGACCTCTCTTGCACGGTGGACTCCCAGATTTGTGCACCTCCTTGAAAAACAACTCCTGAACGCTTTATGAAAGGAAATATCACATATATAGCATGCCAGCTCTGGAAAAATCTACAAGGAAAGTGTTTGAAAGTAAGTTAAAAGGGTAGCTCATCTCTGACTAGATGTTCCTTTAGGTTAAAATGATACCTACTGAAGCAAGAGGATTGCATGCACTTTCCTTTGCCAGCTTCTCTGTGATGTGTTGCCTAAAGAGAGTCTGGACAGCAGCACCCATGGAGCTCTGTTCCCACAGTGGTGTGTGTGTAGGATGAGCAGGCAGCATGTCCCACAGCCCACCCTCCACTCACTGCTGTGGCACACCCTAGGTAAGATTCATACTGGCATTTCAAAGGAATCTCCAGAGGAACTACTCACGTCTGTATTTTCTCCCAGGCCACACCAGGAGTAGTTTATAGGATTGGGTGCAGTGTCTCAAACCCAACCTTTCCTGTCCCCCCCTGTGAACCATCTCCTCTGTGAACCAGTGCTGTTCTCACTCACACACCTAAAGTTTCCTTCATATCAGAGAACTTCTCCCACAACATATGAAATGCCTTTGTTTGCTCTGCAGTGTTTGTTGAGAAGGATGGATTGGATCCACAGAAAGATCATGGCAGGCATGTGAAAACATACCGAAAACTTAACTTAAGCCTACATTCATTTATAGTAGAGCTCAAGGCTTTTCTGTTGTGGATTTCAGGACTTCACACTTGCTTGCATGCTGTCAGTTAATGAAACCATCACACGAATTTGTGAGAGGCCACACTTAACAGGTCATGTCACTAGCTGGGGGTACTAAATGTTTTGGGTTTCCCAGAATATATCCTTCTCCCTCTGCCTGGAAATGCTCTCTGGGTAGTAAAAGATAATTTCTCCCATTTGTCTGGATAAGTGAGCCCAGAGAAAAGGTAGCTCTCTGGCTGCCAGATGTAAAGCAGCCCCGGGCGAGTGTATGTGCAGATGACCAGGTGGATGTACGGCTTCATGCAGTGAGTCAGATGGACCCCAAATGCTCCCATTCTCTTGTGCACAAGGATCTGTGCCACTCACTCATCAGGCAACTGGGACAGAAATATCTGAGCCCTGTTTTGCCTTCATTAGCTAAAAGTAATTGGGTTTACATTATATTCTTGTATAGAAGTGGCATCCTGTTCTTTCTTGTCGTAAAAGCACTCATGCCTGATTTTCTACATTGTCAACATCTCTCTTCTACTTGAAAGTCTCAGGCTCATGAATCCTTCTTGTGTTTGAGCATTTTAGGCTGCTCTAAGGGTAAGTATCACATTCAAGAGATCCCAACAGCGGGAGAACCCCAGCCCAGATGTTGGGGGGTAAAGGGGGTCTGTTAGTGCTGCTGGGATGTCTCTGACAGAGTCACCTAATTAACTCCATCCATTTTTTGTCTGAAGTCACTGGGAACCAGGCCAGTGGCTGAAGCACTGAAGGCTGAGGGGTGGAACAGCAGCATGACCTCTTTGCTGAATGAAAAGCAGCTCAGATGTTGACCCACAGTCTGTGTATCTACGGAGATGGAGCAGAAAGGTGGGATTTGTGATTACAGCTATCAATAAGTGTTGTCCTGTGCATCTTGCATATTGCCATACACCAACTTAGCTTCTACCTCTAGTTTCAATCACAAACCCGCCAGGAAGTAATTGGCATGTGGAAGCAGTGGCTCAGGAGGCACATAAAAAGGAGCCAAATGCAAAATGGGTACTAGAGCTGCCAAAAAGGAGGTCTATGATGTGACATCAGACAGAGTTTTTGTGCATTACCATGACCCCAATTCCACCCAGGGGGGCAAAGGAAAGTGCCCACTGTCATGCAGCTGCTGTGACACACGGGTGGAACCGCCTCGTCCTGCCCTACACAGCTCAGCCGTGACCCCAGTGCTTTGCACTTCTTCCAGTGCTTCTTTTCTTTAAAGCCACAGAGGCACAGAATCTACCTGACTTTGTTATCAGATGATTTTCTTGAAGCTGCAAATCAGCCTCTCAAATTTTCTGTGTGCACCAGGAGCTAAATGAGCTAACCTTCTGTCAAGCAGTGAATTCTGGGACATTTTTTCCACCTTTGCAAACATTAGTCTGTTTAAGTGAATCAAGTACTTAACATGGCATGATGAGGAGGGACCCTGGGGAAAAACCAGTGAGCTCATAGTCCAAAACTGATGCAGTCATAGTATTCAAAGAAAAAGAAAGAAAAAAGCAGTCAAATTTTCCACTATGATAAAACCAGAAGCAAGTGCTAGAATAAGTAGGTTTTGACATCCATTGTTCAGTGTCACTAGAGTGTTATTTTTTTCTATATAGCAGAACAGTGGTTAATTCATAGCTCTTGGGATTTTTTTTCAAGCATAAATCACTATAGTTTTTTTTTCCCCCCCACTATATCAATGAGTGGTTTGTAAAAGTCTGCAGGGAAAAATAAACCATACAAGCTGGCAAGTAGTTTTAGTGGCATTTAAAACAACTGTGGTAGTTATAAACAGTAAACAAAACATAGTAACCAATTTAAACACTAGAGATTGTAGTATCATAGGAGCATAAATCATTAATTTAATAATTTCAGCAGCAGTGACTCAAGTACAAAATTAAGCCAACAGTACCCCCTGTGGCAATAATGAAGTACTGTATTTCTTACAGAAAACTGACACAATCTGTGGCCACAGTTTGGAAATCCTCTGAACTTGATCCTTGGAAGAGAGACCTCCAAGTAGCTTTTGCACAAAGTACTTTGAGAAGGAGTTATATTCCAGGCATATTTTCATAAATGCAATCCAGAGCCTGCGAGCAACGGAGATGAGGTTGGAGGCATTTCGAGAAGAGACGCGCGAATATAAACGCCATGGAGACCACGGCTGGGATTCGGTGCTGTGTTATAGACAACATTCCAGGGTGTTTTTCTGAAGAAGCAGTGTTATGAAGCAGGGGATTATAACCTAGAAGGGCCTGAGGATGCAGTGCTCACTCTGGCTAAACTCCTATTACGGTAGCATTGACGGGTTCAGTTCCAAATATCCCAGCTGGCCCTTCACGAAACACTGAAGCATATCTGAAAGGAAACTGCACTCTCCTCCCTTCAGCCAAATCCATGCTACATCTCTTCTGACTGCTTGGAAATGAAGCTCAGAGTGACTAGGCTCCTCTCTAGGCATTAGTCATGGGTCAAAAGTTAGGTGGTTGAATCTTAGCATTAAATCTCCTCCATTTTCCAAGAAAATTGCAGAACTTCTAGGATACATGAATGCTGCTCAGCCAAAACTGCTTTTAATTTTCATCTTCAGATTTTGATACCTTTTCAAAGAGATGGGAAAATTCAAAACTTGCTGTCAAAGCTGACAGGGAATGCAGTTCACTTTCTTTTTTAATTTCTCTGCTATTAGTATTTCCAGTATAGAATTTTGGTGATAGGAACAAATCATATATTTCTGATGTTAGATGATACTGTGGTGAGGGGAAAAAAATCATGTGATAACACCTCACTTCAGAACTGCCTTTTCTTTAAGGATCTCAGGATTCCTGAGGGAATTCATGCAAAGTTCCAAACCTCTACATGCACATTTCTACATGTGAAAATATACAGAAAATAAGTCCTTAGTCAAAGCTCAAGTAGTAAAAAGTAGGAAATACCACAGTTGAAAAAAACCAAAAGAAAATGATAAGATGCAACCATTGAAAAAGGAAAAGACAAGACAATCAAATGCTATTACAGCAGCAATCAGACAGAAGCTCTAATCTCCCTGTCCAAGTTATTAGCACATCCCAGTTATGTATTGTCTTCTTCTCTTTGTTTCAGTGTTGTTTATGCAGCAGAAGCCTTGTACAGAATGAAATAAGGCAACAACTGATGTACAGTGAAATTATAACCTAACTGTAAAGCAGGAAGTGAAAAGTTGAATCAGTGGTGAAGGGACACTTCTCACTTCCACACGTACAATACCAGTTCTTGAGTAAATACGGGTTTTCCTCACAGAAATCACTCAGCCAAACCTCTCTTCCTCAGATGTTTTCTGTGAACTTGCAGGGTGGTGCTCTGTAATTTCAGCCTAGTCCCTTATTGAACACTAGACTTTTCTCCTGTTATGTATGTGCCCTGACATACATTACTGCTCACACGAAATATGAAATCTTTACCCAAACCCTAGAGAAGACACAGCCTGAAAAGTAACGGAGCAGTTGCAAACATTCCTGAACGAGAATCCAGACTATTGACTCAGGCCAACACATCGCATATAACGTACACATTAGCAAATTTAGGTGACAAAAGGATTTTGCAGAAACAACAGGCAACAGTGCTGTGTGCTGCAGGACCTCCCTCCAATTTCTAAGATTTAATCTTAGAGAAACAATAAAATTAAGACATAATCATTATCTACAGTAGTTTTAACAGCATTACCTTATCCTCTTGCCTGAATGCTGTGGAACAATATGAGGTCTTTTTTCTTGGTGTAGCAGAGAAGAGAAGATGCAGCAAAGTGCCTCTACTGCTGGTAAGTAATCTGAGTAACCAGTGGGGACTGAGTCAAACCTCATCTATCCAAAAGCCTTCCTCCCAGGACAGCCTTCTGAGAATTAATATACTGAAAAAGGAAAAGAGACAAGATTTAGGATGGGCGCTGTGAAGACTGAAAGAGAAATTTCTGTCAGGAAAGGAGATAATGGCAAAGATAAACTCCCAAAACCACGGCAAAGCCATCACGTGTGCCAGTGATACAACTGCAGTGAGTCCATGCACCTGAGGAGCCCTTGGGTTAACTGTGATGGGTAAGTGCCAATGGCAAACAGGACCCAGCACTCTGCCAACAAGCACAGATGATTGCTAAGGACTGAGGAGTCATGAGGGAAAGGAAAACTTTGGTATTTTGGGTAGCTTTAAGAGGGTGTCATTTATACACTCACAGGTAACAACAGAATCCTTCATCCTCGATGATCCAGAGTTTCAGATCACCTTCCAGCGTGATCACCCAGATTCATATCCATTTAATACCACTTACAGAGTAACCAGATGCTGCATACATTACCAGTCATCACTAAATCTAAACTGTATGTGAACTGCTGACTGAGATGTGCCAGACTTTGAAAAGGAGGAATCCAGTTAACACACAAATACCATTCCATCTTGTTTACCAATAACATGTACAAAATATATAAATTACCTTGCCTAGGCTGAGACTTTTCCCTTTCAGATGTGCCTTAGTGTTTGCTTTATTTCTGAAGCTGCATTAGCCAAGAAAATCCTGTCAATGGCCAACTATCATTGCTGTGTATCCAAACTGAGGATTAAAACCATGTTTAGGCAGAAGCAGAAGGTTTAAGGATATTTCCCAGCTGAAATATTTTTCAGTTATAAAAAGACTGCTATAGATCTTTGCACCCAGATAGATTGTGCATCACTCACTAGGAAGAAGCCCATCACCAAGAAGATTTCTTGGAGAAGACTGAAAACTAAACAGTCAGCCTGGCCAATAACTCAGCTCTAGCTACTAGTAAAAATCTGTTTAAGAGGAAGACATGGTTTATGGACCTTTGCACTTGGACAATATATCCTGGGCTGGGGTGAGTTTGAGATATTGGAATCTCAAACAGGTTATCTAAAAAATCATAGGTACTAATGAAGACTCCAACTGTGATCCCTTACAGAGACTGGAAGAAATAAATAATGCAGAAATGGGAACTCCACCTCAGGGCACACCTCAGCCTCCTGGAATAAGTGGGAATTCTTTCATCAGTGTAGCCTATCCATTTTTCAAAGCAGAAGCCAGCTCAAATCCCACAGCCACTTGTAGCTAGCACTGGGGTGGCCCATTATTTACTTAGAGGAAAGCATTAAAAAAAAGAACTTCCCTGAGTTCACAGGTTTGTAGAGTATTGTAAATGGAAAACTTCCCTTCAAAATGCAGGCTAATGTGGATACCAGAAAAAAAAAGGAGGCCTTGTTTTGATGTGCATAGGCAGCAAACATCTTCAGAGCCTGGGTCTGTTTTAACATACATCCTTGCAAGAAAATAATTAGGTTGTTAAGAGTGAGTCAAATGTCACTTACATTACGAATAGTGCATGTCTGTGTGATGAAGAAATGCTGACTACATATGAGTTGAGCCTCTTAAGTAAATTTTCAGGCAAACCTTCTAGAAGTTACTTAATATGTGTCAACAACTTACACTCTAAATAAAATTAAAGAGGGAACTTTGTCCCTGAAATACACCCTTTTAGGACCCAGAGATTATTAAATTGGCAAGTT
The DNA here is from genome assembly GCA_013399225.1 of Rhipidura dahli. NCBI lineage: Eukaryota > Metazoa > Chordata > Aves > Passeriformes > Rhipiduridae > Rhipidura > Rhipidura dahli. Next base: position 493,991 of record VXAC01002374.1, read on the forward strand.
AGGTCTATCACTAATCTTTCTTGCATGAAAGAAGTCTATTTGTGTCCAAGCGTATGTGATAATGTGGAATACTGCAATAAGCAAAGCTGGGTTTCAGGCAACACTGTAAGGGTATGATAAAGGACACACTGCTGTTCTCTAGCTCCTCTCAAGAAACAATAAATCTTCTAAAAGGATTTCTATTGGAAACACTGTGGGAGGTATTTAACAAAATGGAATGCTAAATGAGGTAAAATTACAAGGTTGGTATGAGACAAGATGAAAAATATCTTCATTTATCGAGTTCCTTAGAAATTCCCATAAATCATGTTAATTTACCTTTAGAAAATCACAAATGTCCTTGATATGCCACAGTATTTAGTCACTGCATCAATGTACAGACTGGGAACCAATACACTGTTCTGTAAGCACCCTTATAAAAGCACACTTACATTTCTTCTCCAAATTTTTGTCCAGGATGACATCTCATTGCTAAGCAGTCATCATGATCTTCCTGCTCCCCTTCCTTTTTCAAAAGAGAATGTAAAGGAAACTTCACCTAAGGAAAAGTCTGCTGTGTGATAACTCTGCTGGAGAAGTACTAGTAAGGACTTTTGCAAACACTCAGTCTTGGTTCCCAAAAACATTGTTCTGATCACCTGGAAACACAGCTCACCATCAGAAAGGGCTAAACCAAACCTAATTGCAGTTCAGGTGCTGTCAGTGTTTCGGCCACATGAACATTCAGTTGCAGTGTGGCCCTCTTTTATGCATATCAACACAATCCACTTGAGTTGCTTTTATCTCACTAAAATTCGTACAACCCACATTCCATCTCTCTGTAACTGATATCATGTCTGCAGGAGACAAAGAATAGCTATTGATGAGCATGTATCCAATACTTAGTGTTACCTTTTGATGCTCTTCTGAAATGAAATTTGAACTGATTTTTTTTTTTTTTATGGCATCAGAAACACCCAAAACAAACAGAATGGAAAAACAAATCTAGTGGTGTTAGAAGTAATCATTTTCTTGAGTGCCACAGTCCCTATGCTTCTCAGCACTTCTAACTTGCTTCTCTGCTGAAACACAGAACTACTTCACAAATACATGATGTAATCATTTATTAGCAACACTCGTCTATGTTCACAATAGAATTTGAACTGATGCAGCAACTCGGAGTGCCCATCAACACCAGACCCCACACAAGGCACTGTTCAAAGGAGAGACAAAAACCCAAGACAAGTTGCCTCAAGAGCATGCCGAGAATGATGTGGCAAAGATAAGAGAAGCATTATGAGAATCTGATTTTAAGAAATCACTGAATGTCTACAGCTAAAGAAGGGCAACCTATACCATCCTCTCCTACTTCAGCTTCAAACTGGAGCCTGATATCTAGATAGGGGGATAGACCTTTTTTTGAGGCAACTGCCTTTTTTTTTAGGGAAAAAGCAGTGACTTCTCTAGTTCATTATATTATTTTTTTTTGTCTCTGACAAAATAAGGTGTATTGATGATGCAAACATTCTGTGGATATTTATACAGTGAATCAGAATGGTAGAGTACACTTTGTCACAGTCTAAGAAGAGAATATTGTTCTGCAGTCCTTTAAGAAACTAATCTTGAGCCTAAAGCTCTGATTATCTCTTGCATAACTTACCCGTACCACAGAATTATTCTAAAACCTATGCCCTGCAATTGCCATGAGAAGTCATATGCAAATTTTACTCAAGTACTTGAAAAGTTACAATAGTTCTTTACCTTCTGTTGTATTCTTCTGCCTTCTTTAATGTGAAAGCATCATGATCTATTATCTTTCTAATATCTTAATATGACTAATGGCTATTCCGTCGCTGAAATGCTTCTTTTATGTAACAGAGCAGAAATGACCTGGATCATATTATTCAGAGCTCATGCAAACTTTCCCTTTGAGGTCACTTCTCAGTTCATGTCTGGTCCAGACAGATCCTGACTGATACTTGAAAGCATAATGACAACAGAGGATCTGAGATTGGATCCCCAAAGGACTGATAATAGCAATACTGCTCACAAATGTAACACTGGCTACAAGGTATGATAAAGGACACACTGCTGTTCTCTAGCTCCTCTCAAGAAACAATAAATCTTCTAAAAAGATTTATACTGGGAGCATTGTGGGAGATATTTAACAAAATGGAAAGCTAAATGAGGTAAAATTACAAGATTGGCACGAGTTCTGTAACCTCAGGATCCCTGTTTCCACAGATCATACCCAGCTTGCTCAAACATGGGACCCAGTATCAGTAGTGCTAAAATATGCATCCCTCCTCTGATTCCCTGCATCCAGTAGGGATGTCTAGAGTGGCTTGAAAACATCTTCTGAACATCCCATTCTACGAAACTTGGAATGATTTTGTAAGGATCATAACACAAAATAAATATAGTTTTGGTAATTATTCACTTCTATCTGGCTTTCTTCACGGTGCATTTGGAGCACTCTTTTTGTCCCTTACTCCATTCAAGAAAACATCCACAAACTGGAGTGAATGCTATGGAGATACACCATAGCCTGGAGCACAGAAGTAAAATAAACCAAGAGTGCCAGGAGAAAAAGAGTAAAAAATTGTAATTTAACTCCTGTCTGCTGCTCCTTGTGAAAGGCTGATCATAGGACAGACAGAGCCAGACTCTTTTCAAGCCACACAGCCAAAGGAAAAAGAGGCAACACAGATCATAGGAAAAAAATTTTCCCTGAATTTTGGGAAAATAAAAATCACCGAGAAGGTAGTGCAGCACTGGAAGAGTCCACAGGTATAAAATTAGACACCTTCATTGTTATGAGAGGAGCCTGGTCACAGTTCACCAGCAGATTCTGGTCTGCAGGGCCTGGTTTTGTCAGAGGGAGTAAACATCAGCTGTTTCCACTGAAGTCTGTAATATACGTCAACCTTTATTACTGTGAGGAAATTAAAGGAAGGTCACTCGAGATTCAAGGACCAGATTTTTAAAACCCCTTTTTGGAGGGTACTGGACATTGAAGACAATTGCAGACACATCCCTGTGCATAGGTACTCTAAAACTGTTGCTAAAAGCACCATAGAAAATAAGGACCTCATTGTTTGATGTGTCTCTTTTGTTAGTTAGGTCAGATTTCTTTTGCTATCCCACAGTGCTCTATGTGGCGCTGTGTTTATTTTCCAGGTCAAGTAGTTTCATGCACTGGAAACTTAACTTTGAAGAAATGAGAGAAAAAAAATAAGATAATCTTAAATCTACCAAGTTTAAAGGGAAGAGAAAAAAGTTCAGTTCACATGATTAACTGTCATAAGCACAGTACATACCATCAGAGGTGCCAAAGCCTGACTTGAAAGGTTTTAAATGTTTCAAGCTGTGCAAGCATGCGTTTCTTCAAACAGGCAGAACTGATTATGATGATCACAGGCAAAACCTTAGTTAAACAGAGGATGTGCAATTTTTGTAAATCGTTATACAGTGATTACTAACTATTGAAATAAATGGCTTGTGTGTTTATTAGTATTAGAGTCTTTTTTTCTTCCCTCTGTATCCCTGCGAAGAATAGGGAATGTTGCAGGTGATGAAGGCAATTTCCATCATCAATACAGGACAAGGCAACAAGCCTGGAGAAAATCAAACTTGACCAAGTAGTGTTATTTAGATTTCAAAAAGTTTAGTAAACTTTGGGATAGTTTCAAATAACTCTTTTCTGACAGTTAAGGTCAAATTTTCTTTTCAATCCTGTATTACCAAAAATATATATACATTCTGGTCATACCAGGAAGCTGAATGAACATCTGTTCCTTAATGTGTCAGATGCTGTACACACTCCTGTACACTCAACATTTCAGAAGAATCAATGGAAAGAAGCATAGAAACAATGAAAGTAGGGATAAGGTCATGTAATCCTTATTACATTTTACTATTTGTGTTCCTAATGCTAAACAAAACCTTACTCAGCTAAGCTATACATATTTTTTACAAACTTATTTAAACTGGCACAGTCAGTTGTTTGGACACTCCCAAATCTTATTTAACTTGCACAAGAGACTGAATTGACAAAAAGGTATGAAGCAAGATAAGAGTTTAAACAGAGCTTTGTAAGGGGGAAATTTTGTCTATTTGAAACTTAAGTTAAACTGGCATCACTGTAAAACTGTAGAGGCACATGTTATTCCAGCCACACTGTACCTTCAGAACAGATAAATGCTCCAAAACACCATCACCAAAACACCAGCTCCAAAACACCATATTCACCAACCACCAGCAGATCAGAGAGACAGAAGCATCTGGAGGCAGAGAAGGAGAACATCTGAAGATGGAAAATCTCTTTACCAAGAAGATGACGGGAGTCTACACCTTTTGTTTAGGTGAAGGCTCCTTCTCCTCTTTGCTGGCAGTCTCCACCCCATTACATGGCCAAATGAATCAGTAGTTACCTGCCTGAGCAGACTAGGTGACAAACTGAGTCTTAAAACATGTGCTTGGTGTGTTGTCTGTATCAGAGACAGAAAATTTAGGAACAATATTCTGAACTTTTCTATGAAAACAACAAAGGATCAATCTAACTTGCTTTCCACAGAAAGACATTTTTTTTTTTTACCACAGAAAGTCTTGTTTTATTGTCTTATAATTTGCTTTCCCAGTTGGAGACAACTGCAAGAGGACTGATTTTTTTTAATAAATTATGAATATCTGCCTTTTTTTTTTTTTTTTTCTTTTAAAGTCCATCCCATCTTGCTCAGTTCTGCTNTTTTTTTTAAAGGCTGCAGCCAATGCACTACTCAGGCAGTGATTCCCAGAGCTGTGCTTTGTTATGTTGGTCTATGTTAAGTCCCCTAAAATAAGGAGATGTTCAAACACTATACTCGTTAAGATATGTTTCATGCTTTCCTGGAGGAATTCCTGTTAGTTGGTGTTAGAGCACCTTGAATAAGCTGGAGTGATTTGCTCCATTTTTTTTGGAAAATTAGTAAATTTTATTTGTTCGGGGTGACAAAACAACATAATGCCCGGCTCTTAGACATCATTTCTTCTATTTCATTATTTATTTCATTAAATAAGACCTGTAACTATCTATAAAAGATGGTCTGGATTTGTTTTTTTCTTCCTGTAGGAAGAGCATCTCATAATGAACTGATCCACCAGTTTGGCAGTATCTGACCTCCTCTTTACATACACACATACATCCCATCTATCTATACTCAGCTCTTTACCTGCACTCTGTACACATATGTATCAACTTCTGCATGTGTTTTTCAGAAGAAAAATATACAACCTATGGTATATTAAAGTTGTCATTCCACAGTACCCTTAGATTTGCAATGGAAAAAAACAGATCCAAAGGGAAATCTAAGAGGTTGATTATTACCAGAAAAGGAATAAATAAGATTGGAAACAGAGTGGATGCTTGAAAATCTTACTTGCTTCTACCTAGGGTCACTAATTTAATTTTCTCCTACCGTCCATGTGGTTTTTGTTTTTTAATTTCCAGGAATTCCTGACTGTTTATTCTATAGTGAACCAATGGGAGTTTGAGGCCATGGTATGTTGTGGGAAACATCTCGGTAGTATGTGTTCTTTGTTAGAAGTTGCTGAGGAGCTGCGTTGGTGTAATTGAACAAACACTAACTATGTCACTTTTAAAAGGGAGCATAATCTGCACATCAATTAAAGCCAAATGTCTGCTTAATGGGTAAGACACTGCTATGTGTCATACTCCCAGTATTCATCAAAGAAGTGTTCCACAAGTGCCTCGAAATGTAATTGCCAGCGTTGAGAAAAAAAACCTTCAAATAGATTACTGGACACAGATGGCTTATTTATATACAATTTTAACAAGAACAGTGTTTTCCTAATAAAATGGTGTGTGATTTATCCAACATGTAGAGCACAACAAGGGCAAACAAGGAGTGGGCTATATGAGCACACATCTCTGGGCTCTGGTTACGCAAAGTGCTGCGCTGCCTGCCTCCCACCCCAACACCTCCACTGGATGAGGAGGGGAGCTGGGGCTTCAGCCTCACACCTGACAAGACGATGGCCACCCTGTTCAGTTTTGCCCTCGCCACATCCCTCCTGCTTCTAACAAAATTGGAACGTTAAATAAAGATGAAGTCATGCAAGAGGTAACAGAAGCGCTGCCAGTTGGTAGATGTCTCTCCCTGATCTAGGTCCAACCTCACTTGTCCTTCCCTGCCTCCTCCCATTGCTAATATTCCTCACAGTGCTTCACAGATGTTTTCTTATCATGCTACTGAGTGGTTATTTTTCAAGTGGCTTCTCAGAGCAGATGTTCTACAGGCACGTGCTGTTTAGCCTTCTGTTGACGCTATTTCTCTTATAAAAGACGTGTTACTGCCACATTGCCATTAAAAAAAAAAAAAAAAAAGAAAAATAAATCCCAGAACTCCAAATAAAGAAACAAATCATTGGGATTTTTAAACACCTGCTGATAATCTGATAATATTCCAAGAGAACCCTGGATGCTGCAGTTATAACATTTCACAAAGCAGCTCTTTCAAAATGTCTCTTGCTCAGAAACCTCTAGTCTTTATCCAGTACAGCACAACTCATTTAATACTTAGCAATAAAGCTTACATGAGAAACAGAATGTAGCACATGTACATTTAGACATACACTATTCTGCAACTATATTTTGTTTATTTGTTTTAACACACACACATATCAAAAAAAAAAAAAAGGTTCAAAAAAATCCTAAAATAAACTATAATTTGCTTTTATGCCAGCAGGTAAATCCATCCACACTCAGTGAACCCTGCCCCTTCCATCAAATTCATACACAGGGGTATGTTCTTCTATTTACTTGGCCCTAGCATCTTTCTATCCTCCCTTTTCTAATGTGTTTGCTTCCCAGTACTATTGCAGATGTATTTACTTGCTGCAGTTTTGCTCAGGTTTTCAGAGGGTGTTTGGAAGTGCTCCACATACAACCAGTTAGTTCTCAGGTCAACACTTCCAAACTAGCAAGGAAGAACTCAGTGCAGAGAAGTACTGTTGGAGGCTGATTTTCAAAGAGAAATGTGCAGCACAGCAGTCATGTGGAAATAAAGCTGCACTGGAGACGCTATCTGGGTGGAGAAAATAAACAAATATTATACGAGTTCAGGAACTACAACCAGTGGCCAGATTTCCCCCAATGAGTATAAAACTGGAATTGCTCCATGAATTAAAACTTGGTTTCATGGGATCTGTGCCAGTTCAAACCAGCTGAAGAGCTAGCCCACAGCCCACAGCTTTTGGCTTTGACCAAACTATACATCCCACCCACTACCCGCCCTTGATGTGGAAGCATGGCCTTGATGAATGAGCACAAGAGCAGAAAATCTTTACTTGAGCCACCTCATGCCCCTGCTCCAGTTGGCCTTTCTATACAATCAGTTCATTAAACAATACTTTAAGTGCCTGATTCATCCTCTTTTATGCCAGTGAAATTCTTGGATCCAAACCAGCATAAAACTGGAGCCATGCAGAGCTCAATTAAGCCCAAGGATTTTGAAAGGGTTGATCAGCTAAAGTTTTTACAGTTCCTGTTAATATTAAGCACCAAATATGTTTATCTTGCAGAGATGTTTTTGACTTCCAGAAATCTGGGGCATGGAGCTGTGGGATAGTGTCAGTGTGACAGTGACAGGTAACACAGAGAATGGGTTTTGAGACAGTCTATACACCAGGCAGCCTTCTGTAACTCTCTGACTTCTGCTCTTAAAAGGCAGCTTCAGTTCTCATCTGTTTAGGAAAAACAAATGCAATGTTTTCTGTTTACAGTCCCTCCCTCCTTAGCTCAACATCACTCCTTTCTCACTGTCCTACATACCACAAAAACATCTGGGGTGGTGACCCGTGCCAGAACTCACACCAAGTTGTCCAATTAGCCAGATATCCCCAGGGATTGGACAAATGCCTTATATCAGATGTCTCTCCATCCCACTAATAGTTCTTGCTACACTAAAAAAATAGTGCAGTGGTTTATTAAAAAAAAAAATATCCACCCCAAAACACAACAGTGGGATAGAAGCACTTTGGAAGCTGAGGTGAGGAAAGAAAGGGAAAAAAAGGTTAAATATACTAGCCTGTGTGCATGCATGAGCATATTTACTCACACACATACACACAACATCACATTTTTTCCAAACATGTATGATAGCTTAGACATTTCAAGGATGAGCACAAAATATTACCAGAAAGCATAAGAGAAATAAAGTAGCTGACTTTGAAAAGAGTGGAAAGTACTTTTGATTGGGATTCTACTAACTGTGGGAAAGCTACAAGGGGAAAAGTGGGAAATGTTTAAGCAACTGTTGGAAAGAGTGCAGTTGAAATTCTTCCCACTTCAATCTAAACAGGGAAAAGTGCAACATAGGCCATTGTGGTTAGGTAAGGAATGAAATGCAAAGAGTTTTACAAGCAGAAAGCTGAAAGCTTTTAAAAAAGATAAACAAATCTGGTGCAGAGGATTTGGAGGCACCGTATGTAAAAATAAGCAGAAGTAAGTTAAAGGATCAAATTAAAGGAGCAAACGGAATTACTGAATGCTAAACTACATAAATATTTCAACTGACAACAATGGGCTCTTTAGACATACTCACATTAAAGAAAAAGGAAAATATAATAGTGGTCTCCTAAAAATGCACAAAAAATGAGAAACAGGGACAAAGGAAATGGTCTAATAATAATATAGAAGAAGAAGGGAAAAAACAAGAATTGTATTACTGTTCCTGATTCAGAGCCCAGTCCTACAGGAATGGAAATGCAACTCTTCACTCATTTATGGGCAGATATTCATCTGCACCAGGTAGATGACAAGACAGAAAGGGCAGGACAAAGCACACCAATTTCTCCACTTTTTCTTCCAGTTGTGACTAAGGTCCTGGCTCAGGCTCTGATGCTTGTAAGAGAAGGCATGGAACTCCTACAAATTAAACCTGGCCACAGTAATCCTAGAGGAGCCTTCATGGTATTTGTAAATCATGGGACTCACTCTTTTCTGAACACTTGCAAAATTCAGCCCAACTTGCTGCCAGATAGCAGAGCACTCACTATAAAGCCATTACAACATGATTTAACAACCCATACCCCAGAGAAATCCCAAGGCAGCTCAGGAACACTTAAGTAATTCCCTACTTATTTTGTTTACACCTTGTGTCCATGCAAGGAAAAAAAGTGAATGTAAGCATTAAGAAAATATTAAATTTCAGTGTAACATAACAGGCTGAGAAGAGCTATGAATGACAGACAGTCAGTGATGTACAATTTTTGGACCTGGAAGACAAGAAAGTTTTACACGACTCTCTTCTGTCATATGGGCATTCAAAGCAAAGCACTTCTGCAGAGGATTTACTGAGAGAATGAGCTATGAAGGCAATTGCCCCTGCTTTGCATCAATATATTCTTGTGCTCTTTGATGGAGACAGACCCTGCACAGAAGTGGATAAACCAGTATTTTTCCTTCGAGCTTTCTCTCCCCATCTGGCTCCACACCTGCTGTGTGTTAAGTATGTTTTCAGTGAAGAATAAAAACATTTAAGATGACCTAATAGATGTATACAAAATAATGAAGGAAGTGATAATGATGCATATGGTAAAACATCCTCCCATCCAAGAAGCCCAACAGCCATAAAATGTGGCAGAAGCCACATATATCCTAAACATAAACACAAATAAAATCCACTAAGAACCTAGTTCACAAAGATACACAAACACCTGGAATAAATGGTGGCACTGGACAATATAAACAAATTGCAACAGCATTCTAAGTATTTTTGTATTGTAAATAAAAATATAAAACACTGAAAAGCAGGAATGAGATAAACATAACAAGAAAACGAAAAGAAGACACTTGGACACATCCGTGAGCAGGCTGCATATGCAATAAAAGCAACTGTGAAAAAGCAACTGTTCATTATTGTTATTTATCTTTACTTTATTCATTCTTCTGATACAAAGTATATGAAGACAAAGCCAGACACAGTGGAATTAGGTACATACACACTTACAAGGTCTGCAGAAACAAGCCCTGATTTCTCACTATGAGCTATCACTGTTGAAGGTGTTGGCACTGACACATTATGCCTGACCACTCAGCAAGGATGATAACCTTTCAGCAATAAGACCACTGTTGTCAGGAATCTTTCCTGGTTTGAAAAACCTGCCTGACCTCTCAGAACTGATTTGCTCAATTTAAAGTTAGCTCTGAACCCCAAATCCAAAACCTTAAAAGGAATGGTTCTGTCCCTAGTTTTGAAACTTAGCCCCTTCTCTGAGCTTGGTTCTCAATTGCTTTATTGGAGCCACACTGATTTACACTTGCTGAGTGTGTGTTTTTCTAAGGACAAGCTGAAAAAGCACATGTACTCTGTGCCCAATACACATACATTTTGACACAGCCTTTGAAAAGAATGTTAAATCCTTAATATCACTAAAAATATGGAAGTACGTTTGATTTTTTTCATTCAACAGCTCTACACTCTCTCAGTTTTCCTAATTTCTGCCCTGAGGCACAGGGCTCACATGTTCAGATACGGCCCAAACATGCTGGATTACAGCCCTCTGTTTACACATAGGACAATCCTTGGCCCAGTTTTTTTTCCCAGTCCTTAGAAGATATTTTCCTGTTGTTCTCAGCAGACTGTGTCTCGGGGCAAAAAGCAACAGGGTCTCATTAGTGCTTTGCTTGGAAGATGCTGATTACCGCCCACTGAGGATATGGGGGTTTGGGCTGTGCTTTGGCCCGAGTGTGCTGCAGCTCTGGCCTCATGTCCAGCAGCCAAACCAGTAGAAGATGGTGATGGCTGTCACTCCCCACTGCCCTCTGCCAGCTTGGAAACCATCCACTGGGAAGCTGCATCTCGTTACTGCTGCTGGACAGTGCTGGGCTGCCTTCGCCCACAGTGATTAATTCAGTGAATCTGGCTCGCAGAAATCTCTCAAAATCCCACTGTTCTGGCAAAAACACCTGGATACCCTTAGGAAACAAATATAACAACACTATTATTGAGAAAAAATAATCACTAGGAATTTTAAAAGGGGGAAATAATTTGCAGTCAGAGATGGATCCGAACCAGTTTGGTAAAGCAGATCCCTTTGTAGTGTTATCAGATGTTCTGGTACATGGTGACATGCAAACGTGGTTTCCTGTTCTGCTAAAATATTAGGGTGGGACTTCATTAACCAAAGGCTTTGCTTTAATATTAAAAACATCAATGGGTGTTTTCTATGCCACTATGAAACGAAACTATATCAAAAAGTTATACTTTTATGCCCCATAAAGTAGACCAAAACCTACAGTTTTGACCCACTGACCACTGTTTCTTTCCCTCTTCCTCCCCATCTTTTTAACAAGAGAAGGCAGCAGAGAATTTGAGCATCACTCAGTTCTCTTGCTTTTCTCTTAATAAAACAGAGTAAAATGGAAAGCTTCGGTAAAGCTACGTGCCCATCTTCATGTATCAAAAGGATGAAAGGTGCTGGCAAAACTTGGAAATCAGGGTGCCTAAAACAATAACTCTCCTACATTTTTATCAAAAAGGCTCTAATATTGAACACTTCAGCTGATTCAAAAGTGTAATAATTTGATAGTGGCCCAGATTTTTGGAGCCTTTCTAAACCTGACGTTCAGAATTACAAAGGGTCATACAATGTAAGAGAATCAGCAAAAAACTTTTACCAAACAGTCCTATTTAGTTTTTCAAATAGCTCCCATATGGACTGGCAGTGACCAGGACAGAGAAGAGTAGAAGAGAATGTCACTCCATAACCTCTCCAACAGGACTTTAGTTGTTGTTTCAGTTAAAAAGACTAACATACAGTGATATCATGGACTCTGAGATCCCTACTCTGTATCTCTCAGTTACCCATTTGAGGACAACAGAATCTAATTTCAGCATTCTGAGCTAATTGAATCAGGGTGAGAGAGACAAGTGTTTCCAGTACTTTTCTGTAGAAATGTCTCACAGCCCACTCTGTTGAAAAAGAAAGATTACATTTAAATCTTTCATTTCTGTATTCAGTCATTAGAGTCAAGTTCACACATGATCTTGTGGAATGAAAGTAAGCAAAAGTGATGATGTGAGAAAGGTACTTTTTCCCACCTTCCATTGTTGTGAAATCCTATATTCTCAAGCTCACTGCCTATAACATCAGTTTAAATGAGATATAACAGGACACTTCATTCTCATTCTGCAACTTTAACCTGGTTTGTAAAATTCTTTCCATACTTAGAATTCCTTATTTACTTTTTTGGAGTATTTTTTCAATTCACCTGTTTCATGATATGAGCATCATCTTCACATCAAAGGTCTCTAGACCACTTCTCTACTCATAAACTAACTACCACCAACCACCTATGACAAAATTACAAAGAGTTCAAAACTTACAGTCCTTCTTTAGGTGAAGTACAAGAGCAATTTGCACTCACAGTCACTGTGTTATGTGTACATAATGTGTGTACAAAATACACCAGAATCTGAGTTGCACCAGCCTTGCCTACACAACAGTTATCAATGAGTATAGATGATAAATGCTTGCACCACCTTATAGGCCTCAGGACTTTTTCATTCTTTGTATTTGAATAGCAGAACATGTCATTTAGAAGCCCCATGATGATTAGTAACCAAAACTAAACTGAAATCCTTACACATTCAAACCAGAGTCTGAGCAATTGTAAATCAGTATGTGCTTGTGCAAGATGCTACTGCAGTATTTTGGATGAGACTCCTCACCATAAAATACTGATTTTATTCATTACTGAACAAGACCATGACAAAAATCTCTTACTTGATCCTGTACTGAACTTTTGCTTAGCTTAAAAGCAATGTTATGTTGTAGCAGCCACGTCTGCTATAAGAGTATCTCTAATAAACAGATACACTCCTGTGAAAAAAGCTTCACCCCAAGTTCATCTTGGTCCTCTTCTTAAAATAAAAGGCTTATTTTTTCTTCCTGACCTTTTTCCTAGAAAAGGCAGATAGACTGTGTGCAGAGTTTATTACAAGATTGATCAAGATAATTGAGGTATAATTTTCTCAGCTATTTCTGTCATCATTTTTAAAGGCAGAGATGATTATGTTTCTCTTTCACCCATCTGGGAAAGTACACTGTGTTCTCATGTAATTTGAACATTTCAGCAAGGATGTGAGACCATCCTTTTGGATGTAGCTAATAGCTCTGCCATTAGGCCATCCTCTCTTGAGACTTAATTTTTCCTATTAATAATTGTCAACACTATCTCTTTTTCAGAAAAAAACCAACCACACCTAAGTCTTCTCTTCCTGTCTGGCACAACACCAGCCAATATGAAGTTCAAAATGTGGCTACAGTTCTGAGGCTCCTTAAAGATTCACTTGCTCCTTATGAGAATCTTCACAGACAATTCCTTTTCTACAATGCACTTTTTTCTTTTTAAGAATGATTGTTGAGTATTTATGTGATAAGAAGCATGCTCTTTTTATAAGGTCACCTCAAAATTAAACTCCCAGGCTCCTATTTTTGCTGGAATGACCATGCACAAATCCTCTTCTCATTTAAGTCAATCTCCCAGTGCCATAATTTATGTGAATTACTTTTAATTATATTTAACCTTTCAGAGAACAAGATCCTGTCTGTCTGCTGTGTTAGTTTTCACTCAATCATTTCTTTTTCACCCATGTGCCATTCCACTTCTGGTAACTGTGATATCAGTTACAACAACAAATGTTCCTGTTCTGAAATACATTTTTTTTGTATCCAATATTAGATAATTTTTCAGATCTGCAATGATAAAACACTATTTCACTGTGATCTCTTATACTTCAATCTCCTCCAACTAGCAGCATTCTACCCTGTATTTCTACAGGTATTTTCCGTCAGTCACCTCCAGTCATTAATGCTTGAAAAGTTAAGATTTCAAGTCAGAGTTTTGCTTCTGTTTACCATGAAGGTAAAACCAAGACATTAAATAGGTTACAGCACGCTCGTGTGTGTATTGTTGCATATGTAGTTTGTATTAGTGGCTTCAACCCTGACTTTGCTATTTGTCTAGTATGGCAGTGGTAAAATGTTCTTACTGGATTTAAAGCCAGTGATTTTCAACTATGTTCATGACATAAAAATATATAAATAAAAATATTCGGTGTGCACATCTTATCTAAGCATCTGTGTCCACATTAACCATTCTTGTTTAAATACATATATATATATAATTTTTGATGTACTTTGTACACCAAAGCCAGTCATTTGCATTTGATTTAGAGTAATAATATGAATCAGTTTATACTGTTCCATCTTACTCTTTCACAAGGTTTTTTTTTCCTCTACCACCAAAAATGAAGCATCTGACTTGAACTGTTTTGTTAAAATAGTTATGAATAGTAAACTAAATAGTAAGCTTTGAAAATTTGGATCCCAATGGTGGATTTAGTCAAGCAGGACCTTTTTCGGGCCTATCAAAATCTCTTTGAATATGAGTCACAAATTATTCACTATCTGTCTGGGATGTTCAAAGAACTGTAACATTTTACCCAAGAGTTTGCCTGCCCTGACTGGCAGCAAAGTAAATATGATGGGTGGTCTGTTTAAGGCACCTGTCCAAGCCCAATCACATTACATTTTCATAGTATCAACATTTGAAAACACTATAGCTGTTGCATCAACAGACATGCATGGGAATATCTCCAGAGCAGATGGCAACTAGCACATCACAAAAACATGCAGATTCCTCAGCCAATTTATACAGTAAAACAGCATCTACCACAGACCAAAGGGAAGAATAATTAGCATATTCAAACACTCAGAACTTCCCAACATCCCATGGTTTAGGCAAAGGACAAGGAAAAGTAATTGTTCTCACGTAATACTGGCTTTCATTTGGATGGGACCTAATTGCAGCAGGATTTATTCAACTGAGTAATTCCCTTTGAATCTGAAAGAATACACAATTAATTTGAAAATACTGGCTAAATTTTGCATAATGGAAAACACAGAAACAAGGAACTTTTTAATGAGAACATTTCACTATTTCTGAGTCAGTCCTTATAAACCAATGTGGTTATAATGTCATGTATATATCAAATTTTATTGTAATTCACAGGTATTTAATACAGTCCACATTTCAAGACAACAGTGAGTAATCTGCACCCATACAACACAGAACACTTTGCACTAGATTTGTTCATGTACTGCATGCCTGGGTCCCTTTGCAATTGTTTCTGAAAACACAGATTATGTTATGCAAACACAACCTACAATGTTTCCCATTGTCTGAAAATTTAATTATTTAACCTTCTACATATTTCTCTCCATGTTAACTGACTTAGAACGGAGTCATCCAGTTGTCCAGAGGTGGCTGATTTTGCAGATTTCACATGTGTGAGAATTCATTCAGACAAGTAATGGAAAATCTGCCCTACAGCTAGATGTGTTTAGAGCTGATCCAATGCCCAGTGAATAACCTTTCCATGGTGACCTGTTCATATTTTTCATACTCCAGTTCCATAGTTCCTCTACTGCAGGAAACAAAACAAAACCTTCTTCTTGCTAGCTTGATGGTGCTGATTTGAAAAATGTAGGTACATTTCAGATATGACAGAACTGGCTCTTAACTATTTTGTGGCTGCTCAGCCACCACACTCAAGCCAAGAGAATTTACAGATCCAAACTGGGGCCCAATCAGACTTCTGAGTGGCATAATTTTCAGAGGCCTTCTAATACTGCTATGCCCAGGACCTGGAATCCAACAATACAAAACCAATGCAGAAACTTAGGATGTGCTTAAACTCAGCTAACTTGCGACGTCCAGATTTCAGATGGATATAGCTGAGCTCGTGGCCATAGCTGAAACCAGGATCCTTTACACACCACAGAGAAGACTCACTGCCTCTTCTGACTACAGAAAAGGGAGGATATTGCAGACTCAGAAAAAGATATGTAGGTCTTTAAAGTCTAAACAAAAACTAAACAAAACAGTAAGGACCAGCCACAGACTTCATCCTCAGCACACCGAAAAAACCTGCAAATCCGGAACTTGTTATCAGAGGTTACAAAACTATTTTTTTGGGACACATTTCATTTTGCATAATTAAATAAAACACAATAAATGTATATATCATAGTCATTCTGCACACTGCTTTTATATTCAAGCACAAAATCGTCTGCAGGAAAATGTATTGATGCATAGTGCACGTCCTTCTGCCACCTCTGGTCTATGATGAAAAAGACTCATCATGAAAGTGTTTTACTCTAAAGCTCCATAAACACTACCTTAAAAACCTGGAGTACAACATTTCACTTTTCATCCCACTTTAGTAGTATATACATATTTATGTACAAACAAGCTTCACCACTTTTTTGGAAGAACTTGGTGCAGTGGGACTGAAGTAATTTAAAACATAGCACATTCAATTCAAAGAAATGGGGTTTCCACTAACGCACTGTCTGAAAGTGGAACTGTAGCTTTAGGACATCCTCTGATTTCCAGTCTTCCTAACATCTTGGGGGTTGATTTTGTCAAATAGTCACAGCACTGTACTGGAAATGTGAACAAAATATCAATTCTCCCAAATGAAATGCTATAAATTTAGGTCAATATAAACCTGTCAGAATTATCCCTCTGTAAGTTTCACCCCAGGGTGTGGTGCTGCACAGCTGAGAAGCTGAGCTAATAAGGGTCAAAAAAAAGGAAAATGCTGCTTTATGGCATCATGTAAATTGGCACAAAAAATTGCTTGCACCTACGCCCCAATCTCGACAAATAACAGCCAAAATGTGGAAAGCATACAAAGTCCCACTGGTATGAAAGCAGGAAGAAAGCAACAAACAGTTCTGTTGAGGAGTTCTGCATTACATGTTTCCAGTGTTCATATAAATTTCTACATTTTACCTGCTCAGGCTCAGAAGAAGTAAATTAACCAAAACCAGTGGGAACACAGATACTTCCTACTTGCATATTAGAAAAGCACCTTCTGCCATTTCCATGTTCCTGTGGTATCACAAGACTGTGAGTCCAAAAGACTTTTGTTGCATTCAGCTTACCTTTGGGTCAACCAGAGAGTTACTCTAGACTGACAGTACTGTAACCAAAGCCAGATTTTAGCATTAAGAAAGCAAATGTAGATTTTGTCGTGACTGTATTAAGTCTTGCCAATGTATTTATATGAGGAAACCTCTCTTTCAGACTTCCAATTTATACTGGCAAAAGCACTCCACATTGGCACAAGATGCTCTGGTTGGATAGATTGTATTTCTACAGAGAAAATGAGAGATATAATGAAATGCTAGCACAGCTATGTTATTTGAGAGTGTGGCATGTTCAATATGCTCGATTCACGAACACACGAAAGAAGAAAGAGGCAGCTCAGCTCTGGGCACTTAAGAACTGGGAACTTTAAGAACTCCAGTGCAGACACCTCACTAGAATGTTCCTATTAATTTCAAGAATTTCTATGTCGTAAATCAGAACTTACAAAATTGAAATAAAATTTAAGAGTTTTAAAATAGAAATCTTGGGAGTATTTTCATGCATGGCTGGATTTTAAGGTTCCTGTTTTCACAGCTTTTTTCTCCATATATAGTGCCTATGTCCTTTTAAAGCAACAAGAACCTGAGATCCATATTCAGTAATATATATGCATGCACACTGGTCCTCGAGAGAAATACCAAAACACAACAAAATCATGAGGTGTAACCAACATAAAGATTATACTGATGAAGATCTTCCATTCCCGATGGAGCCAAACCCTTCCACAGCACTTTAATCTTCTGCAGAAGAACTCCCACGCTCAGGTGAGTTCACTCGCCAGGAAGAGAATGTTTGAAATCCTGTCTGATACACAAAGCAGCTCTGTTAGCAACTGTCAAACCCAAGTGAAACCAGTCACACCGACATATTGAATAAAAGGCAGACACCACTAGCTCACGTATTAATAGAAAGCAGCTTCACTATCTGCTGAGAATACTGTTAGTATGATTCTGCTAAGCCCTGAGCACGTTTGTGAAACTCTTTGGGGAGTTCTTCATCACGGAACATCCCTCCAGGCTACAGCAGGCTGAAGAGGATGGGCCAAGGAGCTTGCCTGGAAGCTGAGTGGACATCCAACTGACTAGAAATAGTTTCTGCTGCAAAGAACAAGTAGGAGAAACACACGGGCACCAGAAACATAGCCGAGCCTGGATTTGTTTTGGCAGCTTGTTGGATAGGTGCAGGTTCTGATTCTTGAAGAAGAGAACAGCATCCTGTTGGATGGCACGCAGTAAATACCTGGCTCCTGATAGCAAAACTGTTTCACAAGACCCTAAACACTGATTGTCTCCCGGGCCAAAAAAAACATGATCTGTTTATTTATTACTGGTTTACCTTGTTCTGGTAACTAGAAACATTGGGTCAAGATCCCATGTTGCCAAACAATATTTGTGTTCGCTTTTCTCTTGCAGACTGATTTCCCTTACCCAACTCCACACTAAATCATACCTATGATGCACAATATTATTGATGTAGCCTAGCCAGGGGTCTTCTTTATTTCTACTAAGGAACAGGAGAATGTAGCCCCAAAACATACTTCTGACTGGACAGAAAACAACTTTTCAAAATTGATATATTTTGGAAGTTGATAATTTGCTAATGACTCAACTGTTCAACCAAAAAGTTTGAATGGAAATACATTTTTTTGTTTGGCTTCGTGAGAGTATGACTAGCTTTGCATGATAAATGGACCACTAGATTGTGTGCCTGAATAGCAATTTCTGTGGCACTTCCTACCTCTACTGTGGCAGTTGTGCAGACAAGAACTTTTCAGAATAAATGATGCCAAGATGTATACTGAAGGCAGAAATATAAAAATATTAATTCTATGTCAAAGCGCTGCCATTGAGTTCCAATATATGAAACCACCTGCAAATTAGAGGACAGCTTTGTTTTTATCAGACCACAGTAACTGGCATGAAGGTCTACAAAACAGACACTTGAGCCCTGGAAGAAGGGTAGGAGAGGGAAGAAATGTATAAAAGAGTCAAATTCAGCATTTAATTTTAATGCTCAATAATGAAGAAAACAAGTATAGAATACCTTCACTCAATTATGCCATCCTCTGATATGGTGATGATGGCAATGCCATCAATACTCAGAAAGAAATAAAGAGGGGATGTGGAAAGTTTCAAATAGCTGATATTTTTATTTCCACACCAAAATCCCTCCTTCTACCAAAATCACATAGATATATGATAATTACATAGTAATATAATCATAATGATCATATAATCAATTGGGAAACAGACACAACTCTTTGTAATCACCAATGAAACATCTGTGGATTAACTCACCTACTAAAAAAGTCCAACAGTAACTCCACAATACCTGAAAACTCTTTTTCAATATTGGGTGCAGAAGCCTTAGCTCCGCATATACAGCTGTAGCAGGGTTTTTGGATATTACAGATGTACACATGCTGAACATAAAAAATTACTGTGCAACATACTGCTTTCAGCTAAAGTCAATTTTAAAGTGCAAAGCCATTTTAAATGAGAAAAAGTATCAAAATGCTTGCAAGTAAATGAAAGTCTTCTGGTTTTTTCTGAGTAGAGTCAGTGTCAGAGAACAGAACCCAATCAGCGAGCACTTCAAGCAAGGGCCTATCCTAAGGAACAGAACAAAGCTCACACTTAATATTTACTTTCTTTGGAAAACTTAAATATGGCCACATATTTACATTTCAGTATTTATTTCACATTTAAGTCACAATGTAACCTATTTCTTTCATTGAGACCAGAATAAAAAAAAAAAAAAAAAGAGAGAAGCAGTTGCAACAGAGTATGTTTTTAAGGGTGTGGGATCACATTTTATTAAGGCTGTGAATGTAATAAATTCCTTCTGGAGATGTTACATGTCAGCAGTGAAAGACTTGTAAAACATCATAAGCATTAGAACTTAAGCATATGTTAGTTTAACAAAATTTGCAAGGTATTTCCATATTGCCTATAATCTTCTCCAGTTATTAACATACTATTAATTCATTCAGAAGACTCAGTTCATAAGGCTAGGTTTTTGGAGCATGATTTCCACGGGTTACCTCTCTCTGCTTCATAGCCCTTATAGCTTTGGCCCAGGAAAGCAGTTATAACCCTTTTCTAGTTGTTACTCCAGGCATGTTTTGTCCTTCCCCTCCTTTAGGTTTTGTTTTTTTAAAAAATTTAATTAAATTTCATTCATCATTAAATGTCATTTAATACCATTAATATTCAATATAATTAATAAACCTCAAAAACAGCCCAAGAAAACATTTTCCTTGGGTATAAATAGAAGTTATTACAGTAAATTTGTTGTAATTCAAATTGTAACACAGTGCTTTTCAATCTATGCTCCTATTCTCTCACAAGTTTCTACACAGCTGTCTATTTTGTCCCTTTTTAAAAATACACTAGTCTTTCCCCTGAAGCCAGCCCTGTAGTCCTCTCTGTGCAGGGGAAGATAAAGTTAGCTCTTTGTTTTCTGACAGAAAAAAAAAAAA
>VXAC01002374.1:514500-555961 GCA_013399225.1 Rhipidura dahli
AAAAAAAAGGATAAATCTTATGCCTTGACTGTTTCACTTTAAAAAAAAACCAAAAAACAACACACTAAATCCTTCAAACCTTGAGTACTATTTTTGCATGGTGTGATATTTTATTCTTTGTTTTGTTCCTGGCATCAAGCTTTATTTGTTGGCACAAGGAAATCTTGTACCTCCAAGCTTGTAACTCAGAGGCAGGGAATGACAATTCATAAGCTTTAAAAAAACTTGATCGTGATTTGTTGCCATAACTGTGCAGAAGAGTTTGTCCAAAGCAACACATCACTGATGTACCTTTGTTTAGTAAGTCTTCACATATAAGAACCCTCAAAAAATGATACTGCTCATGAAAGGTGATAAGATAAAAAATTGCAAATAAGCATAATTAATGAGAAATTCTATAATAATAACTAAATTTTCCTTCTAAGCTAATAAAAAAATGAGCCTTAATGGCTGAAATACCACAATTATTTTTGTATACTGAAAGCCAAAGGAAAATAAAGGTGTGTCTTAGCTACTAAACACCATCAATACTGACTTGTTCATTTTGGCACTGCATTGCTGAGATTTTGTATTCTTCAGCTGGGCAACTGACACTATAGAAAATTTAGATATACCTTTCATCTTTTCCTGCCATGCAATTTATTAATTTCCCCAACTATCAGATTTTTTTTTTCCTTCTCTTTACTTCTTGGACTCACTGCAGAACACTTTCAGATACATTAAAAATACAGCTGCATACTAAAGGGGCAAAATAACATGCTGTTTGCTAGTCTCAAATTTAACCAGTGCCCTAAGATTTCATGGCCTAAATAAATAGGAATAGTCAGGACAGTAATTCCAACAGAAATACAAGCACAGCATGCTCCTTATACTACACACACGCTGATGTTTCATCTACTTAACCCACGGGCCATTCCGAAGGTAATAATAACGTGCTACCTCAAGGGGCTTGGGTTTCATTCCATTTTTAAAGAAGGAGCAGGTGCGCCCCGGGGCTTGCCAAAAGGAGCTGTGATGAACTGCAAAGCTGATCCCGGCTCGCACTGCACCTGCACAGTGCAAGGGCAGCGCTGCCATCCGAGCCCCGCTGCCGCACACCTCAAAGCGCTAAGGCAGCTGCCTGATCACAGCACCAGAGGGGAAAAAAAAATAAATTATGACCTTGAACGTGTCTAAGTTACCTAAAAGTGCAAAAGTCAGCTCCTACTCCTTATCCCCTTATGGCAGTTCAGTCGAAACTAACACGAGCGTCGGAATAGTTGTGCTTAGACACGAATTAAGGCCGGACAAGCCCTCAAACGTCTGCGGGACGTTTTTAATGGTGCTCCTTGCACGCCCTTCATTTTCTGGAGTGCCCCTAACGAGGCACCAGCGCCACCGCTTCCCCCCAGCTCCCCTGCAGCCAGGCCGTGCCCTCGGAGGGTGCCCCGGGGAGCCGCAGCCCGGCGCCTCCCCGCACCCGTGGGACAACACCGAAGGGGCAGGTCGGCCCTGCACAGGGCACTGCTAAACACGGCGTGTGCAGGGACTCCGCGCTGCCTGTAAACCAGCTCCGCGCACCGAGCACAGCGTTAAGAGGGAGAACTTTCTCAGCTCGGTGCCAGCAGCCCTCAGCAGAGGCGCGGGGGGCGGAGACAGGGCGCCGGCAGGCCCGGAACCGGCAGGGCCGGCCCGGAGGAGGAGGAGGAGGAGGAGAGTGCTGGGTATGGCGGCGCCCGCAGCGCTGCAGCGGAGCGTGGTGTCCCCCGCGGGCAGGCACACCGCCTCCCTCATCTTCCTGCACGGCTCAGGTGCCCGCTTTCCCTCCCTTCTCTCCCCGCTGCCCGTGGGGACGGGGCGCTCCGGGGAGCGGGCAGGGTCGGTCGGCCCTCCGGTGCTGCGGGAGGGGGGCGGCGGGGCGGGGTGGCCGCGGCAGCCGCCAGGCCTGGCTGGGGAGGGGCTTTGCGGTGACCCTGTCCCCCCGGCTCTGCCCTCCTCCTCAGACCGGGAAGGAGGAGGCGGCTTCCATGAGAACACGCGCCTTCCAGGAGAGCGCAGAACGTGCCCAGTTGGATGGGGCACATCAGGATCATCACAGTCCAACTCCGGGCCCTGCACAGNGAACGTGTCTAAGTTACCTAAAAGTGCAAAAGTCAGCTCCTACTCCTTATCCCCTTATGGCAGTTCAGTCGAAACTAACACGAGCGTCGGAATAGTTGTGCTTAGACACGAATTAAGGCCGGACAAGCCCTCAAACGTCTGCGGGACGTTTTTAATGGTGCTCCTTGCACGCCCTTCATTTTCTGGAGTGCCCCTAACGAGGCACCAGCGCCACCGCTTCCCCCCAGCTCCCCTGCAGCCAGGCCGTGCCCTCGGAGGGTGCCCCGGGGAGCCGCAGCCCGGCGCCTCCCCGCACCCGTGGGACAACACCGAAGGGGCAGGTCGGCCCTGCACAGGGCACTGCTAAACACGGCGTGTGCAGGGACTCCGCGCTGCCTGTAAACCAGCTCCGCGCACCGAGCACAGCGTTAAGAGGGAGAACTTTCTCAGCTCGGTGCCAGCAGCCCTCAGCAGAGGCGCGGGGGGCGGAGACAGGGCGCCGGCAGGCCCGGAACCGGCAGGGCCGGCCCGGAGGAGGAGGAGGAGGAGGAGAGTGCTGGGTATGGCGGCGCCCGCAGCGCTGCAGCGGAGCGTGGTGTCCCCCGCGGGCAGGCACACCGCCTCCCTCATCTTCCTGCACGGCTCAGGTGCCCGCTTTCCCTCCCTTCTCTCCCCGCTGCCCGTGGGGACGGGGCGCTCCGGGGAGCGGGCAGGGTCGGTCGGCCCTCCGGTGCTGCGGGAGGGGGGCGGCGGGGCGGGGTGGCCGCGGCAGCCGCCAGGCCTGGCTGGGGAGGGGCTTTGCGGTGACCCTGTCCCCCCGGCTCTGCCCTCCTCCTCAGACCGGGAAGGAGGAGGCGGCTTCCATGAGAACACGCGCCTTCCAGGAGAGCGCAGAACGTGCCCAGTTGGATGGGGCACATCAGGATCATCACAGTCCAACTCCGGGCCCTGCACAGGACACCCCGGCAGTCACACCGTGCGCTTATTAGCGTTGTCCAAACGCTCCTTGAACTGTGTCAGGCTGGTGCTGTGACCACTGCCCTGGGGAGCCCATTCCAGAGCCCAGCCACCCTCTGGGTGAACAGCCTTTTCCTAATCCCCGACCTTACACTTATTTTCAACTTCATACCGTTTCCTCGAGTCCTGTCACTCCCTGAATTAATTGCCCTTTTCAGAGGGTAGCCACGTGCAGAGGATGATTTTCATAATTGAAGTGGCTCTTGCTGTTTTAGGATCGACATGGAAGTATTGTTGTCGCCTTTTAAAAGCCAGTGTGGCTTGACAGACTTGCGACTGTTCAGAAGGGCCCTGTCCCTGCCCAGACTGGCTTCATGCAGGGGGGACTTATCTACATCAGTGACTGGGCTGAGGGCAGGCAGGGAGCCTGTGTTTTGTTGGTTTCTTTCCTTAAGCGTTGTTTCTAACTAAGTAACAACAACAAAGTCCCCATGACATTAAAAGAAAAAAAGAAAACAAACCCAGTGATCTTAGGTTATTAGGTCAAGGCCTTGGGAATCAATACTATTGAGCATTGTACATGTATATGCGTTGCCATATGCACGTGTATATATGCATACATGTGCAGAAGGCAATATGCTCAACACTTGCCCTGTGTTTTGTTTACTTTTGCTTTTAGCTGATGCTTCTGTTTGGTTTAACAGACATGTGTGTCCTTAATAAATTAGTTTCATTTTTATAATTTAGTTTAATTTTGCTTTTAAAAAAATTCTGTGAGTAAAAGAATGAAAGTGAAAGAGTTTATGTGTTCAGCTCTCTTGTTAATGCTAATGCTTTAATGCTTGAGGAAATAGTATTCTCTAATGTTGGAGGAGTAAGGGAGGATTATGGTTAGAGGTTGATTCCACATGTGGTTAAAGTACTCTGCAATTTTTCTTTTTTTTTTAATATGATTTTGTTCATAATGTTTGTAATGGGGTGGTTTTATTTGGTTTCTAAGAGTTCCACAGAATAGAATTTAAAACAGAAGTGGCCACAGTGCTGTTGCTGTGGGCTGGCCTGTAAACCTGAGTTGTAAACCTTTGTACAGCACTTGTGATGGAAAGTGGCAGTTGAATGGCATGAATCCATTTTGTTTGTAATGGATATAGCTCTAGACAAACTATAACGAGTGCAGAATGTAAGTGCAAAATGGTATAGAAAAATATTAGAGAAATCCTGGTGTACTATCCATCAGATTGAGGTGGAGGTTCCATTTGGTAGCTTGGCAAGGAAGGCAAATGGACATAACAAGCATGTAATAGCTTTTTAGGCTGAGGATTAGAACTTTGCACGTTGTAACAAGCACAGAATCATAGGCTGGAAAAGACCTTTTAGAACATCAAGTCCAACCATTAACCAAACGCTGCCCAGTCCACCACTAAACCATGTCCTTAAGTGCCACATCTACACATATTTTAAATACCTCCAGGGATGGTGACTCAGTGACTTCCCTGGGCAGCCTGTTCCAGTGCTTGAAAACCCTTTTGGTGAATAATTTTTTCCTAATATCCAGTCTGCATGTTACATGTTGTTAAATTTAAACTTTGCACAGAAAGAAAACTTGGAAATTCAAGCTATACTTGAAAGAAATTCATATTTTACTTGAGGAGGGAGAAAAAGATAATGTAGCTGTCATCAGTCTCTTTCAATCTGTAAACTGACTCAAAGCAGAATCACCCATCATTTGCTTCTTTTTGTAGTGTTCAGAAGAACATACAATGCTAACATTTCAGAAGAGCTTGAAAGACTTAACATTTGAGGAGGTTTGTTGGGTTTTGTTTGATGTCACAGTCTCCTCTCTTTCTTCTTCTCCTTCAAGTTCTGTTCTTAGGAAATCAAACTGCATTATCTGAGCATACAAGTGTGTGCATGTTTGAGTAGCATTTGGACCATGACAGTTCTTGAAACGCACAAGGGCATGGTTAAATTTTCTCTGAGTTTTCTGTAACCTTCTCATGAACAAGTTGTGTTCAATAACAGTAAATGTTTCTGCAGATCTTTGCCAAGTTTAAGAGGTGGATATAAATAATAGAATAGTGATTTATCCTACATCGTTAAGGAGTTTGTAAAGACCTAAGTCCCAATTCTGTAATCATTAGCATAGTTGGTTGACTTACCTGAGGGTTCATTCTGTGCACATATTTGCACCTTGGCTTTCTAACTGAAAAAAAAAACGAGTGTATAGGGGAAAAAATGTTAGTTCCAACCGCCCTAAGATACATTGTTTAGTGAGGTGACAACAGCCTTGAGGAAACCCTTGTGTGCCAAGAGTGAGAAGAATCAGAGATGTGTTTGGACTTCAGACCGTACTACTTGCATAAGCAAAGTGCTTGTGGGAGTGTGTTCTGAAGCATCCAGTGAAGGAGGTAACTTTGATTTTACTGTTTGGATAAGATAGGATAAGATTTATGTCAGTTTTGCAACCCTGTTTTTTATTTGTCACGTGGAGTGTTTAGGTCAGAGAACAGTTAGTTCGAGTTATGCTAATTGTGCTTAACAGGGAAAAAATTGTTGGGTTTGGATCCTTCTTGTCTTCTGTTTTAAATTTGAACATACATTAATTGTGTGTATAAATAAAAACCACGGAATTTTGTTAGAGTCCCGAAGCAAGATCAGATTTTCTCCATTGGGTAATTACAATAATTTTAGCAATGAATTGGTATAATCCTGTAACAGTGTTCAGATGAGTCCATGTAATGTGGCAGTAAGCCTGGCTAATGACAGCGATATTTTTTTCTTTGGCTATTTTATTGAAAAGAATGAGGTGAGTTCTGAAGTTAAACCAAATAACTTGAGCTAAAGTAGTAGAGAATATATTATCATTTTGATTTGATAATATGTGGGAACCTCAGCTTCAAGCAAGACTAAAGTCCTATGGCATGTGTGGAAGTAGTGAAATTCTAGTTTGCTGAGCCCCCACTAAATTTTTTAGGTTGAACATTCTTCGTCCTGTAAACTGTATTCCTTTATGGACTGGATTCCTCAAGCTTGACTTACTGTATTACACTGAGGACTTGTGTGTGACTGCTCTTCGGACGGGTGGCAGTGAAGTTATGGCTGAAGATACTAGTGATGCAAAGACAAGCTGGAGAAACTGGTGTATATATGTGTATTTGTGCAAAAGGAGCATGTGCTCTCTGCAGAAGAGTCCATCCTGTTCATAGCACTTCAGTCTGCAGGGGTTTTGGCCGAAGGCTGAGTTGGTAAAACTAGGAGAAAACCAGACTGGGAGTGGATCTCAACTAGTTTTCAAACTCAACTGTGTGATTAAGGTTTCTTTAAGAGTCTGCTAGATATTTTAACTGAACCTTTCTCTTTACAAATTGTGGTTTTCCCTTAAAGCCTATGTGCAATGTTAGCATAATTAAATGTGAAGATCTTTTTTACTGTATTCTGAACTGGGTTAACATAAAATTCTCTAGTAAAAGTAATTATCTCTCCTAAGGGGAGCAACAGTTCTTTTATCTCACTTTTTAGGATGTTCATCAAGATTTTTGTTTATCAATTATCAGCAAATAAGGTACACTGTGAGTAAGAGATACGGCCTTGTGTCTGCTTCGGAGATACTTAAGTCACTGGATGTAGTGAAGTATTGATTAAACTTATGTTGTGGGATCTCTTAAGTAGTCTTTTTCTAGGAAGTTTTGAGTCCACTGGAAAGGGGACTGAAGTTGTTCTAGAGAGTTCTTGTTTAGCATCTTAGTGTATTAACTTCATAACTTGAAATTAAGTCAATCTGAAATATATTTGGTGTTATATAATTTTCTTATGAAATGCACAGAATAATTCTTGTTGTACTCTTCTGTGTGATACAGGTGATACTGGCCAAGGAGCAAGAGCATGGATAAAACAAATTTTGAATCAAGACATGGCCTTCCAACATATAAAAGTCATTTACCCAACGGCACCTGCCAGGTACTGTTTAATATATTGTAACTGTAGGGTTAAATTACTGTGTTCCAAAACTGTAAAATACACTCTGAATGTTCATACAGACCGTTGTAACAACTTCTTCTTCTTTCTCATGTGTATGCTTTTGGACAAAACTGCAGCTCAACCATGCA
Source organism: Rhipidura dahli (assembly GCA_013399225.1). Classification (NCBI taxonomy): domain Eukaryota; kingdom Metazoa; phylum Chordata; class Aves; order Passeriformes; family Rhipiduridae; genus Rhipidura; species Rhipidura dahli. Next base: position 521,643 of record VXAC01002374.1, read on the forward strand.
TTGTTGTCCAGGAGCTGTGATTTTGAGTGGTTAAGACCAAATGGTTCACAGAAGTCACAGCCTCTCATTGAAATTTGGGTATTGTCCTCATAGTAGCTTTCCTTCTCCTTCATATAAGTAGAAGATGATAGTGCAATGTGTGTAGTAGTGGCATTATAGACCCATGATCCAGATCACAATCCCACCTGTAACAACTCCCATATATTAACCATTAAAATATTGTGTTATATTTAATGCCAGGTTTCAGTTCTGAAGGCAGTCAGTCTTTTTGGCAAGTAGGGTGTCAAAGATCCTCAGCTCCTGGAAAACGGGTTGGGAATTCAAAAATGCACATTATTTCTTGTTTGAATCCTGGCCCAACTATTTCAAAGAGAATTGAGTTCAACATTTCCTGTAAGCTCAAGTCTTGTTATTAAATGAGATTGTGTTGAGTAGCAGATGGAAATACAGACAAAAAATTTTTCCTGTAGGAATTTGAAAGTTTGTGAAGTCAAATCTAGAGGCTAAAAGTTGGACACCTACCCCCATACTAACCTATCCAAAGATAATATTAAATATATAATATATAGTTAATTACATATATTATGTATGTAACATATATTAAATATATAATACTAAATTTCAGAGGTGTTTAATGTTTCTTAATACCATTTTTTTAAGGTGTCTGTGGCTCTAAGTTAGGAAAATGTTTCCTTGAAAGGTAGCGGGCTTGAGTTTCTTTCTGAATTTGTGCATAAGTGTGGATGAATGCTGAATGGAAAAGGAAATTGTGACACAGACTTTTGAGGTACAGAGGTTTCAAAGTCAGAAAAAAAATTCTTGGAGGGTATAAACAAGTATAATAGCAGATTTTGTCTGGCACTCACTAATACATAAAAAAAAAAAGCCCTTTTCCTTGACCATGTATTTTTAATGGTCTACTTCGGCAGAAAAAGCAACTGAGAGATTGCAGTGTGAATGTACTCACTGTGTTAGAGAAAAACCAAGCCGGTGAGTAGCAGCCTTTGAAGCTGTGTGTTCTGGGTTTGCAGGGAGTGAATACCATTTTCTGTAAATAATGTGCTCGTTGCTTCACTGGTGACAGGCTGAAGTGATGCTAGAGTTGTCAGTGGCACATCACACATGCTGATGGGCTCCACTGCTTCCTGCCAACACACCACATACTGGGGAAATGCAGGAGGAGTTGCTCCCCTGGGAAATGTTTTTTTTTCCCTATGCTATATGCAGCCAGAGCACCTCAGACCACATCTGCTGGGCCAGTGCTTCACTTTTCCATCCCACTGCACTTCTGAGGTCCAGTCCTTTTCTCATTTGTTCTGGTTTCTTTGGGCAACTACAGATGTAAACTGTGTATGAATAATTAATGAGCAAGAGCTCCTGACTCAAATGAAGGAATTTGTTTTTATCTTAAGAGTTCAAATTTCAGTACTTTGGTAAACAGATGGGAAGAAAGATACTGTTTTAATTAAAAGATGTGAATAAACAGTTTATTTCACTCTCTTTTTTTTTTCTTTTTAAAGTTGAGGTTACTTTTGTTCTTTTCTAGAGCAGGTAGGGTCATGCATGAGTTGGTTCAGAAGTGGCTTTTAGCAAAACAGAAGAGTTACAAATTCAAAGAATGTACAAGACCCACACTGTTTGTTTTTGACTGGAAAAGTACTCTTGTGTACAACCCTCTGTTGCTGATAAACAGCCCTAGCTGACACAGTAAAATGAAACAGATGCTCCTAAGTACAGCAGTGTTTGCCACTGTTTGCAGCAGTGCTGAAGTGAAATTTGTGATGATACATGTCATTGGTTGAAACCACAATAACAAAGCATTTACAGACCTGTTTCATATTGTTTTGGTATTCAAGAACAAGCCACAATATGCTTTTTTGAAATGGTTTTGTAACAGTTGCCTTCCTTTCTTTCACAGAAAATAAAAGCAAGGCCTAGAACTTCCATACTTGAATGGCAGACATTAAAGTAATTAAACTTGACTATATATGTTTGTTTTATATATGTGTATATATATATGCATATATGTTTTGATAAGAATCCAAAATGTTTCTGGCACTAGGGGAGGAATTCAGCATCCTTGTTCATGTGACCTACAGCTGGGTGGTTATGGGCACACAGATCTGCTGGAAGGAATCTGAAACCAGGTTCTTTGCTCACGTAGAGGCTGAGTAATGTGCTGGCTGAAAGTCAGGCTGCTGAGAGAGAGCCTCTGTGGGTCTCTAACCTGCCACTGCACTGTCAGTGCAAAACTTGCCTGCAGGTTCTTATGCTGATGATGAAATCAAAGAAAAGCTTGAAGCTTGGCAGCACCCTCCTAGGATTGGCTAATGTGCTCTTCTGGCAAAATACTGTTAATGTGGATGTACTTCATACTCTAAGCTCCTGTCTTTTCCAGGAGAGCTTTGCACATGCACATTGAATGTTCTCTGTCAAAGTAGTTATGCCAGTAAAAGCAGGTTTGATGATTTAACTGCAAAGCTGGGGGCTTTGGCAGGATAAACTGCAGGTCAGGAATACCTCCTCACATTTTTGATGGATGTTATTCTGCCAGTAGATCCATAGATATGGTCCTATACATTCTTCACCTCTGTTGAACAGAGTTTTCAAAAGCAGTGGAATTCACATTTTTCAGCACAACATTGATTTTTTTTTTTTTGTGGAGGATGGATTTAGGTTATATTTATGTTTTGTTTAGCTTTTATCCCAGGTGCTGTTTTAATTTGCACAGCATCAGAGGTTCAGACATGTTTTGATTCAAGAGTCAATGTATTTGAAAATTGTTTTGGAAAACCAGTCCAGCATATAATTGGGAAGAACTCAGAAATATGTTCCTTGGCTTCACTAACCTTGATTTCAGCAAACACTAGAAAGGATTATGGGTAAAAGCAGTGGAATGTTACTGAACTACATTTTATGAAACTGTTTTCTCTATAGGTCTCTGTAAAAAATCACACTTCTTTTTTGAAAAAGGATTTACTTTCCTTTATAATTTTTATAATATCCAGGGTTTGTACAGAGAGTGATCACCTGATGTACCCTAGACAGGCAGTGTTTGCAACATTTTGTTTCACTTATGCCCCATCACACTGGAAAGTGCAATGAGTCTCATATTTGGTTGTGTCCTGAGCAAAAAGAACAGAATATAGATACTGAAATTTCCAGTTGAAAAATAAAAGCTTGCAAAACTACTAAGAGCACATGGTAAAAAGCATGCTTAGATAAAAATGGGAAAATATGTGGATTTGAAGGCTTGGTGTGATGTAGTGAGAGTAGTGACACCTGAGTTTGGAATATGTTTGGAAATTAAATGCATGTACCTGGAATGTGCAAATTTAGCTTTACAAATTAGAAGTTTTACACATTGCTTGGAGGTTTTGGTTTTTTCTCTGTAATGTAGTCTACTGGGATGCTTAAAAATTACTAAAGAACTTGTTTTAAGTGTATCCAGCTTTCTTTCAAGATTAGTGTTTCTGCACATAGATTAAACTTGTTAAACACAATTCTGTTTTCCCTGCATTTTAATGCTAATATATATCTTTAAAAAAAACCAAGCTCAAATTGGAGCCCTAGTAGCTGATGCAATCCCTAAAGCCACGTCTACGCTAATAGTTTTAAAGGAAAGGGTTTCCTTTTTCCCTTTTTATTTGGGTCAGGATGGCTACAACTTTAAATACTGTTTCAGCTGCTACAACTGTGACTTAAACATTAGGTTTCTATTGAGTTTCTAAATCAGAACTGAATACCACCCAATTTAACCTTTTTTTTTTTTTAATAGAAAGTGATAGTTTAAATTGGCGTTGCAGGAGCTAACGTGGTAAATTTAAAACCATTTAGGCTCTGCTTGTTTTAATACATATACCTTGCCTTCTATAATTCCCTGAAAAAGTCTGGGCCAAAGATTCTTTGCGTTGTCTTGCATTCCATTCTGACAGTCCTTCTCTTTTGCAAGTCAGAAAATCAGCTATAAATACTACTTTAGCTATTTTGTTGATCTTTTTGACATTCACTCAACAAACCTTTCTGTGGGACTTAAGTCTGTGTGCAGAACTTGTTGTCTGGTTGGGGTTTTTTTTGCCATTTATTCTAATTTCCATTATCTTTATGTGGCTGTGACTAAAAGGCCCAGTACTCCATCTTTTCACCTAAATTCACATCTTTGCTCAGCTCGTGGGTGGAAATGAGCTTCATCTCACCATAGTCCCCATCTGGCTCTATCACAAAACCACCAGACAGTTTGGCACCACTCAGCTCCACTGGCAGCCTCTGCCTGTGAGAGGCCTCGGATTGGAAAAGCAGCAGGGGTACTGCAGCTCGGACTTGAGATGGATTGGAGGGGAGCGTGCACAGTGCCTATCGTACTGTTTTTGGCTCAAGCAAATGTTATTAATCCTTGACTTTTGTAAGCCCTAACCTCATTCATAAATTTAACACAAAGGAGTCTTTTTTAAAGGTGGGAGCTTGAGGGAGAAGTGGAAAAGGTTTGGGTTCATGTCATGGGGTGGTTCTTTCATCTCCTTTAAGTAGAAATTCAATGTGTTCTGCATAATTATGCTCGAAGCATGCTTGGATAAACTTCGTATTTTCCTTTTTGGAATTAGGTGAGGAAAACTTCATGGATATGCATATATCTGATGTTTACATCAGATGCTAAATAGCACGTGGAATGCAGTGAACACTCGTCAGACATAACTGTAGTCATGCTTGAGGAAAACAAATTAGAATATCATGGAAATTGTCTTGGATTTCTAATCCCTTTTACTCCATTGTGCTCCTAGGCATCCTTCCTTTTGTTTTTCTTCTCTCAAACCTTTTCCAGTACAGAAGAATTGGAGACAGTGGTTTTTATATCACCCTTCCAGCAAGCTGTTGTGGATTTCTAAGTTGTGTGCCATTCTGTGCTCTTGCTTTACAGTCTTTTCAAGGGTTTCTGTGCTTAGCTAGTGTCATTCATCCATCCTAAGTGTTTGCCACCAGCTTGTGAAACATGCCACTTTGAATCCCAGAGTGCCTTTCAGACCCCATAATGGAGAATTCATGCAGATTGGACCCTGGTTTGCCTCTTGCCACTTCCTTTCAGTGAATGTATAGAACAGCCACTATTAGTTGGTTGCTGAGGAACTGGCAATGTGTATTAAAGGTCTTTTATGGTGTTTTCGACCATAAAATTATTGCTGTTCTCTGATTAGTACCAATCCCCACAATTTACACCACCCTCTCCAAAAAGGCCACCCCCAAACAACAAAAGCAACCCAGCAAACCAACAGAAACAAAGAAACAGAAACAAACTTAATTTCTCCCACTGAGTTTTATGCCAGATTCTATTGCAGCTCCCTTTGTCTTGAATGAATAAGACTTGTCTCAAGTAACAAAAGCTGTCAGCATAGTATTTCTTCAGGTAACCATCCTGTCCTGGCTCAGTCAGCTCGCATTTCAGACAATGTGCATCCAGAACAGCTCTATCAAAAGCATTTGCATGTGGTTGAGTGAACAAGCACAGCCTTTTCTGGAGAAGAGCCAAAATTGCTCCTCATGGAGATGACTCTTGCCTTCCTTATAGATTTTTTTTTTTTTTAAAGTATAGTTCTAAGTTAAAGCTTTTTGAATTTTGGACACATTATATGCTCTGTTACCATACCACAAACTTCATTGTTAAGATATGTTCACCCTCAGTTTTAACATACGATGTACCTTGGACTAGATTTTCCAATTTATACTTCTTATTTGACTAGCTGGATTCTCTGCTTTCCTCTCCATTTCTTTTAAAATTTGCTTTCTGCTTCAAAAGACAGGGGGAATTAAAAAGCAGAATTTTGACCTAAATTTTTTATTGAAATGTAGTACTGAAATTCAGCAGTGACATTATGCTATGAGAGAATTTGGAATTAGGGAGTCATTTACTTTCATTCAAAAAACGTGCCATGAGCTGTAAGAGAGTCAAGACTTGCTTTTAGAACCACTCAATATTTTGAATTGGAAGGGACCTTTCAAGGTCACCTAGTTTAAGGCCCCCATCAGTGAGCAGGATCTTCAACTAAATCATGTTGCTTGGAATCTCATCCAGCCTGACCTTAAATGTTTCCAGGTATGGGGCATCTACCACCTCTGTGCAACCTCGTGCTGCTGTTTCAGCACCCTTATTGAAAAAAAACAAAGTCTTCCTTATATTTAGACAAGTCTAAATCTACCTTTTAAGTTAAAATAATCCCCTTTGTCCTGTCACAACAGGTCCCACTAAAATGTTTGCTCCCATCTTTCTTATAGGCCTCTTGAAGTACTGAAAGGTTGCAGTAAGATTTCCCAGGAGCCTTGTCTCCTCCAGGCTGAACAAACCCAACTCTCTCAGCCTTTCTTTGTGGGAGAGGTGTTCTGATCATTTTTGTGGCCTTCTTCTGGACCTGCTACAACAGGTCTATGTCTTTCCTGTTCTGAGGATTCCAGAACTGGATGTAGTTCTCCAGGTGGAGTCTCACCAGAGCAATGCAGACCTACTGTTGTCGTGTGCCCTGTAGATTTTCTCGGAGGGGTGCACAGTCTTCCGAAAGACAGCAGTACAGTTTGAGAGTCCCTAACTGAGAGGAGATGGGCTTGGGATGCAAGAAAAATGGAGAATTTCGGTAATTTTTGATCTTACTTTATTTCAATCTTGAAGCCCAACTTCACTGTAAATTTCTAGTTCTGTCTGACATTTCGGGAAGTTCTGTCTGGAAGCCCGGAAGCCAGCAGCAGTACTCTGGTTTTATGTAATGCAGGGTGATCATAGTGCTGAGCATGAAGGCAGTGATACAACTGTGCATCAGGAGAAAGAGCTGGGGGAAGAATATCTGCCATTTATCAATGTGCTGTCTTCTACTCTTATTTAAAGCAGCTAGAAATGCTGGCTTGTCTTCTAACTTAAAATGTTGGAGAGGGACAGTGATTTATTGGGTAATGAACAAAACCACCTGTAGTTTTATGTGAATCACTGTTCTAATAGCATCATTTTGGAGATGGAATTTGCCATGGTTTGAGATCTGAATTTGAACCTTGTGTAGCGTCATTTGGTTGCTCTCGACTTCTGTTAAGATAATTTCCAACTAGCTGGCACAATTCTCAGCATGATTAAGAAGGCCTAGAGAATATATTCTTGCTTCAGAAAGGTGGAAATAGATGGTGTTGCTGCTACCTACTTTCGTCATGTTTTCTTCATTACTACAGAACTCAGGTTAGCAGAAGCTAATCTATCTTGAGTTTGTAAAATCTGAAATGATGTGTATTGCCTTGAAACTCCTCCATGAAATCAACAGTGAAAACTACTTCAATTTGAGATTAAAAGTATGATAAGTACTTAGAAAGATATTACAGGATATATTTTCCTTTTAAGACAGTGGAAGTATTGTGTAGGATCTTGAGATTGCACTCTCATGCAAGAGGTATATTGATCTACACTGACACCCTTAAAAATAGGAGCTATAAAATAATCAGAAAACATGATTTAGAGTGATTTGGGGATGTTGGGAAGCATTTTAAAGATTCTAATCCTCCTAATGCCTGTGGTTTCTTAAATGATGTTTGATATTAGCCATGTCTCCTTTGGTGTCTGTTCTGACTTTTAAATGTTAAGAGAGAAATTCATACAAATTGAACTTTCTTTCAACTGTAAGAATGGATACAAGTTTGGAAGCTGGATATACCCAGAGAGAGGGTTCTTGATTCTTGTTTTCTTATATGGATCTGAATCTTTTATGTGCTCTAGAACAAGCAAAGCATAAGCACGCACACCCTTTAAAACTCAGTAAGAAAAAATGCCCACACAACTTGGGGGACTATATAATATCATTCCCAGTTGCGACAGCACACAGTATTAGAGACACAGAGTTTTATTTCTAATATTATTTTTAAAAGAGAAGAAGGAAAGTGAGGCACAGATGGACTAATGGCATGAGTTTTGATTAAACTTAAAGCAAAAAAACCTCCAAATTTAAAGCTGATTATTTGGTCTGACATTGTCCTTAACTGACCATGTTGATCTTGTTGGATGGAGTTTCCACTCCACTCTGTGTTTTCTTTGCTTTTGCGTATTTCAGTCCAGCTTCTCATGTCACTGTAACATAGGGATTTTTTTTTTTTTTGTGGTTTAATTGTATGAAAAAATTTTGGTGCTGTATTCTTGGAGCTGTACAGATGGTTCCATGCCAAACATATTTGTTTACCGTGGTAATGTCTGAGTTGGAGTGTGCCAGCTAATAAAGGGATTATTTAAGGAAAAAGGTGAATGACTAAAACAGATGTGCCAGTTGGGTGAACCATTAAAAGAATCTTACTTCTCAGCTTTATGTAAAGGTTATTTTTAATGCATTTCTGAGAAATCAAGACTGCTTGCAAGGATGTTTTTGAGGCAGCTGAAAGACACTTGTCTGTTTGTTTGGGGGTCTTTTCCTGTGGGCTTAAAAGTCGTTGGTCTTTCTTCTGTCTTACCAAAGAATTTGCAAAGACAGCAAGTAGAAATCCTGACTTTCAACATCTGATCAAGTATTTTAATCTCATGATGAATTTTGACCTATTTATAAATGGTATGATCTTGTCATTTAGTTGTGGGGAAACCTGTTTTAATATTTATGTAATGTAACAATAGATTGCTGTAATGCAATATATGTATGTATATTCTATATAAATCCTGGGTCAACCTGCTGTAATAATATTAAAACCTTTCACATGTTTTCTTACACAAATATTAGGTACTCTTACTTTACTAGAAAATGAAGCACTCTGGCTGCTAATCATTTTAACCAGGATTGAGGTAAAAGTGTTTGAGAGAAGCTAAAATCGTGGATTAAATGCTATTTGCCCAGGCATTTAGTCCATTGTATATCACATTGTCCAAGTGACTTCCAGAAACTCCATTGATTCTGCTCTTGATAGGTTTGACTGGAATATCTCTTTATAGAAATTGACTTCTGTCAATTAGATATTTGCAGTCTTATTTCTTAGCTTTTGATAAATTCATTTGGGAAGAATCCTGGAGACAGGATTCTAAAGAGAAGACAATAAAGAAGGGAAATGCATTTTAAGAATGTTTTAAAAACATAGCTTTAGGTTGCTGGGTGTACAAGATATTTCCACTGAGTTTCCTTCAATTTAGAAGTTAACTTTTTAATGGACTGGTAAAGGCTACCTTGAAAAAAAAAAAAACAGCTCTATTTTTAAAATTCTGGTACTTAAGTCTTCAGTTTGTATTAGGGAAATCATTTGTAATTTGGAAATAACAAGTTTGTTTTGAATTAAGGAAATGAGGGATTACCTAAGGCACTTGACCATATATTGTATGGCACTTTCAATAACAGTACATTTGAAGTACCCTGAAGCTCTGCTGAAACAGATGAACCTGTAGTGTGTTTGTTTTCTCTTTCAGTATACTTTTCTTCCCAACCTTTAAATCATGGATTTTTTTTCACGTTCATGACAACAGGCAGAAGAAAACCTTTGTTCTCTCATTTTTTACTTTTATGACTGAATAGTGCAAGTAGTATTATCTTGAACACTTATCCTAGTGGCAGTACTGGTTTAGAAATAGCTGTTTACATATGTGAAGCCTCTCTGGTGTTAATAAAGGCAGAATTTGTTCCTTCATTAAGAATAACTGAATTAGTGGCTTTCTCGTTTTAGGTTAGCTGTGGTTTTGTTTAATCCTAGTATTGAAAAAATTCCAGAGACGGCACAGAAGTCAACTTTAGTATTTTCAGTGTGCTCCCATCCAGAAATGTATCAAAAGCTGTCTGTTTGTGGACGATGATTGTAATCTGATCTAAGTTAAAGTAAAAATGAAGAATTTGCCTTGGCTGAACAGAGCAAATAAGGGTTTCAAGGGGCTTTGTTGGAGATGATCAATCTTATAGCAGTATGTTTTGTAATATATTGCAGAGCCATTGCAAGGCAATTAGATCACCTTTCTTAGGATTTCAGGGCTCTATTCATCATCTTTATTTAAAAACAAAGAAAAGGCTTCTTTGAATTGAAGGTTTCTTGATTATCTAAGGTTTGGGCAGCCTGTTGAAGCACTTAAAATAATATTCTGACAACATGGTATTGTGGTAGGTAGTATCATGTCTCTTGTTAGTGCACCAGTCCAGTAAGCACGTGGCATTTCTTTCAGTTATTTTTGTGAGGTACCTGCCCCATTAAGATGAGGATGGCTGTATTTATTTGACAAAAAGAGAAATTGTCAGGCTTTTTTAATACTTAGAGGTTTCATAATACCCATCCCCTGTCAATTCTGTCAAGAATTAGACAATTGAATTCCATAAAGTTAGCCCCTGCAAAGCTGTCTGGTTTAAAAGTTACTTCAGTTTGTCATATTCCAGTGTGGATTTCAACCCTAGCTTTGTTTGGGATTAAGAACCTTTTGACAGGCTTAAGATTTAAAATGTTTAGCTGACCTAACCAACATTAATATTGAACTGGCTGAAAATTGCATTTTACATAGCATTCAAATGTTGGCTTCATTCTTGAAGGACCGTGACTTGAGTGCAAGGAAATGCAATGTGACTGGATGTAAAAGGACCTCAAAGAGGTTTATTCTCTCTTTTGCTGGAGATACACTGATTTTTTTTTTTTTTTTTAAATTATTATATATGCTTGAGGCTTTTGATCTTATGCTTGGTTAATCATTTGTTTTCTTTCCCTCCACCACTCCAGGCCATATACACCTATGAAAGGAGCCTTTTCCAACGTGTGGTTTGACAGGTATAAGATCTGTAATGATGTTCCTGAACACATTGAAAGCATTGATTCCATGTGCCAGGGTCTTTCAGACCTGATCAACGATGAGGTTAAGAACGGCATTGCCAAGAACAGGATAGTCATAGGTAAGAGATTTATTTATAAAGTGTTTATTCTAACGGTTTTTTAATGTTTAAGTGATCATCTCCTTTGAGTTTAGTCTATCCTGAAGGCTCATGAGTATGACTTGAAACTGCTGAACAGCCTTTTCAGTAGCCAGTCCTCAACAATATTGAATTCTTATTTAAACCCATATCAGGCAGGGAATGTGGCCAACTGTAAGCAGTATCCTCAAAATGTAAAACTGTTTTAATTGTCAACAGTCATTTGTAATCATTATTTAATATTGAGTGGGCAGTGATTTACTTCGAGAAGTACATAATTTTGCTGTTTCCTTTAAGCCCTTTAGAAGGATGGAAAAGTACACTTTCCAAAAATGACGTGCATTTTCGAGAATGGAGATGTAGCATATAAATAATCATGAACTTTTCCTTACTGCTCTAATCATTTTGGGTTAAATTAATTCATGCAGGAAAAATGTGCATGTTACATAGCACTAAAGGTTAACACTTGATAACAAATGAAGTATTAGCTGTATTGTTCATATGTGTCTGTCTTTATTTCTCTTTCCACAAATTTCCTGTAACTTTCACCGTACTTCAGTGAAATAGATTAGTGGGATTTTGTGGCGCAGGAGTTGAGGGTGGTGAAATAGCCTATGGCAGAGAGGGAATGAGAATTCTCAAGTCCTTGGCTCCCTGTCCCATCTCTAGACCACAAGCTATTTCAGGTTGGGGAAAAAGCTCTTAATGTGGGATCTTATAAATTTATGACCACCTGAGTCACGCTGTCAAAATCTTGCATGGTCAAGACAGTACCATTCAGCCTGGTGTGTTTTCTTGGGTGCAGCCCCATGTTGCTGTGTGAAGGCTTGTGCTTGCTTTCCCCTTCTGGCTCATTGCCCCGGCTGCAGAGTGCATTGTTTTGGATGGCTGTCAACAGAGTCTCTTTGATCTGTCTTTCCTGTGTTATACCTGCTGACTTGGAAGCAGCTGGAGAAGTGCAGGTGCTTTGCTGTTGAGTGAGCTGGGAGATGTTCTGTGTACAGATCCACTGTGCCACTAGGCTTTTTCCTTTCCTCTGTAGCCTTCAAAATTAGAAATAGTCAGACTGCAAAGTATGAGGGTTGTTTTCAGAGTCATAAGCAGAGTAAGGAAGTTGGCATGCACTGAGTGTTTCATCCTGGAGATTCTTTGGAAGTCCCTATCTCTGTGTGTTTGAATTCCTCACATATAAATCAGAAATAACTGTACTTGTTTTGTCACTCTTGAGAGCTCTGTTTCCCCACCTGACAGAGACTACAACTGTACATCCTCATGGTTCAGTCCAATGTTTATGCAAGGAGCAAAATGAGGCAGCCCTGAGTTACTTCCTCTAAAGTACAGAAGGGGATTCATATGGGTGCATAAGGAACTTGGTAGTGGAAAATTGTGTCACTTGTGGCTGTACAAAATGTAGTGTTCTTCCACAAGATCTTTGTGCCTCTCTGCACCGGTTTTGATCATTAACCATTGTGTGATGCAGTGAAGAATGAAGCTTAGAGATCCCATAAGGTCTCTGTGCATAAAGGTCACATTAATTGTCTTAGATAGGACTTTGTGCAAATAATTGCCCATCTTCTGGCATTGTTTCTTACAAGAAATGGGGACTTCTGTAACACACTCTGCAGCTTTATAGTATTCAGCCTGGAGAAGAGAAGGCTCTGGGGAGATCTTACAGCACCTTCCAATTCCTAAAGGGGCCTCTAGGAAAGTTGGGGAAGGAATTTTTACAAGGCCGTGTAATAATAGGACAAGGTGGAATGGCTTTAGACTGAAAGAGCATAGCTTTAGATTAGGTATCAGAAAGAAATCCTTTACTTTGAGGGTGGTGAGACACTGGAACAGATTGCCCCGAGAAATTTGGGATATTCATCCCTGGAAGTGTTCAAGGCCAGGTTGGATGGGGCCCTGAGGAACCTGGTCTAGTGAAAGGACTTCCTGCCCATGGCAGGGGTTGGAACCAATTTATTTTTAGAGTTTCTGTCAACCCAAACCCTTCTGTGTTTTTTGACCAAAAGAAAATATAATGCCAAGTCAGTATGTCTGCATCAAACTGTAGTGTCCACTGGAAAAGGAGAAATGTCTGAAATTTTTCTGAGTTTAGTAGATTGGTGTGCAGGAGATAATGGAAGGTATGGTTACTTGCTTAGCATGTCAGGTAAAAAAGTCCTGTCAGATGGTTTTAGATTTCTCTTTGAAAAAGTCAGGAATATCCTTCTGGTACAAGAAGATGGGCCTTAAGGTAACACATGGGGAGCAGTCAGTGGATTTGTGACTGCTAGTACCGTGGAGTCAGAGGAGACAGCTTTTGTGAGGTAAAGGAAAAAATAGGACATTTATAGCAGGGGAAACCATGGTGAAATTTTGCTATGAATTCATAGTGCATTCACTGCTGTTGAGTCATGTTGGAGATCCATAATGGGAATACATCTTATTATGGAAAATAGAGATAAAATAGTTGAGAGAAGCAACTGGAGAACTTGGGAGTCTGTGAAGAACAGTAGGGGCCTTTTTGGGAAGGCCACAGAAAGCAAAGAGCAGAGCAGTTGCCTGAAGGTACTTACAGGGAGTGAAATGATCCTTAAAGGGTTAAGGAGAACTGGATTGAGTGACCATTTTGTAGTAAGTGGGAGTTTTAATGACTGGAAAGAAAACAAAATGACTATGAGCAGCATAACAAGATTGAAGGTTATGGTTTCATATGGGGTAGAGGAGTAGAAATTACAGGCTGAGGGTGAGTGTCAGATATTGCTGGATGAGGGCGAGCGAGGCGTTAGGCGAGCAGGAAGGTGGGCAGCTGCTGACAGCTCCAAGGTGTGGGGTAAGAAGGCAAGATCTGAGGGAGCACCGTGCAAAGGTGAGCGAGTGGGAAGAGACGGGAAGCAGCAGTGGGCTCTCAAACATGGAAAATGAGAAGCCCAACACCTGGTGTTCTGGGGGAGGATTCCCCTTCTTGAACCATTCAGTCTTTCCACAAGGCTCAGGACAGGGGCACAGTGAGAGCATTTCCTCAGAAAGAAATTATAGCCTGCATTGTTTGCTTCGATAGCTCTGAAATCCACATGTGGCTGCTTGGGGAGCAGAACTCTAAAGCCAAAGATGGAGTCCAGGTTGTATAGTGCCACTCCTCTCTTCTTTATCAAGAAGAATGGCCTTGCTTTTAACAGCTGCTCTGTGAATCTACTGCTAAGGAATTAAATTACTTAGTTTACTGGATGTAAATGAAGTCTTATTTTTAAAACATCCATATTAATTTTGTGACATGGCTGATCTACCCGACAGTTTCATTAGTTGCTTTCCTTTCGACACAAGTCTTTTGAAGGAAGTAGGCTTCTGATTAAGCTTTATTTCCCCTGACCATAGAAGAGGAAGGAAGGGAGACTAACAGCAGTACATAATTATTCAAAAAATAATTGTATGGTTCCCAGAATTTGATAATGGTACTTAGTTTTTAACCCGACATTCTTGTTGAGTTACTCTTACTGGTCTTCCTGGCTAAAGCACTCCTTGCAAATATCCCTGTAAGTAGGTTTTATTGACTTTGGAGATAAAAGAGTGTTATAAATTTAGTCAAATTTTGACACTTGGAGCTTTGATAGTATCCTTTCTTTAAAAACAGGATGTATTTCTTCTTTATAAATGCCTGAATTCATTGCTAAATTGGCCAAACAAGCCACAGTTTAAAATGTGGGAAAATAATTTCTTTTTCTGTGTAAAGCTAAGTTGGTTTTTTAGGTGGTGGTGATTTTGTTTTTTTGCTTTCTTGTGTTGGTTTTTCTGGTGTTTTGGGTTTTTTTAACTGCTTCCACATTGATACTACATTGTAAAAAAGCTCCACTTAGGTTAAAATTGTTGAAGATTTCAACAACCTTATTTGAGAATATGTCAGAAGCTCTTGAAAGAAATGGCCCTCTCATTTTCTGAGCATTTTGATAGAGCTCACTGCAGTCAACTGCATGTCAGTGAAAGGCAGTCTTTTTGTTCTTTTTTTGTTCCTAATTTAGCACTGCTTTCCTACTTTCACAGGTCACTTTTTGTGTAGCTCAGAAGTGCTGATCCAAGCGTGTTGGTCTCTGCCACCTGTAGTCACTTGTGTAAGCAGCCAGTGAAAATAAACTTTCCATAACAGTCCTGTAGATTTGACTAAATGCCAAAAAACACATGCATGATTCCTGACCCCTTGTACTGTAACAATAACACGAGGCACACAACCACTTTTTGTTTATTGCTAGTCTTCTTACACGGCTACCGAACCATGGTGGAAGCAACATGAAAGCTCTGTGCTTCTTGTAAATATTAGCATTTCCTTCTCTCTCAGTGTGTGTGAGAATGAGATGGGGAGGGGGGAAATATCTTGGCTTTGACATCCCAGGGAGAGGATTTTGTAAATATGTGAAGATAAAAACATCCAACAATAAATCGTTAAAGTGTTGAGCAAACTATTTCACCTACAGTGTTGGCATTTATGTTTTTGGCTTCTAAGTCTTTTGCTGTCACTCATCCTATCTTGTATCTTCTGTCTTTATTAGGATGACATTGTCTTCCATTCAGAGGTACTTACTGCCTTGTTCTTCTCTTGGAGTAAATTCATAGATTTGCTTTGCTGTTTTTCACTGCAATTCAAATGAGATTTCAGATTTCTCTTTCTGTACCTCCCACTATGTGGCTTTGTGGTTTATCCAAATTGTGCCTGAGATGCTGGGCTCAAAGCATTACTGTTAGTCCATCTTCCCCATAATACTTGCAACGTGGCAATAATTTTCAGTGCATCAGTGTAAATTTGCATTGCATTTATACTTAAGGGTAAATATTTGCTCATCTTGGTTTTTGGTTTTTTTTTTTTTTTTGTATCTAAAGTGACCGTGTGTTTTTCTTTTGGGTCTCTGCTACTCTAGCTTACATATCAGGAAGTAAAAAGAGACATTAACAAATGAATCATTCTATTTCCTTCATAACTCTTTCAGTAGGAGGTACGACTAATTTAAACCCAGAGTAGGATCCATTACTTGTTACTTTGTTTCTCAGCATTTGATGGTGTCAATATTAATGTATTGAAAGACTCTGTAAGGTGGCACATTCTCAGTATGGTGAATGACAGGCTTACCAAATGATAGTGAAGATTAGGAGTAAGACTTGCAGCAGTAAACTCAAAAATAATTCAATCATGATATTGTCATCACATATAAAATAATGACTTTGGTAACAAAATAATTATAAAGTGAATGGAGTTCTGATCTTTTCAGCCTTGCTATGAACTCTCTTGAAAATATGTCCTTACTCATCTTTAATAAATGCCTGAATGCAGTGCAAAATTAAATGGATGGTTGGGCTTTTAGAGTGCTTGAGAGTTGTGCAGACATGCCACAGGGTACAAATTAACCTGTACTTTCTTCATGGTTGTGCCAACAGAATCATAGAAGAGTGAGACTTGACAGCATTGGCTATTCTACTGCCATGTGTCAGTGCAGGTTCAGCTCTATTTAGGCAAATCCTTACCATTGCTTTTCCGATGTCTTCTAAAAGACTTCTGCTAACAGAAGGTTCACAGCTCTGCAGAACAACCTGTTTCTGTGCTTCACTATTTGCTTTAGAGAGCTGTTTTTCTACTTTGCTTTCTGTGTTTCAGTTTAGAATCATAAATACCGTGAGCATAAAGGATAGGTTGTTCTCTTCCTTTTTCCCATGTTGTGCAGTTGTGCTGATGATGCCACGATGATTTTTGTCTGTTCTTTTATACCCCTGTTATACCTTTTTACAATTTCTGTATTCTTGGTGCTTTGGCCTACATTCTTGGACTTGTTTGTTAAGCTGGGAGACTGAACATTTTAGAAGCTTCGTAGTAAGGGATCAGAGTGCCCCAGACCCCAAGGTCCTCTCCAGAACACATTTTGTAAACAAAGACAGAATCATCCAGGAGAAGGTTCCTTGGGGAGGGGGGCTCATTCAAGCCTCTCATTGGGGAATTTTGGATAGATATGCTAATTAGTAAGCCCTATTATATTAGACCAGATCTTGAGGAGAGGGATTTTGTGGTGGCCATTGCGGTGTGCATGGAGGTGCGTTTGACCTGGACGTAGTTTACCTAAGGACCCTTAAAATAAATACCAAGGTAAAATCCCTTTTCCCTTCTAACCATGTTTGCCTCTTGATTTTAAGACCAGGAAAAGGCATCACTGTAAAAATGACAGGTGAGTGTTGCAGCGGGGCAGTGCTGTCATCCTCTCTAGAAACAACCAAGAAAACACACTGGGTACATGAAGTAAGCCGTAGATTCACAGAGTAACATCTTAATAAAAATTGATTTGAGACTTTTCAAGGATTTTATTTTCCTTCCAGTGCCAAAAATTATGACTCCTTGGGTACACATGTTGGGTTCCCCTCTATTACCCATAATAGTTGAAAATAAAAGCGTAACTGGTTCTGGTTTTACTGCAAGTCGATATGTTAGAAACAATTGTACACTTGTTTTTACAAGAAAGGGGTAAAACTCATACCACTTAAATATGCATTTCAAAATGTGTTTTGACTGGTGAGAAGGTTGGAGAGCAAACTGATTCGTGTTTTCAACAAAAGCAAGTGGCTGAGCCACTCAAGGGAAGTTGCCTTTGTTCTTGTAAAGAATCAAGTTTGTTGCTCTTGTAAAGACTGAGTACTAAACAGAGTAACAAGGCTATCAAAGGTGGAAACTGTTCATTGCTGGTGTGCAACGTTTTTGTTTGGTGAAGTTTCATGAAGAGATTAAAAGGACAAAATCACTGCTGTGAGGTAATTCACTTGAGACAAAGTACGTGTTGGAGCACTTAACACAGAAGTAGTGTTCAGGGAGTTCTGTGGAGGATGGAATTTGCTGTTGCACTGGCATTTGTACTCTTTGCTGATATTCATTTGTGACCACTGTTAAATGTATATAATACTTCCATTCAGTGATGAAAAGGGAAGGTCAAAACAGAGAGTCAGCTTCTTTGTAGATGATGTGTAGAACAAGGTTGTGCTGTTACCATTAATAGAAGGTAAATCACAAAGTCCCCAGAGAGATGGGGAAGTAAACTGAAATGTAGCTTTGGGGAGAAATTCCTGATAACAAATGGGTTAAAGCAAGTCTAAGTTGAAATACTAAAAGAAAAGAGAAATTGCGAATGAAAAATTGCTGTGAGAATGGAACAAAAAGGAGGCAAGACTATGTAATGTATTGTGATAATAACAGAACAGGCCAAGACAATTTCTAACTGTGCTGGTGTAGCCTTGTACAACAGAAGAGAGCTTGTCTTGTGCTGTGCTGGCACAGGCACTGTATGCTGCAGGATTCATTTCTTGCCACTTTGTTACCAAAGCTGTACTGATAAATTTGAAGAAATACAGGAGAGATTACGAACAACTCCTACAGAGAGACTACTGAAGGAATATTGCTTAAAATAAACACCTCAAACTACACCCAAGTCCAAATCCTAATCTCATCAAAGTCTGGGCTTTAGCTTCTGTTCTTTTTTTCCTTCAAAATTTATGCACTAGGTGTGATTCATAAATATTTTTGTTCCCCATGGCTGTGATTTCTGGTGTGGCAAACATGAGCACATGTTAAAGTTTTACCAAAAAAGAGTGAAAATTTGATGTTTGTTGTTTCCTTATTCCATAATCATTATAACAGATGTACTAGGGCATTTTACAGTGAGATCTGTAGGACTCAGGATGCACTTGGCAATGTCAAACCTGTGTGTGTTAGAGAGCTCTTATTTTTGTAGATTGGACACCTAAAGAACTTTCTGAATTCAGGAATAGCTCGTTGCAGCTACTAATGGGGAAGAAGGCAGTTTTTAGCATTCTCTTATGTATACAGGAAAGGAGAGACAAAACAAAGAAACCCTTGTGCTGGATAATAGTCTTTTCTGAGATGCAAACACAGACATTGTTAAACAAAATACAAAGGAGCAAAGCTGAAGTTTGACAGTAGGTAAATACCTGGTTTCCTGAACCCTGTATAATGTTCAAGTGTCTTCATGGATCAGGTTATCATTTCAGAGAAATACAAATGTGAAGCAAAGTAATACAAAGCAAGCTCTTCAGCAAAAGTGAGCTGAAGGTTTGTTTAAAAGGCTCCTAAGGCCATTTGCAAGCTCTTAAAGGAATGTTTTATAACTGAAGAATGGCAACTGTCATGAGGGTTTCTGTATTATTCAATCAGGAATAAATTCCTTATGAGAAATTCAGCTTCTGTCTGTACACTGTGTTACATCATCCTGTGACTGAGATTACCTTAACATAGTTACAGGTTATATTCTAGAAAAGAATGTTTTTGTTTTAGAAGTGTATGGTATGGGAGTTTCCTTCTGATCCAAAGTCTTTAATTTGGAAGTAGGACGATTGTGTGATTTCAGCAGATCTTTCTCAACTAGCAAAGTGAGTTGCAAGCAGCTTTCTTATTGCAGAGGGGTGTTACCTAAAAATCAGCAGTACACTGAAGCAGATTCGAGGTCATAAATGCATCCTTGACTGAATTTTCTCTGCAGCTGAAAGCGTTTTACATAATTGAGTCTGTTTTGTATGTAGTCCCCTTTTAGCCTACACATAAACCTCCTTTGTGAGTCAGGGAAGTTCACATAAAGAGTTAGGTACTTTCCTGAACTGGCATCCTGAGCATTGTAGAGCTAAGCCTGTCTAACTGTTTTGAAGCTTTAGTCAGAGTTCTCATTAAAATAAGTATGAGGGGAAAACTGGAAGTGAATGTACTTTTTTATTTAAAACCTGAACAAACTGGCAAACTCTGAACTCCTGTGCACGGTCTTTGTGTGTCTTGGAAGTAGATTGGTCTCAAGGAGAGAAGTAGATGGGTGAAGAGCTTGGAATGTTCTGCCCATCTAAGGATGAAATGTTGCTGTGTCATTTTGATTTTGTCTAACACTCCCGACATGATCTTCTTAGCAATGCTGTACAGTTATGTATTCCTCATGCTGAGATCATCTGTATTTGTGTACTTCTGTGTTTTGTTTACATTCTGTCATTTCATACCTTTGTTTTGTGTAATATCTGTATCTGCCTCTTATTTTTCCTTCATCCAAAATTTGAATTCTTGTCAAAGTTCTTGACTGAGAATGTATTTTATGTGCTATGTCAAATATACACTTTTACTGAAATACTTCTTGTAACTGAAAAAAAATAGTCTGCACCTATAAATGTTTATTCAAATTGTTGGTTTTGAAGCAATTACTATACAGCATTTACTTGAAGATTGTTGTGGTATCAGGTGATAAACTTAAGGTATTCCCAGGCAGATTAAATTCAAAGAGCTAGTCCTTTGTATTGCATTTTCTTGTAGTAGTATGAGCCACATAAAAGAACCATTACCTAATATTCTTCTAAACAGAAGGTGACTGCATTGTCAAAGACTGCTGGTGAGTAATTGCAGACAGTGTGCCAGATTGTGACTAACCGGGTACAAAATTTTAAGATTAAATAATTTACAAACTAGTAATGACTTTTCAATGCAGCTTTTCTTCCTGTAATCACAAGTACTTAAAATGGACTTCATTTTATATGTTGTCAAAACATTGTCTGTATTTATTTGTAAGCAAATGCAAAATGGCCTCTTAGAGTACAAGTGCTTCTTTTGGGGTTTGGGATGACAGCATTCTTCAGAATGA
Source organism: Rhipidura dahli (assembly GCA_013399225.1). Lineage (NCBI taxonomy): Eukaryota > Metazoa > Chordata > Aves > Passeriformes > Rhipiduridae > Rhipidura > Rhipidura dahli. Next base: position 542,137 of record VXAC01002374.1, read on the forward strand.
TCAAAAGGAAATGAAATAAATTACCAGATTCCACATAAGAAAATAAAGGAAACTTCACTCTAGTCATTATCTGAATACAGTCAATATAATGGCCTGTGTCCCTGTGAAGTAATGTGGTAGTCTGGATTTCTTTCCTAATGAACAAGCATTTGTCATATAAAAATCATCCCCGAGGAAGCATCTTATGTAAGGAATTAGTGCGGTTGAAGAGACATATGGATCACAGAAGGGCGTTAATTCAGAGGTCCTGTTAGAGCTCGGGGGGAGCACATTGCATTTGTTCCCTATTTATAAACTATCCCAAGGTGTAACATCAAAAATATCCTGAATGCTAGTTTAGTGTGATTGCTCATTGTTTATGTACAACAGAGATCTTTCATGTGTGAGTGCTGCCAGCCTAGAGGAGAAATATTTGAATACCAAAAGCAGTGAGAATTGCCTGTTCATGGAGTTTTACTTTGTTAGTGTCGGAGTATGTGTGGCCACAGCATTCAGCTGCCTGGTAGGGACCATGCACAAATGGCTTCTGAAGGAATGGCATTTGGGCTGTTCCTTTTGCTCCTCTCTCGGTAATGAATCTTCAGCACAAATTCAGCTTTCCAGTTGTCTTACTTGCATCATGCTTTGAATTAAACCTCAAGCTATGCCACACGAGGTTCAGGTTGGACATCAGAAGGAATTTCTCCACAGAAAGGTTGTTGAACACTGGAATGGATTTCCCAGGGAGGTGCTGGAGTCGCTGTCCCTGTGTGTTCAAGAAACAAGTGAAAGTGGTGTCATGATCTACTTGACAAGGTGATATTGGGTCGTAGGCTGGGCTTGATGGTCTTAGAGGTCCTTTCCAACCTAAATGATTCTGTGATTCTAAGGTCATTGTAACCTTGAAGATAAGGTTTTTTTTAATTTTATTATTTATAAAAGAAACAAGTCTGAAGATAATAAATTTTTTTACAAAGACTTACAGAAAAATCCAATCTTTGTTTCTTTTGTTGCACCCTAGGAGGCTTTTCGATGGGAGGTGGAATGGCAATGCATTTGGCATATAGGTTTCATCAGGATCTAGCAGGAGTCTTTGCCTTGTCTAGTTTTCTCAATAAAGATTCTGCTGTTTACCAGGTGAGTGCGTAGTAGGTGTTACAGAAAACCTGCTTAGCTACATGGAAAATGTGGTGATTAAATTCCAATATACATGTTTATTCATCTGAGTCGGTTGATTCATATGCTAAACTTATGCCATTTCCTGGAAATAGCTAATGAGAATATTAGGGAAGTGAGGCTTTAAAGCTGTCTTTAAATGATGTTTTGTTGTGCTTTTTTTGCACAGATGGTACACTTATTAAAGTGTAGAAGGCGATTGACAAATGAAATGCTTTACTAGTTGTCCTTAGTTGTTAAAGAGTCTGTGTAAGCACAACTATTCCTTTGAAAATTTGTGATGCATTATGATACTCATGAGCTCCATTTGCTGTCACGAATTTTTTGTGTTTCTCTTACTTGGAGTATAGACCTTAAAGTAAACCTTATCATTTGTCAGGAGTTACCATAGTGGAATTCGAAGGGCATTTTTTTCCAGTATTTCCTTGTTTACTCCCACAGTGCTAGTATCCATAGATATGACCCCTAAAATGTAGATTAGTAAGTGCAATAAGTTGTCACCATGTAATTGTAACTATTCTTTTAAAAATTTTGGCAGTATGTCTGATAGTGTCTCCTTTCCATCTAGGCTTTGAAAAGAAATGAAAGTGCTCTTCCAGAATTATTTCAGTGTCATGGAACTGCTGATGACCTAGTTCTCTACTCATGGGGTGAAGAGACCAACAAGATGTTAAAGTCTCTGGGAGTATCAGCATCACTTCATACTTTTCCAAACCTCAATCATGAGCTGAACAGAACTGAAATAGAGAAACTAAAATCCTGGATTGTAAAGAAATTGCCAGTGGAAGCCCCAAAGGCAAATGAATAAACGAAGATCCAGCCTCATACTTTCTGATTTTCATAGCTTTAAAATCATGTGTGACATATATATATGGGTGTCCCATTTCCCTTACGTAAGCGCAGCTTCAAGTAGACACTTTTATAGTCCATAAAGTTCACCTAAGTGGTGAAAAGATGCTGCTGACCACTAAACCTCACCTTATCGTATGGGTTTCTTTTTCTGTTTTTTTGTCCAGTTTTTAAGCACATGTCAGTCTACAAAAAATAATGACTGATAGTATTAAAACAATTCCAAAATAATCAAAGCAATATTCAGGACGCATTGTTCTGAATGGCCCAGATAATTTATTTTTTGGAGGGTGGGGGGTGGGCAGGGAGGTGTTCTAAGATGGAAAAATATACAGTGGCATGGTTGTGTCTAACATTACAAATTACAGTGACAAAAAGGCCAGTTAGTAAAATAATGCAGTTTTACTTGTAGAAATGCATGCGTCTGTTCAGGTTAGGTAAGAGGAACTGTATTGGCTTTGGTCTGATTCTCAGCATGTGGGAATGAACCTGCCTCAAAGCAGAGTTGTATGTCGCCTCCAAAAAAATCAGGTTCGTGTTATGTTTTAAAAAGTCCTGAGTAGCTCTGTCTAGCTCTGCCTCAGGCCCTTGTTATTGCCCTTTCTCGTTGTTTCATTATTTGTGTGAGTTTATTGAGCCCTCTGTGGTTTGCAGTGTAGATGAAAAAATAGAAGTGCCATCATGATTGCTAAGATCTATCCTGTTTTTGAAGAAATCATTCTTTGGGCCCCGTTCCTGTAGAAACCTATTTTTGCCAGGAGTTTTGGCCTGCAAGACCACATTTTAAATTAAAAGATGAGGATACTTAATTCCTCTGTGAATATTTAAAAGTTGTAAATAATGATTGTGATATGAAGAAAACTTGTATCCCTTTATTTTAATGGTGGATGATTCATCTCTCTGTCAGTTTGATAAATTAACTCAGAGTATAAATATCTATTCTTATGTAATTGTAATGCTTTTTTTGATTTCTCCCCCCTCTGCCCCATTTTCTACTCCCCAATTTTAGTAATTTTTTTAGCGTGACAAGCTACTCAGCCTGTTGCCAAAGCCAATAGATCCAAGTCTCTTGCTTAATCCTCTCCTTTTCCCATTTTTGAGGAGTGGATCTGGGACACTGTTGTTTGCTCTGACACAGCAGGTTGCTGCCAGTACTGACTGACTCCAGAAGTATCAGCCAGCTCCCAGGGACTAAGTTTTATTTGAATCCTCGTGCCCTGAGACCTCAGCCAGCTTTTACCTATCTTGAAGAGTAAGCAAAGGGAAAAAAATGTCACTGTTCAAGTACAAGGCATGTAATTGGCAGTAGCAAGTAACAACTTCCTGCTGCTAAAAATATTTTGCTTTATTTCATTTTCCTAGCATTAGCAAGTCAGCAGTCTGTTCTGAAAAACAGCATTTTAAATGGCACATGAAAACTCAGCTATTAGAAACAGTGAGTGAATAGCAGTTTTTCCTGGTGCCCTAGGCTTCCTAATTACTGCAAATTAAATTGAAACAGGTGTGTTCAGAGGCAGCTGAGCTAACATTGCCTTGGCCCAACTCTAATTGCAATCCTTGACAAGTGAAGTAGCAGCATTTTAGGGATAATACATCGCTTTTACCCCATTTTCTGCTCTTCTTGAGCTCCTCTCAGGAGGCTCTTTGAACATCTAATGCCAGGTGGCCATTCATTTTGGTGACACGTGCATTCCAAAGGGAAAGTGGCAGGCTTCTGGCAAGGTGGCTTTTAACAAGGTCAGAGAAGAGTGCAAAACAGTTGAAGGAATATTGTGGAGGGAACAGAAAATATTACCAAGCCAAACCCAGCTCTTTTGATTGTTTTTGCAGTGTCAATAGTTGCAAATACAGTGGATACAGGGTTTGGCTTAGTTCCTATGATGTAGGTTGAAAAGCAATTACAAATGTCACGACATCCTTAGAAAACAGTAAGTCCCCAGTTTGCATCTATCTTCTCCCATTTTCTTGGCTTGTGAGTGAAATGCCAAGGAACCAGGAGATGCATTGTGACATAAGACTGGAAATCCATTGGGTATATGCTGTAATGGAATCCCAAATCTCAGAGGTTTTGGAGTCACTTTTGGGATGTTGGAGAACACAATTGTTTTCCTTCGGTCTGCAGGCAGTGAGGACAGTGGGACTCGCCTGTCCCTTTTGCTGGAGATGGTTTGGTTCTGTCCCCCAGATGGTGCCAAGCTCATACTGGACAAACAGATTGAAGTTTAGCCCAGAAAAATTTGGGTTGCTGGTTGGTATTGAGAAGCAGCCAGAGGCAATATTAGTCCTTGAAGACAGTGGGCCTGCTGTTAGATCTCTAGTCAAATGAAAACCTTAATAGTCAAAATTAGCCCAGCTGCTTGACAGCATGGTTCAGAAGTAATTCAGACAGCTTTTTGACTGGCTGCTTTTTTTGACCTGGCCCTTTTTTACCACTCTGAAAAACTTCTTTTTTAATTTGATACTGGAAATAGGGTAAGGGTTTATTCGCCAAAAGGGCATCTCTGCAATGCTTATGGCACTGCAGCTGCAGGAACTGCCTGTTGTTTTCTGGGTAGAGTTTAAAATGCTTCTTAGAGTCTTTAGGAATCAAAAAGACTTCCTTTTGGACTAAATGGTTGCATGTTGTTGGTACAGAGTTCCTGTATCAGGTGCCAGGGCATACACAGCCCTGAACTGGCATGTCTTACCAGCTGAATTTAGACTCAGATGAAGTGTGACAGAGTGCAATCTTCGTTATTCATCCCTGATGTTTCACTCCTGATCATGCAAAAGTGTTAAGGAGAAAGATGCCCTTCACTCAGGAGGAACAAACTTGAAGTGCTTTCCTTTTTTTTTTTCCCCTCTGTACATGAGCTTTGTCCTGTTTCTGTTCACGTTTAAAGATGCAGTCCTGAACAGCATTTTGTGGAAGAGATTGCAAAATGTAAGTGCTGAGCCTGGATCTGTACCACTTGAGCTACTGAAAATATGAGGATGCAAACTAGAAAGAGGGCAGCTCCATCCTGCTCCAGAAGATGCAGGAGCAGTTAGATGGCAATGCTGGTTTATGTTTTTATGGCAACTCTTTTGAGGTATTTTTTTCTTTCCTTTCCTAGTTAGATAAGAGCTTGGTTTTAAAGTCCAAACTTATAACACCATTTAAAAATATAACTGGAATAACTGACTGAGTAAATCCATTCAGATTGATATTATTTTCTTGGAGCTTGGTACTGTTTTGGTGAAACACACAATTCAGTAGGCAAAAGAAAACTAGTTTAATACAAACTTTAACTCTTGGGCTCACTTAGTGTGCTCCATACTGCTTCAGAAACAAAGCACTAGTGTTTGGACTTCTATTTTTCTTTTTACTTTTCTGACACTTCACATTTGTATTTCAGATGTTTGAAATTTGTGACTAGATCATTGCTGTAAATGTGGGTGCCTTCTGAGTTATTCATGTGCTTGTACAGATGTATAAAGCCAGAGAACAAATATGAATAAGGCAGAAATTGGCTGAGCAATGTTAGAAGCCAGAAGTCATTGGTAACATAATTTTGACATTAAAGCAAGAAATTCTCTACTTAAATTAATCTCTTCTCATGTTAGATCTTTCACTGCTTTTTTAGTAAATCATCTTTAAAGCCATTTAACAAGTCTCCACAAATGAAGTGAGCCAAGTGGGTGAAAGTAACTTACATTTATAAAGATGAGATCCAGATGGCAAAACACGGAAATGGGAACCTAGTGGACAATGTTAGAACAAAATTTGTTAGGACATAGATGAAGGGAAGTGGACATGAGTTTACTTTGCAGTTGACACGTTCTAGGACAGCTGAGAAGATTGTTCAGGAGATCTTAGAAAATAAACTTGTTCTGTAACTTTTCCAGCTTGACTCAACCTTCATTTGAGATGCAGCTGGTTAAGGGTGCTCTAAAAAAGGGAAATAACAATTACCAATTCAGTTTCCTTCTGTTTCTTTTCCAAATCCTCTTCCACTGTGGGAACCTGATACAGCCACTCAGAAGAAAGAGAGACTAGCAATTCTATTTTCAATATCAGGTTGTCTGTTCAAATGTTTCTCTGCACACTGCACTGGGATTTGGCACCCAGCTGTGCCTTGAGTGAGTATTGTGTTTACAGAATACTTAGATTAAAAAATCATAATTTAGAGGAGCCCGTGGTGTGGATCCAGCAAGGCCTCTTATTCCCCGTGGCATAGCATTCAGACTGCTAACCTGCTGTCATCAAGATAAGTTTTGTGAGTTTGAAGTACAGAAATTCCACTCTTCTATTAGGCATGTGAGGGCTGTAGGCACTGCTTCGGTGAGGAGGCACCTAAAATCTTCTGTGGGTTCAGCACGTGAATCTGTAGGTTATTTTAAAAATGTAAGGAAAAGTTGGTATCTCCTTATTAAGAGCTCAAAAACAGTTGTGTAATGAGTGTTAAACATTGCTCTTGGATCATTAATTGGTAGTGACAAGGAATTTGTCATTTGTCATGATTCCTGATAAACAAGCCAATGAGACTTTGTAACTTGTGCCTTAATACACAGTGGAGACTGTAAAATTGACCAGAGAGTGTACTTTGAATTTTTCTACCACTTCATAGGGCCAGTAATTCGTGGTGGATATTTTATCCCAGCTTCTTAGCAGTTACTGTTTTAAATTAAATACAACATGAAGCAGTAATAATGTAGTAACCTGCAACTTCTAATAAAAGCGTAGGAGAATTAATTGCTTGCTTGTGTTTTCTTGGTTGGTTAAAGGTTAAAGGGGTTTGTTACCACAAAGAATGTACAGTGGTAGATATCAAGTACATCAGATCATAGTTGGAATCAAGGAAGCCATCAAGACGTTATGTCACGTATACAGTAGAAAATTTATAAAAAAATATATCTTCTGCTGCTTCTTGGCCTTTAAAATATGCAGAAATGAATGAGACTGCAAGCATTACCTGCTGTCATAATTGATCTTGGTGGAAAAATTGCTTTCTGGGGCATATTTCAGCTGAATACTGATATTCAAGCATGTGAACAATCTCTGCTGCCTTAGAGCCTATGGTTCCCACTGATGGATCTATGTAGGAAGTCTGGCTTCAAAGATGAAGTTTGTTTTGTTTGAGTTTGGAGGGTTTGGGGTGAAGTTCTTATGTAGCCAAGGTCTTGTGAGGGGCAGCCAAAATAATTATGAATCTTAGTCACACTAGTGTGCCAGAATTGCAAAGGCAGTGATTTAATGCTTCCAGAGCAATAAGAATGGTTGACTGCTCAACCATGCTCCCCTTCCAGAGCTTCCATTGCTAATCTTCCCCTCCCCACTCAAGGTATGCTTATGTATCACAGGAGAGTCTCTCTTTTGTGTTTAGCTTTTTATGAGGTGGAAGTTGGAATGATTTGGAGGTTAATGTGATGCGTGATTTAGGCAAAAAACTTCATCTGTACTTAAAACAGAGCTTCCCTTCATTGTCTTTGCACTGCAGAAATAGTAATGGCTGACTGATGACCTTCTGGGCAAGGACTGTGGCATTTTCGTCACTAGGATTCTTCCAAATGCATGATAATTTAAATCAGGTTTACCCATAGACCCATTTTGACTTAAGCCTCGATCCTGCACCTTTCAGAGAACTTAATGTTTTTCAGAGTTTCCACTGAACAGGTTACACTCTCAAATGGCTAAGTAAATGCCCAGTGAGGAACTCAGGGTTCAGAAGTGGAATTAACCCTTTCTTTGTTTTGCAACAGGGTATTTTTCAGTTAGGATTTACAGGTGACTGTCTGACCGCCACCTTTCCTTCCCCACTGGTTTGGGAAGGGAGAAGTTTCTTTAGAAGTAGGTTCTCTCTCCTTTTGGCCAGTCAGCCTCTGGAGAAACACTTCATTCCATGACACCTCAATCAGATTTACACTTAGAACCATACAGATTTTTGTACTATGGCCACCCGCCCCATGTACAGCGGTGATGTGGAGTGCCATGTGCTAATTTAACATAATTTCCTGAGAAATTAACTGGATGGCAAGTGAAGGATGGTGCTGCCAGTATTTATAATAATATGTTGATATGTTTGTTTGGAAACACTGTGACCCCTGTTTCTGTTTGTATTTATAATTTAGCATGAATCATAACCAGAAGTCAGAACTGTGCTGGTGAAAAGAATGGATATTAATATTAAGAGTGCCAGGGCAGATTCTGTATATCGAAAGCTGACAAAAAAGACAATTTGCAGAGGTTTCAGTAAGTGCATCATTAAATCATCCTTGGCTCCTTCTCAGTTGGTTTTTTTTTTTTTTAAACTATGCTTCTCTAAGCAAAAATATAAATGTGAAACACTGAAGGTGACTTTCTTGGAAGAACTGGATTTTTTCCTCACTAAGGAAATATATTTTTTCTGAAGATGTCCAATTGATTAATGCCAGACTGCATGGAATTACTGAGTGAAATCCTCAAGATGTTTTAGTGTTTTTATAGCACAACTCGGTTGTCAATGTTTTTGTGTATATAAAAATATTTGGCAGCTTTGTTAACCAGATAGGTGATGGTATGTGAATTTCACATTTTATACAAAGGCCCTTGGTTTCATATCTGCAATTAGGGGTTTAACATTCAGTTGAAACAGCGGTTAAGTGATTGCCTTCATAATTTCTGTAATGTCATGAGAAGGGGGAGCCTTGTGTCATGCTCCACTCCACCAGCTCTGAATATTTGGTTTTCCTGAAGGCATTTTTGGACCCAGCAAGCTGTCAAGCCTGGAATCGCCTGTAGTCCTGCTGGCCTCAGCAGCTCTCACCATGGCCCATGAAGGGACTTAGGTCAGCTCTCCTGGTGATAAAAGCAAGTTCCATCTTCGTAGTGGAACCCCCTTACAATGTTTGGCATGAGCAGCACTGAGAAACGTACGTATTGTATGAATTCCCTTCTTGAAGTACTACCAGTACTTTGGTTAAGCCGCTGTAAAACTACTGGTATGCATTTGTTCATAGTTTGGAAAATACTGTTTTCATTACAGTAAACCAATATAAACATCAGCAATATTGCTATCAAACAAATTAGTTCTTGTATGAAATGTATGGTAAATAAATTTGTTGTGTAGCTCAATGCAGTGTTATTTAATGGAACTTGGTTTGGTGCCAAGCAAACATATGGATCTTTAAATGCATTCCCCTTGGGGCTGTGTTGAAATCATCCACCAATAACATGGGCCGAATTCCGTTCCAGATTTGCAGGCTGGCTGCCCTTATTGTGTGAGGTTTGAAATGCAACTGATGGTGCAACAAGTTCTGTTTTGTTAGTTTTGGGGTTTTTAAAAAATTTGCTTCACTAAAGCTTTTCTTCTCTCATTCCTCCCCCCACCCCACCAGCAACCTTCCTTTCACCCTGGAAAAGAGTTTTATTTTATCTTCAAAAGCCACTGAGGCTCTTGGTTCTTTTGGGGATTCTTGTCTTCATTTCTCTTTCAGTTCTTTCCTTTTACCAGGGAAAATTGATATAAGGGGAGATAAATGAAAGTCAGGGTAATACAGGTAAATACTCTTGCCTTTGCCTCTTTATAATATTAAAATTATTACTATAGAAATATATATATTTCTGAAAAATTAATTTTTCAGAGAGTGCTGCCTTTTTTTCTGAGTTGTGACAGTCTTTGTTCTTTGACAGGAAGCAGTATTGACAAAGCTTCTTCAGACATCATATTTTTGATCACAGAACTTTAATGGGTTGCCACAGCAGGTTACATTATACTTGCAGCAGAAGTAATAGCATAGATCCTTGTCTATGACCTTGCTATTGTGTGTACTTGCTTTGCTTTCTGGATGTAGTGGTATTTGAAACCAGTGTCATTCCCTTCTCGTAGTGAAACTCAAGTGTCAGAGCTTAATACAGTGTTCCTCCATAACAGTCACTATTAAAATAGGCATTAAAAATTACTGTAATTACCTCAAGTCATTTGAATTTAACTCACTGCAGTTTCTTTACAACCTTCTCTTTGTACTTAATCAAATGCTGAAGTGGTGCTAAAAATGATGGGCCTCATTTTGCTTTGTCAAGTTCTCTCCAATGCTGCAACCACAAGTGAGCATGTTACAACGATTTACTTGCAGATCTGTGTGTGCTGATGTCTCTTGTAGTCAAAATTGTGTTTTGGCTTACTGAGACAACTAAATGGCACAAATTGTGTTCCTGGATTTGTGCCCAACATCATCTCCAGAGCTTTGAACACATTTAGCTTCTGGCTGGCTGGCCAGACCTGTTCAGGTTACCTGATGGTGGCACGCAGAACTTTCAGGCATTCAGAAACATCTTAGCCTCCAGCTCCAGGCACTGGATGGAGACCACCTTGGAGGGACTTGGCTTTAGGAGAGCAGCAGGAAAATAAAATGTTCTTTCAATAAATAATTAGGAGGACCTGCTAATGCTATACAGAGTAGAGCAGAGTTCTCTGTGCCAGTTCCTTCTGTAAATTGGTGGAGCTCATTTAGGACCAGTTGAACTGTGCCAAAATACATCAGACAACATCCTTACATGAGTGGAGTTACAGGGGGCTTGACCCTGTGCCATCTGAGGATCTGCTTCTCCTGGATCGTACATCAAGTAGGAGAGGATGTCAGAGGCAGTTCAGTAGTATGATGTTTTATTGTTATTTTCTTAGAAGCCTCAAGAAAATGCAGGTGAAATGGTGGCATAATGCTGACAGCTGGAGAGGGGGCACTTGTGTTGGAATTGGTACAGACACCCACTGGCAAGCTGAAAGATGTTCTTACTCCCTCAAAAACAGAGTTAGGGGCTAATTATAGACCCACTGATGTAATGGGAACATTCTGACCCACCATTATAGTCCTAATCATAGTTGTAAGTCTGGTAAATTAAAAAGTCTGTTTTTCTTGCTTTCTGCATACAAATTCCATTTCATAGTAACATTTTGCGTTATTTCAGGGAAGTTGCAGGGCTCTGAAGGTGATTAAAGTTACTCAGTCTTCAGCAGCATGACTTGTAACCCACCCAAAGGCTGCTTATAATAGCATTGCTTCATTTTGTTACTTCTCTTGAAAATTCCTTAGCTGAAGGTGAGATTGGGTCTAGGGAACCTCGAGTGTTAGACTGGAAAATTAGAGTTTTGTGCAGCTACTGCAGCCTGCTGTCTGTTTTGTTAAAATCTTGGTGGGAAGGGGAGAAAGAGGAGTGGAGGCAGCCTGGGGGCATTGAGTTCTGTGTGGAGCATGGAGCAGTGTCTGTACTGCATCACTGTGCTCAGTGTGGCACTGTCCAGAGGAGAGGGATCCGTGCAGCTCTGGGACTGCACTGTGTAAATCCCAGCTCGGTCATCATGTGTTTGCTGACACAGGGACTTTGTGCACTGACTTTACCAGGTGAGTACCCCAAATCTGCCACCTTGAATCTAAACCCGTGTTTTTGTTAGAGAACTTTGGCTCATGTCTCAGACCAGGTGACTGAAGATGTTTCATGGCAAACCCAAACTTTCAGTGTAGTCTGCCCTGTCAAAGATCACTTAAGCTGAACTATTCAGCTGCTCACCCTAGGTTCCCTTTGGTCTTATCTGGGAAGAGTTATCTAGTGCCTTTCCCAAAGTGTTCCAGCTTGGAGCCCAGCTCTCTCCATGCCTGCTTTGTGCAAGCAGTGTTTTGGACTCAGAGTGGAACTGAGAGTGGAAGGGCAGGAGTCAAATATTCAAGAAGTTTCTTCTGCTTGCAGGGGCACGTTTGGCACGTGGATGACCAGGGTAGCACATGTGGGGTTGGCATCAGAGTAACGTGAGCCTGTCAGCATGCTTTGAGGTTGGGTGGCTGCAAGTAGATTGGGGTCTTGCCCGTTCAGTCAGAGATAAACTGGGCTTTACTTGCACAGGCCAGATGCAGAGACAGAACCTGTAGGTCTTGAGTGTGTTTGGATCTGATGTTGCAACCTGAGACCTGAGATGCACTGAGAGACAAGCTCTCCTGGCAGTATGCATGGATGAGAAACAGGATCCCAGAGGATGCGACCTTCTAGGAAGAAAATTGACATGTACTACTGTTCTGTTTTGTGGGGTGGTTTGGGATTTGATTTGATTTGATTTTAGTATCAAAAGCAATGAATGATATGGGGAGCCAGAGCAGTGTTTGAAGTTGGCAGTCAGTACTTGGGAATCAGATATCAGAGGTAACATGCATGATGCAATCCAAATGAGATATGCTTTGGAGGGGGTGAGGGAGGACAGCAGAGATGGTGAATAACCTTCAGAGGAAAGACTCTGGGGGACATAATCACATTTCAGAGCAGATGCACTACTTAAGGGGCCAGAGAGGCAGTAGAAAATGTCAGAAGCCTTTGAGAGGGCCAGAAGGCTGGGATCTGTTTCCCAGCCACCACTTGGAGATAAGCGTCTCTTTAGGAAAGAATCAGAAATATTTAAGATTTATGTGATGTGCATTAAATAAAGTGCATTGTCAGCTGATCCCTCAGCCAAATTTTAAACATGGTCAGAAGCTTTTCAAAGCTTTGTAATCTTTTAAATTATAAATCAGTGTTTTTACACTGTATTGAAATTACAATAAACTCCCGGCCTTCGTGATAACCCACCAGATAAAGGACTGGACGCCAGCAAATATTTCCTGCTAATAATCTCAGAAGAAGTTCTTAATTCTTTCCCAAAACACTGAAGAAATTGATTCCCTAATTCAGTTCAAACTGGTGTGCATAACTGTTGCTTTGGATATATAGGGTACAATTAATTGGATAAAGGTTAGAAGATTGCTGGTTAAAAGACACTTGAAAGTGTATTAGTTTAGCAAAGTGAAACAAAAGACACACTGTAAAAAAAAACAAAACAAAACTGCTCAGTCTAGTTTCTCTGTCCCAAATAAAATGTGGCAAGTAAACCAGCTGCATAATGCAGAGCTAAAAACTTGTGTCATTCTATTGCAAATGGTGTGATTTTGTGATGTATTTCATAAAGCTGTAGCTCATTTAAAGTCATGACTCTGTGAGAATTTTTGCTTATTGGTGTTACAAGTTTATAGTCTGAGTTGCATGAGAATTGAAAATATGCTCTAAAGACTCTAGAAATCCAAAGCAAAGGAAAAAAACAAACACAAATGATCTTTATTAAAATAGATAATGTAGGGATTTTTTAAGCTGGTCATAAAACCTTGGGGTATATATGTGAGTAACCTGTATTTGAGTGCTGCATTTCACCACCAACTTCAAAGTGATTACCCAGCCTAAAGAAGAATATTTGCTAAGTAATGTGATGAGGTCAATATGAGGGTGATTCCACTGCATGACTTCACTGCCATATGAATTTACAGACATGTAACTTAAAGCTTCATTCTTGCAGATAAACATTTTTTTTCCTTGCTCTCTGTGAAGTGAACCTGGAAAGCATCTGATCACCATCCTCCTTATTTTTTTTGTTTTTTTGTTTTTTTTATGTTAGGGAAATGGATGTCACTTATTCCTTGATATTCAGTTCCTAGATAAAATCTAAGTTCTTCAGCCTTGCCTTATGTCATGTTTTGTGGGCCTATATAATTTTTATTGCCAGTGTTGAACTTGGTTAGAGTCCTCTGGATGAGACCTTGTAACAGCAAAGTTGCACAGAATAACTACTGCCCATCTCTTAGGAATGTTGTTCACATTTTTAATGCAAACCAAAAAGAACTTTGCCCTCTTCCAGCATAATGATAGTGAATTGTGTGTGGTTTGTCATATGCTGTAACTCCAAATCCCCCAAGTTCATCTATATTTTGTGATAGTACCAAAAGAACAGGAACAAATTACCTTTTTTAAAGTGAGTTGGCTTAAAAATAACCAAATTCAATTTAACTCTCTCCTTTGAAAAAAAAAAAAAGG
>VXAC01002374.1:555999-590953 GCA_013399225.1 Rhipidura dahli
GGGGGGGCTGTGGGCAGGAAGGAGAATTATTTTTTTGGGGGGAGGGCTTTTATTTCTAGCTTCATACCAAAGCAAATTTTTATGGCTGAGTTATAAACCCCTGAAAATTGCAGTTCATAATGGAAACATTGGCAGACACTGAACGGCGCTGCTGTAAAGTAGTATGAAGCTTTAAGTTTTTCCACTTTTAGACCTGGAATAAAACTAAATTACAACACTTTCCATACAGGCATTTGATTTTCCCCCCAGTAATTTCTGCTGGATCTGTCCAGTGTTTCCTGACTTCCTATGTTGCCATTGGACTTTTTCCTATTGACTCTGCAATTGGTTTCATTCAATTGGTGGATTTACCAGTGGGGATGCTCACACAAAGTGTTGTTTTCTGGGGCAGAGGGTGTTGGGGAATGCAATGCTGGCTTGAGGAAAGTTACACTGAAGATTTATGGAAGAAATTTACAGCAAATGGGGTTGGAATGAGTGTTACGGGACTCACAAAACATGTGAAGTGATAAGGGTTCTTACAACATTGTTCTGCAGAACAGGAACGTTCTTTCAGACTCCATCCAAACCCGTTGACCAAGTGGATGAAAAAGCAGTTCAAGATGGGAATATCAGGATTGTTTTTCTTTCCCAAGGCAGGAGAAACAGAGCAGCAATGTGATTTTTCATAGCATTGCAATATGCTAGAGTATTCCAACAGGAGCAATTTTATCTGAAAGTGGATATGAAAGCAAAAGGCAGAATGGAAGTCAGCAAGTGGACAGGGCTTTTTTCTGGAATTATTCCTGGAGTCATTTCTCATACTGGCGCAGGCTGCAGGAAGCTGAAGATCAACATGTGGGTTATTTATAGCCTTTTGCAAATGATCTGTTTAGCTACTTCAGTCCTTAGGGCAAGACTTGCAATGCCACTCGTTTGGCCCCACGGTGTTGCTGTTACAAATTACGGAGCCAGGGCATAGGCAAATAGCGCAACCTTGCTTTTCTGGTGTGGGTCCCTCCTTGAAGATGAAATGCTTTGTTTATTGTTATTGCTTTTACTGCATCCCAATGGATTTGTGGTGCTTTCTGGCATGAACAACTCAGGGACATGATATATTCCTAGCTGGTTTTTATTTAGTTATTTTTTACAGGCGGTTTTCCCTTCAGCCCTGTAACAACTCCCCAGGCTGTTTGGGCAGCTGGGACTTCTGGAGTTCTCCTTGGGCAGCAGGTAAACTTCCTTGGACTGTAATGGGAATGATTCTAAATTAAGATATGAGAGACAGGTGCCTGAAAATTAACCCTTAAGGTCATAGATAAATACCCTTTCAAAAGGATCCAGATCAGGAGAGAAACACTCCTTCCCAGATGTGGCTGAAGGTTGTACCTATCTTTTGCAGAAGTTACACTACCTATAGGTCTTTTCTGGATGGAAGCACATGACAGCTCCATAATCTGCTGCAGGAAAAGTTCTTTAGCCTTCACTGAGGAGCTGAGCTGTTCCAGCTGAGTTTTTAGGTGAGTTCCAGTAGCTGTACCTGAGAAACTGTGTAGTGTTGGGCCCCCAGTAAGGAAAGTGATAAACTGGAGCGAGTCCAGAGGAGAGCTGTTACAATGGTTAGAAGGCTGGAGCATGAGAGGCTCTGGGAACTCCTGATGGAACAGGGTTTGCTTAGTTATGGGTGCAAGAGGGGATCCAGTTGCATCTTCCATTATCCAAGGGAGTTTTCGGAGATGTAATCAGGCTCTCTGAAGGACACCACGGCAGACAGACAAGAGGCGAGGATCACAGTTTGTATTAAAGGAAGTTGTGTTTGGATGCAAGAAGTGTATTCTGAATCATGAGAAGCACCATGGAAAATCAAGCCCTGCTTGGGGGTTTTCAAACCTCAACCAGACCAGGCCCCACTTGGAAGCTGGTGCTGCACTGAGGAAGTTGGAGCAGGTGACCTCCTTAGGTCACTTCCAACCTTTTTTTTTTCCCCATGAATCTGAAAAAATTTTTAACAAAGGTAGCACCAATATGGAAGAAAAAGAAGTAGCAATATTGAGGATTTGAGAAATGGGCATCTATCTATATGACCAAATGAGAAAAACATGTTTCCAACTATTTACTTTTAGTGGTTTAGATTTCCTTTGGAAAATAAAATCAGGAATAGTTTGGAGTCTGAAAGTGAGAAATACAGTTGAATCAGAAGAGCTTAGTATTTTTAGCTCCTGTTTTTCAGAAGTAAACCATTATTTAAGAAGAGTGTATTTCCACTGTAAAGCAGAGAGTGATTGGAATGTTTCTGAATAAGTGTTGAAATGTACAAAGGCTACACTCTGCAAGTTTTTGTGTATATGTGTGTGTGTTAAATACATATAAACTGATTTATACAGTTTCAGTCAAGGCACATCATTCTGCATTTTAAAAATCATGAGCTTGGAGATGTCAAATTGGATATTTTGGAAAATAGAACTCCCAAAAAACTATATAGCATTATGAACAGCTAAGGTGGTTTACACTTAATACTGACTTTTTTTATTTGCTTCAGCTGAAGGCCAGTTGTGGAGGGCAAGAAATTTGAAGAACTGGACTTTTGCTAGGACCTTCTCACAACAGCAATCAGTCTTGTCAATTTGCATTAGTTTTAGGCTAAAGCTTGCCAAAGAGATCACCTATCCTGTAAAACAGTCAGACTTCACCAGATGAATGAAAGACCAGGGACACAGTAATTGTTGCTCCATGGTGTTCATTGTGGAGCCTGTCTTGTACAGGAAGCCAGGAGGCATCTCTGGGATCAGAAACCAGATCTTCTCTGGGCTGGTCTGACTCACTTTCCTCTGGCCTGCTCAGAGTATTTGTTGTTAATACGAGAACCAAAATCAGCCGAAAGCAGATAACCTTGTGTTATAGGACACTGATTGTTTTTAAACACTGATAAGGGCACTTTGTGAGATCAGCTTTTGATTTGCAGCTGTTTACATTTGGAAGAGACTAAGAGATGCTAATGTCCTTTCTGGCATTTGTAGCTATTTTGTTTTCTGAAGATTTGTGGGTTTTATATGGCATAAGATCAAGCAGTAACAGGGCTGTGACAGGCAGCATTACTGTTGAGGTACAGAATGAGTCTTTAGGCTCCAAGCAAGTTGCTTGCTTTGCCAGTCAGTGTCTGTTCTCTCCAGTGTCTCCTTTTGCATAAAAGGGTCACCACTTTAGATGGAAGATTCTGTAAGAAAACACACAGCAGGGTTGCATCTGTGAGTGGGTGAAAGAAGGCTCCGAGCTGGGATTTCTTTCCTGCTCAGGTAAGCCTTCTTCCTGCACCATAGATGTCCTCACAAGACAAGAAAAAATAGTCCCTGTTACTGAGCCAAAGGGGGCAGATAAATCTGACAAATTTTGCTCTTCTGCTGTTTTTCTCTTCTTGGTCTATGAAAGGTCACAGTGTGAACCACTTCAGTGCCTTCCACTGTTTTCTTTTACATTTTACAGTGCTTGCATGATCTCAGTGAGGGAGCATATTTATTGTGCATGCCATTCAGTTTAGATTCAACTGCAGCACATGATTACAGCGACTTAGAGGAAAAAAAAACTGGAAAATAAGTCCCTGATGTAAAACTGGTAACTGAGCCAAAACAGTAGTGCCAGTTATTTCAATGCCTCACATAGTGATTTACGAATTCACTGCAAACACATTTAATGATTTATTGGGACAACTGTGCGTATTAACCAGCTCTGTCAAAGCCTTGGATGCAAACTTCTTTTGATGAGGATTTTTCCTTTTCATATTTTACAGAGCAGCGTTAGAAGGTGACAGTAGTGAAAGCTTATGTTTGCATCATACTTTTCAGTGCCACCCCTGAGTTTATCCCTTCAGTCTCCACTGTATTATTTTATTTGGGAAAATATATGCAATGTCTCATGCAAGAATGAATACCTACAGGACTGATCTGAACCCTATAAATATTTGGTAAGCTGATTCATAACCCATTTTTTTTCACATACACGTATTGCATATGCATGCACCTACTGCCCATGTGGCTCTTCTGTGAGAAGTGGTTTGTAGCTGGCATCACTGATTGTCTCAATCTTTGCCTACTCTTTCCTAATTTGCACAGATTGAATCTGTAGGATTTACAAGACAGGCCATGGCTGAATGGAGGAGGATGGAAGGTTGCAAGTAGGGACAAAACAATTTTTAGGAAATGTCTGTTAATTTCTTCACTTTATGGCAGCTGACACACAGGTAAGTTCATTTTATTTAGGCAGGCATTTACTTAGCCTGATAGTAGTTTCTATCACAAGCCTCTTGTCCAAGAAAAGTATGTTCAAATAGTGCTTGTCATGGTGGTGAATACAGAGGCCCTGTCAACCTTTCAAACTGAGGCACCACATACTTTTCCACAGGGAGAACATTACAGCTGCTGTCTTCCAAAACCTACAGCAAGGAATGACTAAATGTCATCTACTGAAAGTTTTAAAGGTAAGTGGAATTAATAAAAGCCCCAGGTGATTTCTCTGTGTTCAGTTTAGAGAGAGAAGGCAGTAGCTCAGATATTTTTTGATCCAATGAAGTCCCATCCCACAAGCTTATCTGTGTGCTGGCAAGGTGGAGCAAAACAAAGTGCCAGCACAAAGCAGACAGTGAGAGCTGTCTGAGGGCTGCAGGAGGAAATTGGAAATAAAGTCTTGTTTTTCACATAGTGCAAAAGCTTGGTCATTTTCCTCCCTCCTAGCTGGTTATCTGCAAATAAGCCAGATACCATTAAAAATATTTTGGGAGATATGTTTTTGTAAATGTTCTGTGTAGTTTGATTAGTAACAACTGTAGAAAAGTTCCTTTTATTCTCACTGCTGCATGTGTCCAGGGCTCAAGTGTCTCAGTCCTGTTGCATATCTATTTTTAAAAGCCATATTTTTTATAGCTTATATACAGAGTCTCCAATGGACGTTTATGTGCTACAATGAGGTCATTTTCTGGATAATTGGGAAAGTCAAGTAATTGCTAGCAAAAGTAAACATTTCTTTTAATGTCCATGAAGCAAGTCTTAGAGCTGTTAGATACCTACACTTTTGAAATTAAACAGTGCTTTACATCAATGTGAAATCCATCTTGAGCTATGCTATGATGTCATCTGGCAATACCAGGGCACGTGTAGGCTACTTCAATACCCTTCATTCATGATGGGGATCCTCACTGTGATTTCACTTTTCCATTAGACTGCAGAAGGTGATCTATAAAATGTGGTATTCATATGATTTGTGTGTATTTGTTGCATGCCTGTTGTCAGCTTAAGACACCAGTGGGATGGGCTGGCAGAGTTTTCTCTCTATTTTTTATTGTCTTTATGCTCTCCAAAGCATGACCTTGTGGCTTTAAAGTAATTTACCTGGTGGCAGCAAGATGCTTTGGAATAATCCTCTTCGTTGCATTTATTCCAGACCAAAGAGAAAAATCTTGGTCTGTGTCTAGGCTTCCTTATTTTATGTGTCTTGGGGTCATAATTTCCCATTTCAGCTGTGGTGGCGATTGCAGCTTCTCTGCTGAGATACCCAGCTTAGTCTGGGACACTTTAGTACCTTCTTCCACAGAATTTCCCATAAAACTTTCTCAGTTCATCAGTCTGGGATAAGTTGTAACTGTAAGAGCAAGATTTGTCCTTCCATGTCAGAAATGTTAATTCTGGGATTACTGCTTCTAATGCAGCATCACAATCTAATTATTTCTTTGCTTCCACCTACTCTCTGCAGTTTTTACTACCTTCTGTCATTCTCTAAACTCTTTGACTCAAGCTCCACCAGACAAGACTTCTTGTTATCTCACAGTCTGGTGCCCCAAACTCTGACTGGGGTGTCAGTTAATTATTTAAGCTGTGGTTATTCCCAGTAATTAGTGGTATGTATTCCAGTCATTGAGAAAGGACTGAATTTATGTAGCGTACAGCCAAATGCCAGGGATGATGAGGGAAGGACAAAGTTTATGATCTAAAGAAAGGAACAGATTTCTAACTTTGTGCAATAAAGATGGGTGCACTACATGGGAGGAAGCGAAATAATGTGGTTGTAGAGGCTGAATTGTTGCACACAGTGGAGCCCTCAGCTACAGTATGAAGCCTGAGAACAATTAAACCTGGGGGGCTTTGACACAGTGGAAAAATAAGAAATCCAGGATGACTTACTGCAAAGGCCAGTGAAGAAGAACCACAGCAGCTGAGCTGAGTACTCATTCTTGACAACAGGGAGCAAAAACCAAGAGAAGAAACAGAAAATGAGTTCTGGAAGCGTATCCTCAGCACTAGTGACTGGTAAATTCAGCCCTCTGATGCATGGAAGATATCCTGTAGTGCTTCAGGAGGTGCTTACATGTCCATCAGCTCTTTAATCTCTTTAACTAAATCTGAGTATTTCTTAGGTTAATATTCCATAGCTTTTACTTCATTCTGGGTGTGATAGACAGATGTCAACTGTATGCTTGGTGCAGCTTCAATTACCTTCTCCAAAGAAAGAAAAATCCAGGAACCTCCCAGAATTTTCTGTCTGTGTGGATCTCTCTACTGGTGGTAGAAATCAGCCACCTTCATTTTGTTTTTCTGAAATGTCAGAAATGTCTTCTCTTGACTAAGCAAGCTTGTGTGGAGCCCCTTGGAACCAGCTGATTGCACACATTGCCTTCCAACTCCTGGAAAGGTTATATCTTTGAAATCCACTTGTTCCCTCAAAATCATTACTTAGATTTGCCACTGTACCTTACCACACTTCTGTAACTTCTTGGTAGGATGCAGAAAAAAGCTTCCAGCTCATTGCTTCAGCAAAGGACTGTGTAATAAGCTCACAGCTGTCAAACTGTGGTTGGCTTCATCTGACAGTGGCACATTTGCTGACATTTGCTCCACAGGATCTCAAACACCAGAAGGAACATTAACCTGAATTAGAAAGGGGCAGTACAGGAAATAAACTCATGATCGCTAAGGGCTGTTTATGAAACAGATTTACACACAAGTAGTGCGAGTTAAGGATAAGTTGAGCAAAAAATATTTCAAATAAGAGTTAGAAAACATCACAATAAACACCGTAAAATGTTTTTTGAGAGTTGTAGAAAAACAGGGATTTTAAATGTCTTGTTTTCCCATAATTTTTCCCTTTCTCCCTTGTAGTGCACCCATCTGTACTGAATATTTTGTGTGCTCTCTCTACCTGCATCTTTTTCTTACTGCTGGAATCTCACATTCTTAATTGCTTTGGGTCAGCATGAAGCAATTGTTTGTTCTCTTTGTCATTGGTCTTAAAAATATAAGCAAAAAACATGGTTGAAGTATAGAACTTCTCTAGCAAAGAAAGAAATTAGAACGAAATATAATTAATTGCAATAGCCATGTCACCAAACAGATCTACAGGGGTAAAATCTTTTACCAGCACTAAGAACTGGTGGGGTAACTCTAAGCTTGGATGTTTTCTTTCATCTCTGCAAGTGTTCAAGGCCAGGTTGGACATGGTTTTAAGCAACCTGGTCTAGTGGAAGGCAGTCCCTGACCATGGCAGGAGGGTTGCAACTAGATGATATTTAAGGTCCCTTCAAAACCAAACCATTCTGTGATTCATTTCTTGACTAAAACCAATTTCGACCAATTGATTACTGTGGAACTGTGTTTTAAAACAAAACCACACTCACCCACTTAAAATAACCCTTCAAAACATTTAGGTCTATGGAACAGGATCTTTTTTGGTTTGGTTAAAGAAGTCACACTCCCTTGTATCGTTAATCCATGGTACAACATATGCATGTAAAGCATTGGCAGCCACAGAAGCATCACCATGGGCTGTATGATCATGGTGCTCATACTGAATTTGCATCTCATTGTTCTCCCCTCGTTTCAGGGGTGATCAGGACCTGCATTTTAAGAATGGTGAGGGAAGACTTAACTTTAATTTGTCATTTGTCCTTTTACCTCGTTTCATCAAGAGGCAAGCTCAGACATGGGCTTAGCCATGTTTGATTTTGACTTTCATTTCCTCTTCCATTTTTAATCTGTGATAGACTGTTTTGTGTTACAGTTTATGATTGAAAATCTGTGCTTTGTGTTTTCCTTGAGGACCACAAAGGCTTATTTAGCATGTATTTCAAGACCTTGGTTGAAGATGTGAAGTTTTGAAACTTATGAAAAGTTTTCTTAGTTGTAATGCCTCTCTCCAGGAAAATAATGGAGGTATAAGCAGAGCAGAAGTCCATGGCCCCTGAGGCTTTGTTGCAGTAAATTAGGAATGAGAGGAACAAAGGGCAACAAGAGGCTTTAAAAAGAAAAAAAAATCTCAAGAACTATAATTCTGTCTCTTTTTAAGCCTCCTCTGAGATGGAGATGAGTAAATACAAAGATAAACCAAACCCAATAAAGATGATTTAAACCCCTTTTGCATAGTCACAACTGCAATTACAGGTCTTGCTGGTGAATATTTTCTATTTCTACCTGTGTAAAAGTGTGTTCATGATCCATTTATTCATTAAGACACCTAATCAAGCCTGACTTACATACTGACCAAGCAGTCTTCATAAAACCTGTATTCATGAACACCAGAGAGCCAAGTAGAAGACTTAGGAGGGTGGTTTTGGTTTGCTTTGGTTTTTTTCTTCTAACAGGTAAGGGGTGCTTTCATCATACAGCTATTAGAAGAATGTTAACGAAGGACTACAGCACTTGGGGGTGCATATTTAACTGAGGGACATTATGCAATTTTTTCCAAAAGACATGACAGAACAAATTATCTTCCAGATGAGATTCTACCTAATTTCTATTCAGACCCATCCAAATATTTTTAAAGTCCCAGAATGAACTAAATCTTGAGAGAAAGTTTGCTAGCTCCCTCAGCATGGAATAGAGTTTGCTCTTTAACAAT
Organism: Rhipidura dahli; assembly: GCA_013399225.1. NCBI lineage: Eukaryota > Metazoa > Chordata > Aves > Passeriformes > Rhipiduridae > Rhipidura > Rhipidura dahli. The sequence continues at coordinate 564,856 of VXAC01002374.1, forward strand.
TACAGGCTTTGAGGAAAAGCCATATTCTGACTCAGAGCAGTCAGTTCACTGATCAGAACCCCAGTGACTTTCCCATGTTCTCTGGTTAACCCCCCATCTGTGCAGGCTGCCTGCAGAAGCAGCTGCCTCGGGGGCTTTGTGACCACATTTGCAAAGTTCTCCAGCTGCAGAAGCCTTCATATGGCAGCAAAGTCAGTGCCTGAAGTCAGGTGGAGTATTCCATGACCTTGAAGTTGGGTTGCATTGTCCTGCCCTCCTTACAGCTGAGCAGCTGTGTTTTTCACACGTGCTTTGGATCCCAAAGAGGACAGGAAGGATTTAGAAAACATCCAAGTACTTCACAATGAGAAATTTTCAAATGCAAGATTTCCTTTGAGAAATACCCATTTCGTTGACTTTTTGAAATACTACTTATTTTTACATTCCATTTTAAGTTGCTAGCCACTTTTCATTAAGGACTCATCAGCAAGGCTCAGTTAAAAATTTCAACTCAGCTTTTAGAGGAAAATAATGTCTTAAGAGCTTATCTAAAGAATGAAGCAACACGTTGCTTCTTATGTGGACACAATGTTTTCAGTTGCACTTGGATTATTTTTATGAATCTTACTTTTAATTTAATACCTTCTTGAAATTTTTAAATTTTTTTTTTTAATATATTTGCCTTTTAACTAATTCTTTGTCCTTAAGTTCACTGGGTGACCTAAGAGGAGAGCTGATGCAGAATGGATTTTTGACCATTACTGTGTAACTACATTCAGATGAATCCCTGATCTTGTTCCAAACAATGCTGCTAATTCACTGCGGAATCAGGAAGCAAAACTTGCCTTCCATCTCCTGGCCCCCTAGCTAAATGACAGGTAAAACTGAAAAAAAAAAACCATTAAATTGCCCATAATGGGAGTAGTTAACCAGTTAAAAGTCGGGTCAGGACTATGTCCCTTTCATCCTATACAGGGTATTTTCAATCAAGTAGGGATTCACATTTCTAAAATTCCCTAGAATGTAAAGAGCTGGCTGATACTGATACCCTTGTTGATAAACTTTTCTGGGAAGTTTTCATCCTTATTTGCTCCACAGGATCTCAAAAACCAGAAGGAACACCACCACCACGAAGGTTTCTGGTGAGATGGCACTCAAATTGCACTCCAGAGCTCTGGTAATCTGTGCTCTGGAAAGATTAACTAAATTACAGCATGCACGTTCTGGGAGGGGAGGGTGAGCCCTGGTTTGTCCAGCACAGAAAAATGAGAATGACAGCTGATCTGTGTGAGCCAGTCGTGGGGATTAAGGGGAAAGGAAAGAATTACTTAGAGGATATTCTTGGCCCATGAACAAATGAGCTTGAACAATTCATGAATAAATGAAGCTTTCAGAAGAAGCTTAAGTACGGGGTCTGGAACAGTCTTTGAGTCGGGAGAAATGGGTGAAACACTGACCTACTTCCAGTGGGAGCACGTTTAGTTATGAAAGGAGCTCCTCTAATGCAGTCATTGAGTGGCCCAAGAGCCCAGGAGGTCCCTCCCCAGTTTGTAGTCTGTGTTACAGAGAGAAGAATAACAACAGCAGCGTCATAACAGGGGCGGTGATGACCACTGCATTCTTCAGTGTTCTCACTGCTTTTCATGTGTATCTTTAGTCTTTGATTAAACAAAAGATCAAATTAACAAAATCCCTGCGCTTCAAATACTTTACGGTCAAAAATCTTTGAATAAGGGTACAACAAGCGGAATTATTTGTGGAAAGAAGAAACAAAAAAGACAGTAGAGCTGTCTTTCTTTTCTTTCAGTTTTTCTGCTCCTTGTGCATAATTCTATCTTGCCATGTGTTGTTGGCAAAATGCTCTCAATTTTTAGTAAGGTGAAATTAAAAAAAAATGATTTTACATGATCTATCATTTTTTGCAAAGTGTGAAATCAATACTTTCTACGCTATGATTACTAAATTGTGTTTGCATTGAGGATGATGATAATTTCCATCTAGCACTGCAGGTGCATTCTGTGCAATGATCCTAATCCGCTTTCTCGTTGGATTAACAGCAGGATCACAAACTCAGTTATCAGCAAAATGCTGATTTACACCCTTCAAAGCAGTCTTAGTTGAAACCAAGCATTATTTGTGCACAGGCAGGGATTAATAAACACAGAGTTTGTGTGCAGCAGGAAGGTCATTCAGGGGAGATCAGGAGTACAGTGGATCAGCATCCCCATTATGCGCCTGCCTCCTTCCTGGGAAAACCCCAGCTCAGGGCAATAGAGCAGCTTCAGTGCCCTGGCTGTTCAGCTAAAGGCTGTGTCAGGACACATATATCAGCTTCCCAAAGCAGCAGCAGCACATTAGCTCGGCAGTAGCTCCACACAAAACAGATCTGCAGTCCCTCCGTGAATAGGACACCGCTGCCTTTGTGCAGTTGGGATTTGGACAAAGCACTGCAAAGTGTTGCTTAAGCTCCAAGGAGGAATGAGACAGGGACAAAGAAGAGACAATAAAACATGTAGTAGATCCAGTTAGGTTATTGCCATAAACCTTTTTCCCTGATTAAATTTCTAAAACAATCCATAATGTCTCAAGACAGGCACCCCTATGTTTAATTCAATGATCTGAAGTGAAAAACCTTCGAAAAGACCACACCCCACTTCTCTGATTCCCTTAGGTCCTAGAGGCTGAAATCACACAAGATTTCTGTGAGGCTGAGGTTTGTAAGTATCACTGTCCATTCTTCATAGAAACAGAGTTTTTACACAGTCAATATAAAATAAAAGAAAGATGAAAATCTTTATCAGCCTAAAATTTCAGTCCTGCTGTCCACAGAAACTAGGAAGTTTTGGTGGCAGAAGAGAACAGGGTGTTTGGCATATTATAAAATATTTTGAGATCTTTTATGTGGAGAGCCAGTTGATCAAGATTTTATGGATTAAATTTTATGTTTAATCACCAACAGAGACAGAAATAGTGCAATCCTAATAAAACTTTCTTTCAGAGTAATGATTCCTGTATGTCTAGGCACTTTTGAAAAACCTGCTCCAAAGTGTCTGTATCCTTAGAAGAGCACCTGAAAACCATTGAAATGTAATTCAAATATGTTCAAAATCCAGTTCCCACAGACAGTATATATTTCCATGAAAATGTAGCAGTGATTTTCTGTAGGATCAGAAAATTGCCACCTTCCTCAGAGGACGTGTTTTGTTCCAAAGGGAGTATATTTGCTGCAAGCATGTATTTAATGCCACAAATAAATGTTGGAGCTGTTACAAAGTCTGATAAAAAAAGGAAAGCAACCTCACTTTCTCACAACTCTGAGAGCCTTGGCAGGAGTTTAATTCTAAAATGCTGCTGGTAAAAGAAAAATCCATTTAGGTGATGCAGACTGCAAAACACCCACCTCATGGAGTTCTCTCAAAAGCTCTCAAAAGGCAAAGGCTGAAACTGTTCAGCGATTATGTAGCGCTATGAATTTTCTTACAATGGAAAAAAGTTTAAAGAATGACATTCGTTTTCTTTGGTTTTTTCTGTCTTCACAGCAGCACTTTATAAGGATAGTGAGTGAAAGGAATAGTTTACTGTGAACAGGTACAATATTGACAAAGGATGGGTTAATGAAAAACAAAACATTACATTCTTCCCACAGAAACTGCAATTTCTTGTTCATTCCGAAGACATTACAGAAACACAGACATTTGAAGTTATTCAGCCCCCAACTATGTGACTGAATTCCTACCTTCATGGGACTGGTTCAACCATTAGAATTTATTGTAAAGGCTCTGAATCTAATTTTTAATTTATTTATTGCATGCCACGGGGTATTTTGAAAGTAAGTGGTGAGTGCAATGGAAAACAACGTGGAGTGACCACAGCCAGTCATCCAAACCCCAGCAGCTTTGCCCACTGACTTCTGTCCCTGTTGCCAACTCCTGTGAGCATGAATGTCCCACTTTAGTCATTTCCTGAGCATTTGTCTAGTCGGCAGGGCAAGCTGAGTGTCTCAGTTTAGCCACTCACTGCAGACCTTTCCATTTGTCTAAAGACAAAACCTTAATTTAATACAATTTTCTCAGTTTGAACTCCTCACGGTGTCCTTGATTGTGAGAGGGGAATTTTAATGCCAATCATGAAGTACTAACAGTAATTCAGTAAAAATTATTAACACTTTCTGCCTCACAGGTGGTAGGTTTCATCTGACCCTTGATTAAAATTGTTTTGCTTTGTATTTGTATACCATCATTAATCTGCTGAGTTTCAAAGCATTTGCATGAGGTAGATGATAATAATAATTTGCAGACAAGGAAAATATGATACAGATGCTGCACTTCTTCCTGGGAAAAACCAATAACTCAGCTACAAGTGCTGCTATTATCAAGGGAAGTTTTACAAAATCTCCTGAGAGAATAAAAATACTGAGGGACTTGTCCGTGGGTCACAGGAGGAATTAGATATTTAAACCAGGAGCCTTGTTAGAGCTCCATGTACTTACCCTTAGGCAGAGCTACCACCACAGTTTAATTGCTCAAATCAAATTATGATTCTTTTCCAAAATCAGTATCATATGTCTTATTTTTCAGTGCTGCAGTAATCATTTTACTTCTTCCTACACAGAAATGTTAAAAAAGTACACAATCACTACTTATCTGAAACAAGATTTCATTGAAGAAACCATGTTTACTATTCTTTTTTTTTTCCTTTTCTTTTGCAATCCAGATATTGACCTTCCTGTAGTCCAAAAGCTAAGCTGAAGCTTTGAAATATTGAGTTACAGTGAGTTGGGAAATGCAAACCCTTTGGTTCTGCTGGTTTGGTTTGGGTTATATTTGGCTGCTTTTAATAGCACATTACAAATTCTGTCTTTCAGAAAATAGCTGTTGAATTTTAAGTATATTTTTACACTAATATAGAAAATATTAATTCTTTCAGTTATTGGAGATCTCAGAACCAGTGATGAGTAATTCTCAGAGGGGTTTTTTTGTATGTGAAGGTACGAGATTTTTTAATCTCATATTCTCATTTTTAATCTCTTACCCCTAACCTGAAGTGCCATTGCAGTTACTATGTCCATCATCCCTTTAAAACTACTTTTAAGTCGGGTGTCTTCTGGAATGGGTCTCTTAATCCTGTATGTATAATTGAGCTAAAAAGACACTTTTTTTTTTTTGCAACTTCCCTTGCCAAAAACACCTTTAAATTGGTTTCAAATGATGCAATGGCGTCTTTGGTCCTGAACCTAGACAGAAAAAAATGGTGAAAATAACTTGAGGTTGCAGAAATTTTTAAAACAGGATCTGATCTGCCTCCCCTTATATATCACCGGTATTCAGAATGGAACTGGAACATAATCATCACACAATCATTATTATCACTGTAATGCCATAATTTCCTAGATGTGTCTCAGGTGTTTTCACAGAAGTTTTTGCCAGTTGATTCAGAGTGATGCTGGACAGTATGAGACAATGTACCCATGACTCTTAATTGAGATGTAATTACAAAGGAAAACCCTGATTCACCTTCTGATGCAGACAGTAACAGTTCAGGAACAGGCAGAAATGAGGAGTGAAAATAACAGACTGGTGGGACAGAAATAAAACCCACACCTGAACTGTAATGACTTCTCTTCATCCTACCTGCTCTCTTTCAAAAAAATCCTAACATAAGAGAAAAAAATTCTTTCTTCCTGTCCCTTTCCCCATCGAGAAAATGTCACTGCTTTCAGGGAAGTACAAATTAATCCCTGACAGCTCCTGCCTGAATGCAGGGGTTGGAATATGTTGTGGGAGCTGTAATTGGCTCCTCACAGCCCAGTTCCCTTCCATAAATCAGGATCTGCTCCTGGATCCTATCACCCATAAAGCCATTTGCTGGAGGTTCCAGGGTGACCATCTCTCTCCTGGCCCCGAGTGGTGGCCTTGCTGGGAGCACTCTGGCAGTAAATAAATACAGAACACAGGGTGTTCAGCTGGCTGTCCAGGTCTGCTGGAAGGCAGATACAAGTGTCACAGGTGCTCTGGACAGTGGGAGGCTTGCACGAGAAGACAGAGGTTAGAGTTCTGTGTATTTTCATAGTAGTCAGGGAAGAGAATGAAGAAAGAAAGGTTTAGAAAGCAAAAAAAAAAAAAGAAAAAAAAAATCCACATGCTGTCTGCTCTGAAAACACAGAAACAGACTTACAAAGGACTTTTGAATGTTCACAAAAATGTTGTCTGTGCTGCTTGTTAGCCTTACCAAGCTTCTTAAATCCTCCATATGACCATCCAAAGACTGTGGCAGTAATAACTTGTTTCAAACATGTCCTAAAACTGCATTATTATTTGCCTGTCTGAGGAGCTGCTTTGCCTCTGCCTACTCCCACTGGTGTGCAGGCCAGACCTGCACAGCAGCATGAGAAATGAGAGCTTGGGTTGAAGCCCAGGTTTCAAGCCCACAGTCCCAGGGTCTACAAAGAAACTGCAAGGACCATTAGTCATGACTGATCTCTTCATTTAACCCCTTAGAACAGCAAATGGTACAAAACCCAACCAATTATCATGTACTGGCAAATTCAAAGTGTCTCTCCTCAGTCCTGCCAGGACTTTTCTCCCATGATCAGAGATCCAGAGTTTTTCTCCCATGATCAAAATGATTCAAAGAAGACTGATTGCATTTTAAACTGAGGCATTTAAAAAGTAACTAATCATGACCAACAGTAATGTTCAGAGCCTTGGTGACAAAGGAAGCCCTGAAGAACAAAAAGTCAAGGACAAGGTGGCAAGTCATTCAGGAAAGAGCAGACTGCCCCAACACCAGTGACACACCTCTCCTTCCCAGTAGTGACTGCAAAGACAAGCCATTCTCCTCCCAGCAGGGCAGGGTGTCTCCACCAAGGGAGCCACAGTTCAAGAAAGCCATCCTCTGCAGGGAGAGTGCCTGGCTGGCCTCAGCAGATCCCCTGCAATCTCTCTGAGGTGATGACTCTGTCCAAACTTTAATATTGGGGTGGGGAGGGGAGTAAACAATTCTTCTTAAACAATTTTTCTTCTTAAACAATTTTTCTTCTTAAACAATTTTTCTTCTTAAACAATTTTTCATAGAATGGGTCAGGTTAGAGGGGACCACAGTGGGTCACTGGTCCAACCTCCCTGCTCAAGAAGAGTCATCCCAGAGCACATGGCACAAGGTTGGGTCCAGACAGTTCTTGAATATCTCCAGTGAGGACTAACTTGTTAAATTTAATGTTTGTGCATAATTATGATTTGCTTCTTCTCCATGGCTGTATTATTTTGTTAAAATAACCTTCAACATGGCAATTATTCTTATAAAGAGAATAGGAAGTTATTGTTACAAAGTTCTAGGTGGTGTAGTCCTATGGTAGGTGTAGTTACAGAGCTGAGAATGAAGAAATTACTATGTGAGAAAGTATTTCTTTTTTAAAGATAGTTGTGGGTTATTTGATTTGATTAGCAGGAGTTAAATAATCTGTTTATTTGACAGCATATTTTAAAAGACCTTTGAGAGCAGATCGCTGAACGAGTTGGATGGAGGCCACCCCTTGTCTCCGAGGCAGATGGATGGATGGGAGGAAATACATTTAAGACAAGTTTCCTGTGCCTCCATTCAGGAGGGAGGAAGGAGGCCCCCAGTGGACCCAGCTTTCAACCCCATAAGCATACTTTAGCCTAAGCAGGACAAAGCTGAGCATGAGTCAGGAGGGTAATTTGAGATTAAGGTCTCTGAATCAAATGTATGAATAACTTCTCTTATTCACTGACCTCTTCTTTTTCCATTGTTTCAAATTAGCTTTTCTTTTTTTAGTTTATTAAAATTAGGTGATATTTGAAATGAAAAGCAGTTTTCCTTATCAAAGAATAAAACATTTTCATTCAAAAATGCAGGGAAGAAATACTGTAATTTCAACTTCAGAAAAACAAATATCAGCAAGACCAATTTCATAAAGCTAAGAGAAATTAGTGGAACACTGTCATGTTGATGCCTTTTCCTGGTCTTAAAATCAAGAGACAAACACAGTTAGAAGGGAAAATGGGTTTTACCTTGGTGTTTATTTTAAGGATCCTTAGGTGCACCACGTCCAGGTCAAATGCACCTCAATGCACATCCGAATGCACACCCACCAAAGATCTGGTATAACATTATAGGTGGTACTAATTAGCACATCTATCAAAGATTCCCCTGTGAGAGGCTCAAATGAGCCCCCCCTCCCCAAGGAACCTTCCCCTGGATGGTTCTATCTCAGTTTACAAAATGTGTTCTGGAGAGGACCTTGGGCTCTGGGCACTCTGATCCCTCATTACAAAGCTTCTAACATGTTCAGTCTCCCAGTTTAACAAACAAGTTCAAGGATGTCAGCAAAAGCACTAAGAACACAGAAATTGTAAAAAGGTATAACAGGGGTATAAAAGAAAAGACAAAAATCATCATGGCATCAATATTGAACCTCTTCTCTTTTTTCTGAAAAGAGCTCTCCCATAATTTGGCATCCAGCTCCAAAGAAAAATTGAAAACTGCCTATTTCCCAGCGAAGTGCCCTAATTTTTAAACACCAAAAAATGCAAGTGAAAAACCTTACTTTCAGTTAATAGGTGTGTTAATTCCTTCCCATCCTCTGTCCCTTCAGAGAAAGGACCATAACTCCACCACAATCACCATGTGCTCATCTGCAGGTGAATCCTGGTTCCTGCCTAACCTCACTGACCAGCGATGGGTTTGCTTGGTCACTGCAGATGAGTCCATCCATTTCCTGTGTTGGAGTCCTCCCCTGGGAGTATCTGACCTCATCCAACTGTTTATTCTCCTTCTTTATAAACCAAATGCTTCATTCTGTCAGGGAGGGGTTCTCCTGCTGCTTCCAGTTGGCAGCTGTCTGCCTTAAAATCAGAGGCAACACATATCCTACCAGCCACTGACCTGGAATTCCAAAAGACACATATTCCACTGAATGAAACCAGGACACTGGAAAACTGCCTGGTTTTTCCACGTCTGGGATTTCCTTTGCCACAGAAATCACTCACTCTGGTAAGGAGTCGCTGCAGGAAGTCCTCACATGGTGCTACACAACCTGGTACACTCCTCACATGTGAGGCCCTCACAAGCAGGTGCCTTTTCTTGCTTTATTAAGGGCAACCAATTTGGAATTTTCATTAATCATGTCTATGCCACCTACCTGGAAGTGTATTTTATTTAATACAGCTTATTTAATATTTTATTAATTGGAAGAGTATCCCAAGTGTCCAGAAATGCACATCTACACAGTTATCTGCTAGCCAATAGCTGCTGCTAAAGTCTAGGTTAGAAGAATTTAAACTGCCTGACACTCACTGAGGTTTCTCTCACTCACTAAGTCATGGGCTTTATTTGCATTGTTCCTAACTGGTTTTGTGTCCACCCCCTGTTCCCCACTCCTCCTAGTAGCTGCAACTGTGAGCCTGTGAAGATCTGTTTACATATTTCCTTTAAGTGCTTCTCTTCAAAGTGTATTACAGAGTCAGTGCATTGTCACAGTGTTTCCTGAAAATGCACACTAATGACCTGGGAAACCAGAACAGCCCTCAAAACAGTCGAGGAGAATTCTCAGGAATTCCTTCATGCAAAGCTGGGCACCCTAAAAGAAAAATGCTTTCGAGTTCAAACCATTGTTTATTTTGGAGCATGTTTCTTACTCTGCTCTCAATGGTGACCTAGGAATGAGCTCACCATTGGAAGCAAATCTGTCTTCTGTTTCCACTCCTAAAGGATTACCTACTCTCTGAAGCTCATGGGGTTATTGATGGCCTTACACCAAACTCATGATTTGGAATTCTGTGAAAAAAATAAATACACACGCATACAGGTGTGTGTGACACTGGCAGATTTAAGGAAAAAAAAAAAAAAACAAACCTGTTGAAACATTACAATAAAAATAATTTGTAATAAATAATTTGTAATAAATAGAAGGCTTCCTATATTCGCAGATGACCTGCTTTGTGCTTGAACAGGAGAACACCTGACCTAGCATGAGTGTGCAGGAGCACAGCAAAACCCTGCTGGTTGGTGATGTGCATGTGGGCTGTGCAGCATCTGGCAGCATCTCAGGCTGAGATCCAGCTAGCCAACAGCCTCGTGCTGCCTTTGTGTGGGGCAGCTGGAAACATTCTCTGCAAGCAGGAGCTGCGAGCTGGCGCTGCTGCCAGCCGGTCAGCGCTTCAGCTGCGAGGCTGCTGACCAACCAAGCACAGGCTGCTCTGCCCATCCCTCGGTGCTGCCCTGCAGGAGGTGATGGACACCAAACACCAGAATGCACTGATGCTGCTTTGGATGACAGTTTGGGACTTTGAAGGCAGCAGTGTCTGCCAGCAGGGTCAACACATGGAAAAGGCACCTGGGGAGGAACAGGACAGACAGCTCAGGTGTCACTGCCAAAGATGCCCTCATTTTGATTTCAGCCCACCTCCTGCTCTTCTGACCTTGTGAGCACACCCTCCTTTGAATCTCTTTCACACACAGGGTCAGACAGGTCCAGGATCTGCTCTGTAAATGCATCAGGAGCTTTGCCATTTCAGCCTCTGCCTGGTGCTGGTGGTGTGGGGAGGAGTTCGAGAGCCAGTGAGTGACAACTGTCCCACCAGCATGCAAAGTTGGAATTTTTTTTCAAGCTAAGAAGAGATGGTTTTACTTTTCCTCTAGCAGCAGTTAACCTATCAAACTGAGTGCTGCCAGAAAGGCAGATTACAGTAGTTACAGACAAGGTATGACACCACAAGCAGAACAAAAAATAAAAAATAGGCTCTAGCATCTCTGTTTGGTGGAGTGTCTTAGAATCTGCTTTGAAGTCACTTTTTCTGAAATTCCTGGGGAATTACCTGACAGCTGATTTCTTAAGCTTGCATTGGTGTCTCCTCATACATACCTCTCCTTCTCCCTTTCCTGCCCTTTTGTCTGTCCTTCACACGTTTCAGAAGGAAGCATTATGAGAAAGCCACCCTAAACCCCAAATCTACAGATGCAGGAGAGACATCTCTTAAGTCATTCCTTCTCTTTTTTCACTGATGTATTCTCTCAAGAGTGATAATCATCTTTCTTGAAATGCAGGTCTAAGACGGAAGGAATTTTTATCTGGAAGAGTAATATAAATTAACTTTGACTGCCAGTTTCCACTGATTATTACTTTCCAGGCGGAATTCCTACAGATTCTTGAGGCATGACCTCTGATGAAAAAATAAACCCCTTTAAAACTTGTTTGAGAAATTCCAGATAACTTTCACAAGAGATTTAATTTTAGAGCATTAACACAGTCTTGGTTGGAAAGATAAAACTACAATGCAGTTATTTGGTAGGAGTCATTACTGAACAGTGAAGTCATTTGAGCTTATTTTACTGTGCTTATCTTTTTGCTCTCTTTTTTCCCCTCTCAAACTAATTTTATTATGCATTACTCAGTGCACTCTGGATTCACCCTCATAAAAGGATAAAGTATCTCAGCAGATATCCAGGCTTAGGCAGTCAGTTTGAGAGTAAACTCACAAGCCTTAGTTATCTACACCAAAGAGCCAGTGCACAGGGTATCGTCTACGTATTGTCAGTTAGGGTTCATTACCTTGTAAATCTTGGGTTTGTGAGGCTTAAGCAAAGGTAAAAGCTGCCTCAGATAGAAAGAGCTGTTTTAAATGCTGCTGCCAAGCACTTACTAATGGCAAATGCATCTTTGAATCAGATTTCACCTCTGCTAAGCAAATAAATTAAAAGAAATTTGCACCATCTAATAGAGAAAGGCACTCTCCTGTACCTCTATTTGATGTGCAGATGCACGAAGAAGTGAAAAACACATGTTAGAAGCTATTGTCTTATGCTGCAATTACTTTCATACCTATTTTTGAAATTTTAGGGCTGGGACACCTAGTTCTTTATTTGCAAAGAGTGCACACACTGCAGTGAGGTGCCCTGACTTTTGGAACTAGATGATCTCTCAGGTCCATTCCAGCCCAAACCATTCTGTGATTCTGTGGCTCTGGAGCCTTGCATGCTTCTGCTCAAAGAGCTGTGTCCAGTGTCGCTGTGGTCCTGCAAAAGCACCTGCTCTGTGCAGAGTGGGTCCCCTTTTTGAACCTGAAGTGAGCCATGGAGGAGCAGGTCTGTGACACTGCCCCGCCACGTGTTCCCAGTCACAGCTGCTGCCAGCTCAGCTCGGGGCCTTGGGGCTCAGGGGGGACAACTGCAGTGCTGCAAAACAAGATCCAAACAGGTTCTTGGGGCTTTGAGGGAAATTATTTGTGTGTCCTCACCTGCGACTTCAGCTCTGTCAAAGGCATTATAGCTGGCTGAGACCTTCCACAGCAGCCCCTGTGGGGTCGGGCAGTGCTTCCCACTCACCCAGAGCCAGAACGAGCAGCCAGCTCCAGTCCCATGGAGAAATCCCACTGTGCCCTCACCTGTACCTGAGGCAATGCCTTTGTTTTTCCTTCTCAGCTTGTGTCTCCTGAAGTGCTTCTCTTCCCACCCAAGCCCTGGCAGCTGGTGCTCCCCAAGGATTGCTGGCAGATCACCCTGGCTGCCTGCACACAAGCACCTGCCCAGCCTCACTGCCCTGCTCTGTGTTGTGTCTGTGTGGGAGCAGGCACTGGCTGAGGAGAGGAAGCTTCACAGGTCATTAGATGCTTCTTTTATGTGTGAGGACCAACTTACAGTAAAGCCTGACCTTTCCCTCCTTACAGCTGCTTACAGCACTCTACTTCTGAAGTTGCCTGCCCTGCATGAAAGGAGAATGATTACTTTCTGGCTTGGAAAAATAAAAGATTTTTGGGCAAGTTGTTTCCATGCGGAGCAGGTCCCTATTCTCCTGCAGAAACATCCAGTTTAGTCCTCCTTCATCTCGTGTGTTTTGTTGTTTTCCAGTCCCTTCTTTTCCATTAGCTCACACTGCTCATCTCACTGACAAAAGAGAAGAACAGAGCAGGGGAGGAAGGCAGCCCAGAATTTAATAGCCAAAAGAATCCTTTCTCCATTTCTATTCAAACTTTTTTAGTCATCAATCTTACCGCTTTACTTGTCTGCTTCTGGCTATGCCAGGTCAGAAGCATTTTACACCTCGATCTTCTCCTCTTGTTGGTGCTTTCCTGTCAGCAAGTGTTGCATTATTTCTTTCCCAAACCCCATCCATACAAAGCTTCTTTCTTCTTTTCAGCACATCCCCAGCAGAAGCATTTCAGATGGCTGAACTGGTGGCAAGGTGATTCTGGCTGAACAAGGGGGAAGTAGATTTACACTCAGAGATTACATGGAGCAGTATTTGCATCCAGCAATAGCCTGACATGCACATGGGAGGGTGTCAGGTGGTTATATTCATACACTTTTTTTCCCCTTCAGGGAGGGCCCAGCTGCCTTAGCCAAATTAGCTGCTTTCTCCACAACTTCGCTTCATGGACCAGCTTATTTACCATGTGTTGAGTGCAAGTGCATGATTGATAGTGCAGCTAAACAGGGCTTATTCACCTACCTGAAATAAATGCAGTTAAAGAGCATAAATTTTAGAGGAGGAAATGTATTTGAAAGTCAAAACTTTCTCAGCTGTTCCATGAGAATCTTCATATAGCACCCATTGGAACAGGTCCATACCTTCCTTGACCAAACTTGTTAACCAGAACTGGACTGGAGCTCACTCCTCTGAGAAACATAGGCTTTTGTTTCTAATAAAACATGTGGGCCAAATTAGTATGTAAATAAATGAATGACTTTCAAGAATCCCAGATAACACTTGCTGAGCAATAGGTCAGGCCAGATTTAATCTAAAAATCTTTCTGCTGCGTGTAAATGGTTATGTCATAGCATTTGTCTTTAATTACTAAACTGTTTCCAAAGGCTTGACTCATGACATGTTCCTCGGTTAACCACAAAAACTTGTACTACAAGATTTGCCATATAGATCCTTTTTTTTTTTCCTACAGCATTGTTAAGCCCTGGCTCCTGAAAAAGGAATGTAACAATCTCCCAGAGATAGACACTTGATCTTTACAGTAGTGAGAGCTCTCTCTTTTTTTTTTTTTTTTAATGTATTTTCCATATAAAGGAAACAAGGCACTTTTGACTCATAAGGAATGCTGCAACATCTTTAATATTGACAGGGAAAAAACCCACAGAAGCGAAAGCATTTAAAATACAACAAGTTATGCATCTCAGTATAAATCCAAAGAGGAAAGATCACTTTTCTAAACCTATATACAATGATTTCTGTAACAAATTGTACCATTTTCTGTATGCCATGATGACCAGCCCTGCCAATAGCAGATAATTTGAGAAAGGATCAGCCTCTCCTTGTTCCTAGTTGTGCAAAATTTCTTGGTATCCATGAGCCATTTCCTATGTATGACCTAAAGATGAGGTCAGGAGAATGAAGTGTCCCAGCTATTCTGTGAATTAAAAGACTAATCTGGGAACCTAAAGAGTGTTTGATGAAGGGAAAAAAAAAAAAAAAAAAGTAGGATTTTGCCATTGTTATAACGGAAGTGCTGATCTGATCACCCAGATCTAAGAAGGACACTGTAAGATTGAGCTGGTGGCTTTGGAATGCCCAGCAAAAGTCAAAGGAGAAAGATGTAAGTAAGGAGAACCAGTTTAAATAGCTAAAATGCAAATTTAAAATAATTTTTAACTTCCTCTCTTGTAACCTGAGTCTGAAATAGGGAAATGTGCACCAAGTGTTACAAGCTGATATTATTTAGAGCAGAGGAGAAACAGGTTTCTTCCATCTTTCAGGTGGAAATACATCAGTTTGGAGCCTGTTTATAAAAAGCACATTCTGCCAGAACATTTATATTGTGCTACAAGGTGCCACCACAGGAACTGTTCAACTCCTGCACTTCAGATTTTGGAAAAGCTGCTGGTAGAAGTCTACCACTTGCTTAGCACCCTCAAGAGCATCTCCATTTCTTCAGCTCCTTTAACTACTGGCCTTACCCTCCTTCCTCAGGGGCAGGAATTCCCACACAACCCTCACAGCCCATGGCAGCCAGCTCTCTTGCCACAACACACAAGAGGAGGCTTGCACTGAAATGCTTCAGCTCAGATCACTGAGCAGAAACACTGTGAGAAATACAGGTTGAACTGACACCAAAACAAGTGACACCTTGGAGGTCGAAGGAGGTGATTGTCCCACTCTGCTCTGCTCTGAATATTGTCTGCAGTTTTAGGCACCACAGTATAATAAAGATATTAAATTATTAGAGAGCACCTAAAGGTAATTTTGTTCACTTATTAATTTTCCTTTTTCCAGGGTACCTCAGACTTTTTTCCACCCCAGGGGACAATTCACCATCTATAGCTACTGCACCATGCTGGGTGATATCCTTACCTGGCCAAACATTTCTGATCAGACTGGTTTTCTTTCTTTAAATTCCATATCTCACCTCCTCTACTCCCAGTCAGTCATACCTGCCTGTAACTGTCTCCTCTGTGTATCAGGGAATTCAGTCTCTGTACCACTGTTCTGCATTTTGAGATGTTGCTTTTGTCTGTTTTTCTTGTATTTTTATGTTCCCACCACCTGCTCCTACATTTTGCCTTCATTAGCTGTTGTCAATGAGAGTGGCTTTGTTTGCCAGCTCATATTCTGCTGTAATTTCTGTTATGTGTTTTCTTTTCAACCAACTTCTAATGATCCTAAAATGTAAATGTGGAGTTTGGCTTGTGAAAGGTAAAGGCACAGCCTTTTGATACTGTACCTCCTGTTATAAAATATGGCTTGTGTAGAATATAAAGTTGATAAAGTAAATGTAGTTTTAATGTTAAGATCCTTGAGGTGAGGGTCAAATGTGACTTGTAAGGTCCTGGGACCAGACTTTAAATGCCTGTGAAATGTCAGTAAATCATTCTGAGGATACAGGCTAACAAACCAGCCCTAAAACAGCAGAGGAGTCACAGAATGCTTTCCTGACTCTCTGTCCCCTAACTGCCTTCCCACCTGGCAAGGGAGGCACTGCCCTGTTTGACAGAGTGTGTTTCCAGCTGAATTTTTAAAGATGAAGAAAACTTACAGTTTGGAGCACGTCTTCCACACCTTTTTGCTTTCCTAGAAGCTCAGAAGGGCTCACACCCTCCAGCTAGAAACAGTTCCCTCCTGAAGGTTAAAGCTTTCCCCCAGAGCATTCTCTAATTTCAGTTGCAATGTCTTGCTTTGCAATTGCATGTTTTAATTATCTCTTTAACAAAAGCAAAGCAGAAAAATTAATAGCTTCTATTGAAGGAGAGAGTAACTGATTTGTTTGTTTGTTTAAAATTGTTACCAAAGCATATGAATGATCTTTCCCTTCCTTGAACAGACTGAAAAACAGGAAGGAAAGTCCTGTGAGGAGAGTTTAAATAATTCACTCATTTCAATGCTCTCTAAAGTCTATATTCCATCAGTTGTTTTAGTGACACCACCAAGCACTCAATTTAATTTTGTAATGCTTTCTGGAGGCTTGCACCAAAGTAACCTACAGAGGAAGGATGACACTTCACAAACAGTATTTGTGTATTCATTACCATAAAGCAGTTTCTGCCTCTGGGTAGTGGTGCAGCTAAGTCAGGCAGTATTAGAGAAGAGATGCTGCCTGCACTGAGGATGTCTCTCCAGCAATGGAAGGTTCCTTGGGCTGCCTTGCTCTAGCAGCAGAATGCTGCTCTAGTTCAGAATTTGGGGAGCAGGTTGTAAGAAATGTTTGGCTGGTATCAACTCTTGCCTTAGTTTTAACAAAATGTTTTGACTAAGTTGTGCTTCCTTATTCTTCATTCACCATCAGGTGGTTGCAGAAGAGAGGGGAAATATTTTTGACCCTACTCTGAGATATATATTAAATACATTTAGGTTGCTGAGCATCTACTGTAGCTTGTGAACTGCCTTTTTTTTTTTTTATTATTCATTGTATATGTGATCTGAACCAACCTGGCTTGGGTTCAAGTGAAATTTGGCATGGGTTAGTGGCCTACTGTCCTCCAGGATTTTCACAACTATGTGATTCCACATTTTATGTGGCTATGTACTGGTGAATGGAATGTTTAAACAAATAACAAATTGAGTCACTTTGCCCTGAATCAACAAATGCAGTGTCCCAAAAGGGATTCCCCACAATTTACAGCCATATCTTGCTGAAGATTCCTACTCAACTGATTTATAGGTGTTCAGAGTTGAAGAGTGGTGAGATGGCAGGAAAAGTCTTCTCCCAGCAAATATCACTCCCACTGCATGGAACCTTTAGAGGGGCTTTAAGCCAGGGCAGTCCTCCTAGAGAGGTAGACAAATATATGTGCTTGTAACAAGAACCTGAACTATTGGCTGTGGTTTTCAGAAACTCCCTTGCCTCTCTCTTACTTTTCTCTAGTGAGAAGATTAATTTTAATTAAAACAAACAAACAAACAAAAAAAACCCCAAAAACCTAAACCAAACAAAACAAAAACAAAAGAAAACAAAAGAAAAAAGAAAAAAACCCCTTATCCTCTGCACAGCCCATTGCTTCATTAGTAATGCATTAGTCACAGATTTTTAAAAAAGTGCTATTTAATCATTTGGTCTGTTTAAAAAAACCCCAAACAATAGGTGGTGGAACTCCGAAAGAAAGTTTAGTGAACAGTGACATCATAATACATTTCTGCTATAAAGTAACAATATAAAATATTGCTTAATCTTTGGTCTTCATGTCATAACTGATCAATATAAGGATTCATAGGTTTCTTTATCTACCTACCTACTTTTTAAACAGAAGGACAAGCTGTTTCTGACTGAGGCATATGAACCTTATCCCACTGGACTTTGGAAAGGTCATCTGCCTTTCTTTGAGTCTTAAAAAAAAAAAAAAATTTAAAAGGTACTTTCCTTTCTGTGATTTAAGTTCATGAGCATTTATCATCATGTCAAGTTAGTTTGTCTTTGAAAAGAAGCATTCCAGAAAAAAACCAAGGATGACTTAAGGGTTAGGACACAATGCTGCCAGAGTTAGCCACAAGGCAGTTCAAATGCCATCCCCTCCTTGGTGGCTCTGCCCAGCTGTCAGTCAGTACGTGGATATAATTGGAACCCACCAGTAAAATACATTTCCTGGAAAAATTGAGGAATTTTATAGGAACAAACAAATTAAAATGTTTAAATTCAGTGGGCTGGAGCTGAAACACTCCAGTTCCTATCCTTAGTTTAAACCTCATCTACCATGAGGTTCTACTACATTTGTCCCTCACAATGAAAAAACAAGATGGAAACAAGGTATTGTGTGCTGAGCTTTCTAAAAATTGAGAAATTTACATAGCAGAGCAAATATTTAAACTGATTTGAAACACAAGTTGGTTAAATCTTCCTCAGATGTAACCTAGCTGAGTCTTTTAAGGTGGCAGTGGCTGCCTTGTGGCTGGAAGGGCAATTGAAAGCCTTTGGCTGCAGAATTGTAATTTAAAGCAGCAATTGCAGTGCAACATTTGCTGAGCATCCCAGGTAAACCTGCCTGAACTGCAGTGTGAGAGAAAGGAGAACATTCACATTTTGGTCACTTAAGACCTTTTTGCTCCTGTTGTAAGCCTTTCACAGCTCTCCAGGTAAATACATGCTATGTTTGTGACAAATCTTACCTCACCATGATACTGCCTGTGTGTTTAAGAAACATCTTCTCCATGGCTGGAATTCCTGATCATTGTCACTGCTCTTTCCCTTCCTCTTTTAAAACCCCTTTATTCATTCTTGGTTTTTATACTCTCAGACAGTCTTCTATTCTGCCCTTCCATTTTTCTTTCCTATTCTTGTGAAGCAATCCCCCACGGTTTAAACTGAACTCGTTACCCCTTTCTGGTCGAAAGGATTTATTAAGAATTACTCTAGATCATGTCAACCAACTTGAACAAAACTGGCTTTTGATTTCATATCAGTTCAGATGCTGACTAGTGCTTGTGGTTTTCTGGCCTTTATTGGATTTGACATAAATATCCACACTGAGATCCTTGCCAGCGTTTGTTTTCCCTTTTGTACAAAATGAAGAATACAATCATTTTGCCAGTAGATTTTGTGATCAGCAAAGTATTTGCACAGCCCAGTTTATTTTTCTAAACAAAGAAGGTGGGGCTTGAATGATTCAGGGAATCCATTCCACCCTCCTAGCTCTCCTGCAGGCTCAAATACAGTGAGCTAAATGACATCAATCTTACCTGGAGGGCCCATTGCAGAGGGGAGGGCAGGTTGCAAATGTACACAGCAAGCTTTTCCTTGAAAATTTATTTCAGCAGAGGACTTGGGGGTTCTCACTGGTGCTCAATAAAAAACCACCAAGCCTATGAGTCCCCTCCTAGGACACAGTCATGAAATATGTCCTTTGGCAGAGACAACACTTTCTTTTCCCACAGAAAAGGGGGGAAATTATTTTTTTATTGCACTGCTGGGGCACGCGTGGCTCTCCAGGGAAGCGCTCTGGAGCAAGGGGGGGTGTGATGCAACGCTAATAAATGACCACCAAGTCCATAAATGACAAGCAGCGAATGCTGCGATGGAGTGAAATATCACAATTAGGCCAGAGTGCAAGTGAGGGGTCGTGTTGTGCCTCTGGGCCCTGCCAGAGCTGCATGAGCAGCTGTGGTGCCTGAGCAGGGACAGTGGGAGCCTTGTACCTTTAGCACAAACCCAACCATCACACAGATGGGCAGCTGCTGGAGATGGCACCACCCCTGGGGCTCTCTGTACCTTCTTTGAACACCCACTTGGATCCACTTTGGCTGCTGGTAGGTGTGAGGAGCCGTGAGGGTGGGATACTCATCACCTCTGACCTTCCCTTGCTCCACGTGGGCTGTGTTCCCAGGACTTTGAGTGGGCCAAGGCAGCAGTGGAGGGAAAATGCTCCTCCCTGTCTCTTTTCTCTCTGGAAAAGCCCTTGCACGTAAACCTCATCCTCCTTGCTGTTTGTCTGTGCTGCATTTGGCTTCGAGGGCACCTGTGGCTTGTAGGGTAGCCAAAAAGAGAAACTCCCCCCAGGAAGGCAAGGCAAAGGCTTCAGGTTCACCTCCCAAAACATCATGCAGGTTTGGGGCAAATTATTCATCTTCCTGAGGAGGAAGGAAATATTGAGAAACAAATTGGTCACTAGCCCTAAAATGGCCCAGTTTTGCTGTTCTTTTTCTAGGACATGTGGCAAAACCACAGTCTTGGCTCTGCTGGTCTTACCTAGAGTCAAGGCCAAAGGCAGCCTTTTATTATGAGGACACTTGTTCAGGCTTTTGCAGTGGAAAATTTTGCAAGCCAATGCAAAGCAACAAGATGGAGATGTGTCATGCAGAGCAGTTATCAGGGCCATCCTCCTCTGACTGTTAAATAGCTGAAGCTCCTAATAGTTGCATTTGAAAACATCTATTCCTAATAATTGCAGTACATAACCTACTGCACTGCTTGCCAGAGTCCTGCATCTGGAACTAAAGTGGTTTTCTCTCCCGGCCTTTGAACCCAAGGTCACAGCACAGGGTAACCCAGCAGAACTGCAGTGACTCATCAGCCCACTGCTGAGGCTGAAAGGGACCCTTTTCCACCCATCCCTGAAAACAGAATGAATCTATCTGGACCAAGTCACACACTTTTTTCTTTCACTTATAGAAAACAGAGACTGTGTTTTTGGTTTTCTTCCTCTGAAGATCATAATTCTTTTTACTGATTAAGCTCTCTGAAACAGAGATAACCATGATCCTGGCTTGCATGTTTCTTTAGAATTTAGCATCATGATTGCCCAGTTCTAGCACAAGTAGTGATCAGATGTGAAGAACTGTCATCCCAATGTACAGTCCAAAAAAATACAATTTAAAAAAACCTGGCTTCTCTTAACTTTGACCTCTGATGTCTGGGGGAAAATGTTTTTTTACAGATGATCTTTAAAAAGTCCTTTTCCCAGCTTGTGTAAAAAATGCAATACTGTGGTATACTATTCATTGCATTTAATAGACTTTTTTTTAATACCCTCTCAAGCTTTTTGTTTGAACTGGGTTATTGTTGCAGGCCAAGCCTCTGGTCTCTTCAGCCCACCTTCTGATCTTGCTTCTTTGGAACACCAGCCCATCCTGCAGCTAGCACAACCAGCCATCCACCCTGGTGAGCCAAAGTTCACCAGACTATCTACTGCCAATTCCCTGTTTTTAGAAGAATCACTGCAGCCCCTTTTTGGGTTCCACCTCTTCATCTGTCATCTCACAAACTCAAGTCAGACGTGGAACAAGGTGGGCCATTGTCAGCTGCTGCAGAGCCAAGCATGGAAAGTAAGCAGTTACACATGTTTTCCTTCAGGCTTTCTCAACAAATTTCAAAGAGAGGCACTTGAAAGTCTATCCATTTGTATGAGTCAAGAGACCTCCCTGAGCAGTGCCATCAGCGTGCACCGACGGCAGGATGGGGCTGGGCACTGCCCACAGGCAGCTCGGGCACAAGTGTGTCACAGAGGGCTCACTCTGAGCACAGCAACCACTGAAGTCACATGCTGAGAGTTGTGTTTATAAAGTGAATTCCGTAGGTACAAGTCATCAGAAGAAGAAAAAGCCCCATGGACAATATTATATAATCCAGACAAATACACTAATAGGGGATTTTCCAATGGAAGAAACCTTACATCATGCCTGAGGAAGTAAAAATAAACCTGGCACTTGTATTTGTTCTAAACACAAGAAGAGCCTTGGTGAACTACTAGTTACATTTTTTTGGCTAATTGTTAGTCATGCTGAGCATTGTGATGTTGGTTGTAAATTTATTCCATAACTGCATCCTAACCTCAGTATTAAAGTACCATAGACTTTCAAAATCAGTTTCTTTGTAAGGCTCACTATTTCCAGAGAACAGTACACTTTCCTAATTATTGCTGATGTTTTAGCCATTATTGAACCTCTCATGACCTTCTTCAGAGAAGAAAACAGCACTGGGATTTGAAAATGAACAAGTTACTTGTGAAGTAAAATAAATCAAAAAGTAAGGTTTATATAGCAACCTCCCCGTATGCCAGATACATTTAAAAAGCTTTCTTATCATTGGAAAAACAATTACTTTCACTGTATTTTGCATCTGAAGATCACTAGTGAAAGAAGATGTGGTTTGTTGTCAGTGGCCTGTTCTATTTAGACAGTGAAGTAAAAGGAAAAATTATGCACTATGTTTATGGCAGATTAAAAAAAAAAAAGAGGAAATGTGGAAAAGGATATGAAGTGTGGCTGAAAAGAGATACCATGGACTTAAGAACAAAGCAAATACATAAGATGCAAAACTAGGTCTCTTATGTGTAAACAAAACCTTTGTTTCTGTAGGAAAAAAAAAAAAAGAAATATCTGTACCACTATTTTATGTTACATTTGATAAAAATGATTTATTCAAGCAGACCAGGGGATTCCAGTGATTCACAGCACGTCACTTTTTATCCATGAGATGCATGATGAGGTGTTCATGACTTTCCATTGCTGAACAGTAGAATTACCCAGGGAGGAAAGTGTGTTTGGTTTTGGCAAAGCCTCACCAGCTACTTTTTTGCAGAACCTTACAATGAGGTTCATCTGAGCAGACTCAAGTTAGTGGCAGAGAGGTGTTACTTGGATCAAAATCAAAGTCTTCTCAACTTGTGCACCAGAGAGAGCCAAAACCAAGCTGGGTTCACTTTGGGTGCCAGTTACAGCTTGCATGTGCTGATCTTACACCCAAGATAAGTCACACCAGCTTCAGACCAACTGTCTGTGAGTCCCACGGGGTGAGATAAGAATGAGAGAAGTGCAGATGTTCCTTCTCCTTCACACATCTTTTGCTGGGGGTGGACAGTGGATCATATAGAAATTGGCAGGTACTCATTGCAGCTGTCTAAGTTTGGCCATTCCCTTTCCCTCCACCCCCACCTCCTTCCCTTTCCAATTAGCAAAGGGAGCATCTCAGGGAAACAGCTGACCTGCAAAGCCCACATCAGGTACACAGGCTTTCTGCTGGGGCTGGTCATTCCTCTGCCTCCTTCGCCTCTGACAAACGAAATAACTCCTGTCACATGTGAGTTCTTCTTGCAGTGCTGAGTCTTGGCACTGCTAGCCTCTTAACCTCTTCTGTCAGCTGGGAGAGAATCAGCCCAGCTTCTGAAACTCTCAGACTCGCTCCAGGTTTCTTAAAAAAAGGGGGCTGCTCTTGCAGCTGCTATTTCCATGCAAGCAGAGGCAGCAAAGCCTATTCCCTGAGTTCACCCTGGGCACTGGGCTGGCTCAGAAATGGAAGCAGGGAATTCAGTCCCATCGTGCTCTTGTCTGTTCCCAGCTGGCAGCAAGGAGAACTGAATGCAGCCATAGGGCTCCTCACAAACATTTCACCTCGGCAGCTCCAACCATAAACCTGGAGAAGCCACATCAGCTGCTTCCTCAGAGAAAGAGACTTTCCACAAGCTGAGCATGAGCCAGCCACACAGCTCTAAGGAGACAGGCCTTCTGGGGAAGGAGATGAGCACAGAGAAAACTGCCAGAAAGTCATCAATGCCCCTCAGCCATCTCCTGGGGCATGTGAGTGTTGGTGCTCCTTTCTCAGCTGTACTTTGCAAGTGGCTTCTCTTCCAGGTGAGCTGGCCCACTGGAAGTAAAGAGCTGGAGGTCTCCATAAGACTCACTCTGATCTGGCTGCTGGACAGAGAGGTCTCATCCCAGCTGGATTTCCTCTCAGTGTGAAATCTGAGCATCATTTTTCTTTCCTTTTCTAGCAAAGGTGGTTCTGTTGGCACAGGTGGAGGCAGTTTGGATGCTCTGATGTAAGAGGTGAACATTGTGGTCTGTAGCACCTGTCACTTGACATTAGGCATAAGAAGACAAGAAGTTTTCCATTTTTTTAAAACCTAGCCTGAACTCATTAAGCTACCTCTTAGAAAAAAGACATTAACATGGAAGGTCTTCAAATATCAAATGGAAACACTGACATGGTAAACACTGTGCCACTCACTACAGCTTTTTCCAGAGCAGAACTGGCTCTTAATAGCCTTGTGCTTTGGCAGATTTTCAAAGCAAGCAGAAGAGAGTTAAAGGCCTCCCTTGAGACTCCTCTGACACCAAGTTGTGGACAGGTCCATTCCGAGCTGAAGAGGATCCCACCATGGGTCATAATGCAAGAGTCAGACTAAAAAAGCAGCCACTTAGTAGGAAGTGGCTCAGTGGGGACATTTGGTTTTGGAAGAATGAATTGAAAAACTTTAAAAATAACCTTGCACTTTGGAGCTTAGAACTGACAACCAGTGTATAATATCCTACCAGAAGAATATGAAAGGAAAAATTCTTCTTTGGATGGAATGTGTGGGAAGTTTATGCCTCTGACTTTGAATCTTGAATATTCATTCCCCCTGACCTTTCTACATCATGTATGTTCCATAATCTGGAATCTGCTTCCATCAACCTAACCTTGAAGAAAAAAGTAGTTTTGATTTTTTTTTTTTTTTTTTTTTTTGAGTAAGGCTACTCACAGTTTGGATTTTCTTCATGAAAGTATTCACAATTTCTTTTTTTTCATGCTGACCTTTGGCTCTGGGCAATGATGCAAAGATCCTTCCTGCCAACTTACTGATGTAAAAGGGGAAAAAGTGGGGGGAAAGGGGGAGTGTAATACTACTGTCCTAGGAATTGGATCCAGCTGGCCTCCAAAAATACATTCAGCCACAGGGGTAGAGGGGAAGACAAAGAAACCCCAACTTAAACATAAAAGACATGATTTCAGAAGGTGTTGTGCACCTACAGCTTTTCTGCATTTGAACAGAGTGTTCTGCATATTTGGAAATGAGTCCCAGGAGTGGAATTGCTCTGTGCCAATAACATTACAGGACAGCTATTCCTGATCCTCTGGGTCACCCCCTCACATTTTTCATGTAATCCTAAAGTTCTTTTAGGTTGGAATTTAAGGGCTGATTCCTTGAACCTTCCTTTCTCAAGCTTGTCTTCCCTACTAGCTGTGTCAGAGGAGATTTAGGTTACATATTGGGAAAAGATTCTTCTCCCAGAGGGTGGTCATGCACTGGAACAGACTCCCCAAGGCAGTGGTCACAGCACCAGCCTGACAGAGTTCAAGAAGCATTTGGAAAATGCTTTCAGGCACACAGTGTGACTCCTGAGGTGTTCTGTGCAGGGCCAGCAGTGGGACATGATGATCCTCGTGTGTCCCTTCCAGCTCAGCATATTCTGTGGTTCTATGAAACCTCCTTTCTTTCCTCCCTTCTTGTTCTCCCCTTATTTGTTTCAGCTACTAGTCCAATACTTGTGGGAGGGTAAAATCTCAAAGTCCCAGGTCCTGGATTTCACAATACATAAATGAAACAGCTCAGTGGCTTTGGCTCATTTCTTTTGATGTGGTGTGATGGTTCTTGTTGTGGCAAAAACCTGCATACAACCCATGGTATCAATCCAGGCTGGGGGATGAACAGATTGAGAGCTGCCTTGAGGAGAAGGACTTGGGAGTGCTGGTAGATGAGAGGATGGACTTCAGTCAGCAATGTGTGCTTGCAGCTCAGAAAAACAATTGTATCCTGGGATGCTTTAAAAGAATCATGGCCAGCCAGTCAAGGGAGGTGATTCTGCCCCTCTACTCCGCTGTGGTGAGACCACAGCTGCAGTGCTGTGTCCAGCTCTGGGGTTCCCAGCACAGCAGGGACATCAACCTGTTCAAAAGTCCAGAGGAGGCCACCAAGGCGACTTGAGGGTTGGAGCACCTCTGCTATGAGGACAGGATGAGAGAATTGGGAGTGTGCAGCCTCGCAAAGAGAAGGCTTTGGGGTGACCTAATTGCAGCCTTCCAGCACCTGAAGGGAGCCTACAAGAAAGCTGGAGAGAGACTATTTACAAGTGCATGTGGTGACAGGACAAGGGGGAATGGCTTCAGACTGAAAGAGACTAGATTAAGTGTTAGGAAAAAATTCTTTACTGTGAGGGAGGTAAGGCACTGGAACAGGTTGCCCAGAGAAGTTGTGGATGCTCCATCCCAGCTAGGATGGATGAGGCTCTGAGCACCCTGGAAGGATCCCCTGCACAAGGCAGGGGATTGGAACAAGATGGTCCTTGGCTTAAGATCCCTTCCAACCCAAACCATTCTATTATTAGCCCAGTTGAGGGCACCAAGTTCATTCTGTAGGTTTTACACTAGGAGAGCCATCGCTGGGAAATGGTTATTAAGTCTCTTTTTTTTTTTTT